>SJYA01002434.1:1546206-1577201 GCA_006410615.1 Neotragus moschatus | reverse complement strand
CTGACCACGCCCACCCCCCCACCCCTGGGGAGGAGAAAGGCTGGCAGAGTCTTGGAGGTGTCGGTCCTGGGACCTCTACAAACCAGCAGCAAATGAAACATGGCCCGCGGACTCTGAGTGGGTGCAGTGGGGGTCCCCCGGGGACGGGCCGCTGGCTTGAAAGCAGATCACGCCGTCCCCAGGGCTGGGAACCAGGGTGCTGGGGGCCCTGCAGCTGAGAGCTGAGACAGCTGAGGTTTGGGGGCTGAGAGGTGGAGACGCGCAGGAAGCAGATGTATGTGAGATTTGGGGAGGGAGGCAGGTGTAACGGCTGACACGTGCGGGGACAGCTGACTCGTGGGGGGATGGCTGAGATGTGAGGGGACGGCTGACTTGTGGGGGGAAGGCAAAGCGCAGGGAATCAGCTCTAATAAGTGTGCAGCGCTCCATCTGATCTGTGACAGAAAGGAAGCCGCAGGTTTTTTAATCAAGATGGTGATGATAAAGGATGAAGGAAATCTATGTGACAGGAAATCCCCTTAACCTTGGGGACCCTCTGAATCACGAGACTTATCACAGACGCAGAGCCCAGGGCTCGGCTCCCAGGGACCCCAATCCCAGATGGCGTCGCCAGGGCCCAGGACTCTGCGTCCTGCATTTCCCAGGAGACTGGGCTGCAGGCCCTCAGAGCAAACGCATTTTGTGAACAGCATCACCGAGCCCCTTTGCAACCACAGCGGGTTGGGACGAACCCCCGCCCAGGACCAGCATCCTGCCGTGCCAGGAGACGCCAGGTTCAGTAAAGCTCAGGCACCTGGCAGCTGCGGCCATCTGTTCCTATGGCTTTTTAAAAAAATATTTATTTATTTGGCTTCACCGGGTCTTAGTTGTGGCATGTGGGATCTAGTTCCCTGACCAGAGATCGAACCTGGGCCCCCTGCGTTGGGAGCGCAGAGTTGAAGCCACTGGGTCACCAGGGAAGCCCCTGTTATGTGTCTTTACTTCTACGTTGCCTCAGGCACGTCAGCTGTTCAGGGAAGGGAGAGCACAGAGGAGCTGGTCTGAACTTGGGACAGCAAAGGCACCCCCACATGGCCAGTGGGGGCTAGCCCTGCCAGCTGGAAGGAGACTCCTCCTCTCCGGGCCCCAGGCCCATTGCCCCAAAAAGCGGGGACCCCAGGTGTTTTCCATGTTCTCAAGGACCTGCAAACAAGGCCTTAAATAATACTAACTAACCTCGGGAGAAACCCACTCCCTCTCACTGTTGTTCAGTCTTTCTGAGGTGGGATTTGATGCTACCGTGTTTTCAACACCCATCTACCATCTCACAGCCTCGAAACAAACAGGGAGCAGGTCGAGGGGTCACCAGCAGGGCTTATTTTTATAGTTATGGTATTTTTCACTCACAGCCTGAGATAACTTGTTTTCCAATGGTGGTAATAACCACTGCAGTTTCCTAATTCCCTGGTTTTAAAAAATGAGCCCAACAGTGGAATAGTTTTAGATCAACAACAACGTGAAGAGGTAGGTATACAACTGTCCCCACTTAACAGGTGGGGAAGTGGAGGCAAGAGAGAGGCAGCAGCCCACCCAAGGCCGCCCAGCCCCCACCATACGCCATCCCCACCACGCAGCAGGCTGGCACAGCTCACTCCCATCTGCGCACCGGATCTGGCTGGTCTGCTCCTCGATGGCCTCCACCGCGCTCTCTACCGAGCTCAGCAGGGACTGGATCTGATTGGCTGTCTCCTTCAGGAGGAAGCGAGTCACAAACTGGTCCACGTTGCTCCCGCCTTCGTACACCTGTGGAGGGAAGGGAGAGGCCACAGAGGGAAAGGGGTTAACGAGGGATCTGATACACCGACTTGGGGTCACCCTCCTAGGGCTCCAGCAGGAAGGCAGGGGCTACGGACTCAGAGCCCAAGGTTTGAGCCACAACAGAAATCACAGTATCTACAATAGTGCATTGAGGACTGAAAGGCAGAAGGTATACAAAATGCTCAGCGCTGTGCCTGCTGCTGCTAAGTCGCTTCAGTCGTGTTCAACTCTGTGCAACCCCATAGACGGCAGCCCACCAGGCTCCCCCGTCCCTGGGATTCTCCAGGCAAGGCACTGTGCCTATCACATAGCAAATGCTCTGTGAACAGTAGCTGCTCTGATAAAGATGCTAACAATGATGACAGGGCTGGCGCAGGCGATGGTGGTGGCGATGGTGGTTATAGTGAAGACGCTGGTGGCCACTTCTATTCAGCATAGTATTGGAAGTCTAGCCACAGCCATCAGACAAGGAAAAGAAAAGGTATCCAAAATGGAAGGGAAGGGGTAAAGCTGTCACTCTATGCAGACAACATGATACTATAAACAGAAAACCGTAAGGACTCCTATATTCAGGTCAAAAAGTAACAGTTAGAACCAAACATGGAACAACAGACTGGTTCAAAATTGGGAAAGGAGTACTTCAAGGCTGTATATTTAATTTATTTAACCTGCTTCCCTGCTTATTTAACTTGTATGCAGAGTACATCATGCAAAATGCCAGGCCGGATGAATCAAAACCTGGAATCAAGACTGTGGGGAGAAATATCAACAACCTTAGGTATATGCAGATGATACCACTCTAGTGGCAGAAAATGAAGAGGAACTAAAGAGTCTCTTAATGAAGGTTAAAGAGGAGTGTGAAAAAACTGGTATAAAACTCAACATTCAAAAACCTAAGATCATAGCAAACCAGTCCCATCGCTCATAGCAAATAGATGGGGAAAAAGTGGGAACAGTGACAGATTTTATTTTCTGGGGCTCCAAAATCACTGCAGACAGTGACTGCAGCCATGAAATTAAAAGACGCTTGCTCCTTGGAAGAAAAGCTATGACAAACCTAGACACCATATTAAAAAGTAGAGACATCACTTTGCTGACAAAGGTCCATATAGCCAAAGTTATGGTTTTTCCAATAGTCATGTGTGGATGTGAAAGTTGGACCACAAAGAAGTCAGAGTGCCAAAGAATTGATGCTTTTGAACTGTGGTGCTGGAGAAGACTCTTGAGAGTCCCTTAAGACTTCTGGGAGCTCAAACCAGTCAATCCTAAATGAAATCAACCCTAATCAATTCGTTAGAAGGACTGATGGTGAAGCTGAAGCTCCGATAATTTGGCCACCTGATGTGAAGAGACAACTCATTGGAAAAGATTCTGATGCTGGGAAAGATGGAGGGCAAGAGGAGAAAGGGACGCCAGGGGATGAGATGGTTGGATGGCATCACCGACTCAATGGACATGAGTTTGAGCAAACTCAAGGAGATGGTGAAGCACAGGGAAACCTGGTGTGCTGCAGTTCATGGGGTTGCAAAGAGTGGAACACGACTTAGCAACTGAACGATAACAGCTAAAAGACCCAGAACTGCTAAAGCAATTCTGAGGGAAGAAAAAACAAAGCAGGACGTATAGCTCACCCAGACCTCAGACGGTGCTGCAGTTACAGTAATAAAAACTGATACGGCAAAGAAACAGACATGTGGATCAATGGCACAGAACAGAGAGCCCTGGGATGGGCAAGGACCTATGGTCAATTGACATCCAACAAAGGAGGCAAGAATACATAATGGGAAAAAGACAGTCTCCTCAGCAAGTCACGGTGCTGGGAAAGCTGGACAACTGCATGTAAATCAATCAAGTTAGCACACACCCTCTCATGCGGCACCAAAATAAACTCAAACACAACACATGACACCATAAAACTCCTGAAAGAGAGCACAGACAAAACATTCTCTGACATCAGTTGTACCCGTGTTTTCTTAGGCTCGTCTCCTAAGGCAACAGAAATAAAAATAAGCAAATGAGATGTAATCAAGCTTTTGCACAGCAAAGAAAACCATCAAAAAGTGACAAGACAACCCACAGGATGGAGAAAATGTTTGCAAATGTTGAGCCCGACAAGGGCTTAAGCTCCAAAATGCACAAACTCACACAACAAGAAAACAAACAACCCGATCGAAAAACGGGCAGAAGACCTAAACAGACATTTCTCTAAGGAAGAAATACAGAGAGTCACTAGGTATATAAAAAGATGCTCAACATCACTAATTATCAGAGAAACGCAAATCAAAACTACAATGAGGTTACCACCTCACACCAATCAGAATGGCCATCATCAAAAAGTCTACAAGTATCAAATGCTGGAGAGGGTGTGGAGACAAGGGAACTCTCTCACACTGCTGGTGGGAAAGTAAGCTGATGTGAGTGAAAGTCGCTCAGTCGTGTCCGACTCTTTGTGATCCCATGGACTATATAGTCCATGGAATTCTCCAGGCCACAATACTGGAGTGGGTANAAGTCTACAAGTATCAAATGCTGGAGAGGGTGTGGAGACAAGGGAACTCTCTCACACTGCTGGTGGGAAAGTAAGCTGATGTGAGTGAAAGTCGCTCAGTCGTGTCCGACTCTTTGTGATCCCATGGACTATATAGTCCATGGAATTCTCCAGGCCACAATACTGGAGTGGGTAGCCTTTCCTTTTTCCAGGGGATCTTCCCAACGCAGGGATCGAGCCCAGGTCTCCCACATTGCAGGCGGATTCTTTACCAGCTGACCCACAAGGGAAGCCCAAGAATACTGGAGTGGGTAGCCTATCCATTCTCCAGTGGATCTTCCCAGATGCAGGAATCAAACTGGGGTCTCCTGCATTGCAGGCAGATTCTTTACAACTGAGCTATCAGGGAAGCCCCAAGCTGGTGTAGCCCCTATGGAAAATATATGGAGGGTCCTTAAAAAACTAAAAACAGAGCTACCATATGATCCAGCAACCCCACTCCTGGGCAGATACCCAGAAAAACTAGAATTTGAAAAGATACATGTACCCCTATGTTCACAGCAGTTCATTTACAATAACCAAGACATGGAAACAGTCTCATTGGCCATCAACAGATGACTAGATAAAGAAGATGTGGCATATACACACAGTAGAATACTACTCAGCCATAAAAAAACGATGGAGGATTCATGCCATTTGCAGAGATTATCTAGCGATTATCATGCTAAGTGAAGTAAGTCAGAAAGACAAGTATCCCCCTATTATGTACAATCTAGAATATGACACAGATGAACTTATTTGCGAAACAAAACAGATTCACGGGCACACAGGCTTGTCATTTCCAAGGGCAGGGGCCAGGAGAGGGTGGTTTGGGAGTCTGGGGTTAGCAGATGCAAACTATTTCATGTGGGAAGGATGAAAAGCAAGCTCCTACTGCATAGCTCAGGGAAATATATTCAATATCCGGTGATAAACCAGAATAGAAAAGAACATGAAAAATATATATATATAACTGAATCCTTCTGCTGTACACCAAAAACAACACAACACTGTCAACTCTATTTCAATTAAAAAAAAAAAAGAAAGAAAAACACAAAAAACCCCTCCTGCCCTGATCAGTAGTGGGGTCATGTCTGTCAATAACCACTGCGCCCTAGTCTGGTCAACACAGCGTGACCCTGTCTCTCTTGTTAGGGAATCTCCTAAATGTTCTGTATGTCCCTTACATAAACAATTAAAATCTGTTTGTTTGTTTTTTAACAAGGTGGATTCTGTGGGCGCTGGGCATTCATGCTGCTACTGAGAAGTGAGGGAAGAGAAGCCAGAGGAACAGGACGGATTGACTGTCTCTCAAGAAAGTGCCTGAGACTCAGTCCTCAGAGGGTGTCTGGGGGCCACGAGAGGAGGAACTCTGGGCATGAGATGAAGAGGGTTTCCCACTGATGTTGCCCTGTGATGTGAAACAATTTCCTTTCTTGTCAAGAGTCTGCAGCAGGGACATTGCTCAAGGCTCCTGGATCGGGCTGAGTGTCTTTGGCTTTGAGACTCGAATGTGGGCGGGAGAAGGCTCTGGCTCAGCCGGATCACTCCAGGGTGATGGTGATGGAAATGATGCCAAGTTGAGGGGCTTGGACCCCTCAAGCCCCATGTGGCTCCCTCTGACCTCCCCTGCCAAGACCCCACTCTCCTCAGCTACCTGCCTCAGCATCTTGGGAGTCTGCCCAGTCCTTGGCCCGGCAAGGAAAAACAGGGCTCTCAGGAAAAGAGAATGAAACCATCCATCACTCTGACTGGGAATTAATTAGCAGTAATGGCACAAGGGAACCACAGCCAGAGACAGAGAGCCTGAGAAATGGAGGCCAGGCCCAGAGGGGCAGCGAATACAGGTGGGAGGTGAAGACAGGCCAGAGGAGAGGCGGCCTCAGGCAGGGAGGCTGGGGGCTTCCTCCTGCACCACTAGACCAGGGGTGCTGGAGGCAGCCCCGACGACCGGGGATGAGCCGACGGCAGGATGCATGCCAGGTTCTGGCCGCCGGATGCACCTCCGTGATCAGTTACCCTTCCCAGCAGACGGGTGAACTCACACGCAATCCAGATCAGTAGGCGTGGGACAAGCAAATGGCCCCCAAAGAACAAGACATAACAAAGTAAAAAAAAAAAAAAAAAAAAACTGAAGAAAAAAAGAGAGAGAGAAAGCTGCCAGCAGCCATCAAGCAGGAAAAACGAGCTTAGATGGCTGTGTTAAAGGCACCCAGATAAGAGACTGAGGATGCAGTCAGGGGTCAATACATGTAACGGGTTGGTTGAATTAAAAAAGAAAAGGCAAGTTATTTTCAAAAGAGTGAAAATGCAGCTGGCAGAGTCCTGTCCTCCACCATCACTGATGCCTCAGCCGAGGCCAGCACCACTGATTCTAGGGGAAGACAGTCAGAGCTGGGAAGTCTGCTTTCTGTGGACACGTTACTAACATGCAGGAGGACAGAGAGACCTTCAGAAATCTGCAAATCTATGCAAGTTTATCAGATAAGCACCTTTCCAGCAAAGAATGCCCAGGAGTTTCTCCCAAATCTTCTAGGGTTGAACAAGATAAAGTATGGAAGTTGTGGACAAAAGTGAGGGGGATCACCCAAATTAAAATGAAGGTTACAGAGGACAGGAAATAAAAATATGAGCCACTAATAATTAAATTTAAATCAGACTGGGTTGAGTCAATAAAGAGTGACAAACAACGGGAAAACTAGCCAGTCATCCTAACAATTCTTTTAATTTCACAAGAGAGGAGAGAAAAGGTTTTTTATTAGCCAGGTATAAAAATAGGGTTAATACTGTTAATAATGTATATTTCAGAAGTCCCTTTCCTGGTGGCTCAGACGGTAAAGAGTCTGCCTGCAATGCAGGAGACCTGGGTCTGATCCCTCAAGAAGGGAATGGCAACCCACTCCAATATTCTTGCCTGGAGAATCCCGTGGACAGAGGAGCCTGACAGACTACAGTCCATGGGGTCTCAGACTGAGCAACTAACACTTTTTCTTTCACTTTAGAAAGTCCCAAGGGTAGTGACTTTGAAATCATAATCAACGTACTAAACAAAGCAGACTACCCAAAGGTGAAATGTCAGAAACGCCGAAGGAGCATAAAAACACGGGAAGCATGTGAACAGGGCAGGCCTGACAGAGCACGACAATGACGAGAGTCAGCCTAGACTGCCCCAGGTAAAGGCACTGTCCCAGATTGGATTAAGCAGGGCTGCAGGTGTATGTCAAGCGAAAGAGCACCAAGGACTTGTAAAGAAAAGCCTGTGCAAAGACTCGGCTACTGAGTTTGCTCAAATGACTAAGACAAGTTGCAAAGTCATGATGGAGTAGAATTTAAATGGGAAAGTATTACATAAAATAAGGGGAAGAATAAATGACAAAAGGCTAATGCATTACAAGGACAAGACATTATTAAATCTTCGTGCATTATGAAACCTCCACGCACCAGGAGAGGCTACAGCCCTATGGATGGCTATGCGAAGCAGACGGATCTAACCACTTTGTAAGGCCATTATGCTTTATATCGAGAGACTTTTACTGCCCAGTAATTCTCCACTTTTGAACATCTATCTTTAAGAACTAATGCGAATGTGGACAAATATTTATGTCCCAAGGTTACAGCGTTGATAGGTAGGAGCCAAAAACCTGGAAATAATCTAACATTCCAACAAAAGAGGAAAAGTATGCAAATTTAAGTAAGAATATTTAAAATACTTTTAAGCAGTTTGAATAATATGGGAAAATATTTGTTAAAATGTTAGGTGAAAAAGAAAGCCAAAAGATTCTGTATGCAAAGTGATTTTACATGTATTAGAGAAATCCACATAGGAAGAAAAACAGGCTCAAAGAAATCAATTATCAGCTAAAATGGTAACAGTGGTTAGCGACAGTAGGAATTAGAAGTGATTTGAAATTTTTTCTTTGTATTTTTCTCTCCTTTCTAAATTTTGAATCTTGAATATGTATTATTTACATAACAAAAACATGATAACAAGGTCTATAGGCATCAAACAGCAGGGCTAAATATACAGGAAGAAAAACATTAGAATTACAAAAGTTAGATGACAAAATAAAATTCAGTGTGAGAAATTAGCCCAACAGAGTCCCACAAAACAGATGGATTACAAACAAGAAATGTCTGCCGTACGTGGCATTATTGAGAAAATGTGAAATGGGCAAAAAAAAAAAAAAAAAAAAAGATGACTGGGTTCCTTGCCTAATACGCTCTGCTGGGTTATCTAAGTCTTTGCTGGTTTTGGAGCTGCCTTTAAAACGCTAGCAGATAAAAAGCTGACGGTAAAGCACATCATCCCCATCTGCAGAAACGCGTATGAATTTTGGCTGGTAGAATGCAATGGACTGTATTTACTCACAGAGTCATCTCAGAATTCCTGTTGTGTCATGTATGGCCAATGTGCTTTGAATTCTCCTTGGAGCCAGTGTAACGTTTTACTGGTTTTCACGTTAATGAGTTCAATAAAGTCTTTCACACGTGTTCATTTCATAATTGTATGACAATCTTACCTTTATACAAAGTTACCTTTTTAACAACAAAGAAGGGATAACTGTGCTCAGATTTCATATTCTTTATCAAGTATGACCCACATCATCTTCTCAAGTATCCATGGGATAATTTAAAAAACAAAATAATACATAGTGAAGAAATCTCAGCATGTTAAAAAAAAACAACAACAAAACTGGAATACAAACTACTGGTCACTTGGTCTTATCCTCATACCAGGAAGTCAGTGAGGTCCTAACTATTAGAGGATATGGAGAGAGGAAACACTACATTCTAAAATCTATCATTACAGTCAAAGTATCACTCAGAGGTAGATTTCTACACTTCATCATTCAAAAAAAATTTAAGCATTCTATTCCACATGAGAAAAACTATAGTAACAACAATAAACCCAAGGCACTAGGAAGCAGGAAATAATAATGATAAAAACTATAGACAGAGTAGATTCCATAGTAAAGATACAGAATCAATACTGCCAAAATGAACAAACTGTTTCCAAGGCAATATACAGATTCAACATGATTCCTATCAAATTACCAATGGTATTTTTCACAGAACTAGAACAAAAAAATTTAAAATCGGAATGGAAAGCTTCTGCTGGTGGGCCAGTGGTTAAGACCACCTGCCAACTCGGGGGACACAGTTTCCACCCCTGCTCCAGGAAGACCCCACATGCCATGGAGCAACTAAGACCACGTGCCACAGCTACTGAGCTTGTGTTCCAGGGCCTGGGAGCCACAACTACTGAGCCCACGTGCTACAACTATGGGGCCTAGAGTTCGTGCTTTGCAACAAGCCACTGCAGTGAGAGGCCCTCACACAACCAGAGAGTAGCGTCTGCTTGCCACAACGAGAGAGAGCCCGTGTGCAGCACCAAAGACCCTGCACAGTCAAAAATTTAAAAAAAAAAAAAAAAAAGAGTGGAAACACAAAAGACCCTGAATAGCCAGAGCAATCTTGAGAAAGAAAACCAGAGCTGAAGAATCAGGCTCCCTGACTTCAGGCTAAAACTACAAAGCTACAGCCATCAAAAGAGCATCATACTGGCAACAAAAACAGAAATATAGCTCAAAGGAATAGGACAGAAAGCCCAGAAATAAACCCACCCACCTATGGTCAATTAATCCACGACAAAGCGGGTAGGAATAGACAACGGGGGGAAGACAGTCTCATCGATAAGTCATTCCGGGAAAACTGGACAGCAGCTTAAAAGAATGCAATTAGAACATTCTCTAACACCATACATAAACTCAGAGTGGATCAAAGACCTAAATGTAAGGCCCGACCTTATAACTCTTACAGGAAAACGCAGGCAGAGCACTCTTTGTGTTAAATCGCAGTAATACCTTTTTTGATGCCCCTCCTAGAGTAATGAAAATAACAAAAAAAGAAACCAGGACCAAAGTAAACTCAAAAGCTTTCACACAGCAAAGGAAACCATAAGCAAAACAAAAAGACAATCCACAGACCGGGAGAGACAACTTGCAAATGATGTGACCGACGAGGGATTAATCTCCAAAATATACAACCAGCTCATGCAGCTCAATATCAAAAAGAAGCAAACAACCCGATCAGAAGATGGGGAGAAAACCTAAACAGATATTTCTCCAAAGAAGACACCCAGATAGCCAAAAGCATATGAAAAGATGCTCAACATCACTAATTGTTAAAGAAATGCAAATCAAAACGACAATGGGGTACCACCTCACACCTGTTAGAATGGCCATCATCAAATATCTTCAAACAATAAATGCTGGAGAGGGTGTGGAGAACAGGGAATCCTCCTACACTGCTGGTGGAAATGTAAACTGGTAAAGCCACTATGGGCTTCCCAGGTGGCTCAGTGGCAAAGAATCCACTCGCTAGGATTCTTGCCAGAAGAATACCATAGACGGAGGAGCCTGGTGGGGACAGTCCACGGGGTCACAAAGAATCAGACACAACTGAGCGCACACACATAGCCGCTATGGAGAACGAACGGTATGGAGGTTCCTTGAAAAACCAGAAACGGAGCTACCATTCAGTTCAGTTCAGTCACTCAGTCGTGTCCGACTCTTTGTGACCCATGAATCACAGCACGCCAGGCCTNGTATTCCCATCTCTTGAGGAATTTTCCACAGTTTATTGCGATCCACGCAGTCAAAGGCTTTGGCATAGTCAATAAAGCAGAAATAGATGTTTTTCTGGAACTCTCTTGCTTTTTCCATGATCCAGTGGATGTTGGCAATTTGATCTCTGGTTCAGCAATTCCACTCCCAGGCATATTCCAGAAAAAATCCTAATTCAAAAAGATACATGCACCCCAATGTTCACTGCAGCAGTGTTTACAACAGCCAGGACATGGACACAACCTAGATGTCCATCAACAGAGGAACGGATAAAGAAGGTGTGGTGCATATATACAGTGGAATGTCAGCCGTAAAAAAGAACCAAATACTGTCTTCTTCAGCAACACGGATGGACCCACAGATTGTCATACTGAGTGACAAACGTCAGAAAAAGACAAATGTTACATGGTATTGCTTATATGTGGAATAAAGAAGGCTGAGCGCCAAAGAACTGATGCTTTCAAACTGTGGTGCTGGAGAAGACTCTTGAGAATCCCTTGGACTGCAAGGAGATCCAATCAGTCCCTTCTAAAAGAGATCAGTCCTGAATATTCATTGGAAGGACTGATCCTGAAGCTCCAATACTCTGGCCACCTGATGCAAACAGCTGACTCATTGGAAAAGACCCTGATGTTGGGGAGAGACTGAGGGCAGGAGGAGAAGAGGGTGGCAGAGGATGAGATGGCTGGATGGCCTCACCAACTCCATGGACGTGAGTCTGAGTTAGCTTTGGGAGTTGGTGATGGACAGGGAAGCCAGGCATGCTGCGGTACATGGGATTGCAAAGAGCTGCACATGACTGAGTGATTGAACCACAAACACGTATATGTTTATGTGTAACTGACTCACTTTGCTGTCCACCTAAAACTATGGCAGCATTGTAAATCAACTATGCTCCAATAAAAATTTTTAAAAAGATACATGCACCCCAATGTTCATGGCTGCCAAGACACGGAAGCAACCTAAATGTCCATCAACATAAGAATGGATAAAGAAGATGCGGTACACACTGCTGTATGTAAAACAACCAACAAGGACCTACCATACAGCACAGGGAACTCTGCTCAGCGCTATATGGCAGCCTGGATGGGAGGGGCGTTTGGGGGAGAATGGATACGTGTATATCTACGGCTGAATCCCTTCCCATTTCACCTGAAACTATCTCAGCGTTGTTAATCTGCTATACCTCAATACAAAATGAAAACTTAAAAAAGATGTGCATATACACAGTGGCATATTACTCTGGCCCCCTTCATAGATGACAGCCTTGATGTGGTGAAGGGGCTTGTGTAACTCAGTGAAGCTAGGAGCCACGCCACGCAGGGCCACCCAAGACGGATCAGCCACAGTGAAGAGTTCTGACAAAACGCGGTTGACTGGAGCAGGAAGCGGCAAGCCACTCTAGCATCCTTCCCAACAGAACACCAGGAACAGCAGAAAAGGCAAAAGGATCACCAGAAGATGAGTCCCCAGGCCAGAAGGTGTCCAGTATGCTACCAGAGAAGAGCACGGAGCAATTACTAACAGCTCCAGAAAGAGTGGTGGCTCAATGGTAAAGAGAACGCCTGCCAACGCAGGAGACATAAGAGACGTGGGTTCTAACCCTGGGTCGGGAAGGTCCCCTGGAGGAGGGCGTGGAAACCCACTCCGGTACTCTTGCCTGGAGAATCCCATGGACAGAGGAGCCTGGCGGGCTACAGTCCATGGGGACACAAAAAGTTGGACATGACTGAAGTGACTTAGCATGCCAGAAAGAATGAAGTGGCTGGACCAAAGCAGAAACACTGCTCGGTTGTGGATGTGTCTGGTGGGGAAAGCGAAGTCTAGTGCTGTAGAGAACACTGCCTAGAAGCCTGGAATGTTAGGTCCATGACTCAACGTGTACTGGATGTGGTCAAAGCAGGAGATGGCGAGAGTGACACTCAGGAATCAGTGAACTAAAATGGACAGGAATGGGCAAACTTAATTCAGATGACCATTATATACTACTGTGGGCAAGAATCCCATAGAAGAAACGGAGCAGCCCTCACAGTCAACAAAAAAATCTGAAATACAGTACTTGGGTGCAACCTCAAAAACAACAGAATGATCTCTGTTCGTTTCCAAGGCAAACCATGCAACATCACAGTAATCCAAGTCTATGCCCTGACCAGTAATGCCGAAGAAGCTGAAGCTGGACATGCCATGAAGACCTTCTGGGCTTCCCTGACAGCTCAGTTGATAGAGAATCCGTCTGCAATGCAGGAGACCCCAGGTGGATTCCTGGGTTGGGAAGATCTGCTGGAGAAGGGAGGCTACCTACTGTAGTAATCTTGGGCTTCCCTGGTGGCTCAGCTGGTAAAGAATCCACCTGCAGTGCAAGAGATCTAGGTCCGATCCCTGGGTTGGGACGATCCCCTGGAGAAGGGAAAGGCTACCCACTCCGGTATTGTGGTCTGGAGAATTCCATGGACTGTATAGTCCACGGGGTCACAAAGAGTCAGACACGACTAAGCAACTTTCACTTTCATGATGACCTTCTAGAACTAACCAAGAAAAGATGTCCTTTTCATCATGGGACTCGAATGCAAAAGCAGGAAGTCAAGAGATACCTGGAGTAACAGGCAAATTTGGCCTTGGAGTACACAATGAAGCAGGGCAAAGGCTAACAAAGACAATGTGCCAGTCATAGCAAACACTCACTTCCAACAACACAAGGGACAACTCTACAGAGTTGTCGAGACAACTCGACATCACCAGATGGTTAATATCGAAATCAGATTGATTATATTCTTTGCAGCCGAAGATGGAAAAGCTCTTTACAGTCAGCAAAAACCAGACCGGGAGCTGCCTGTGGCTCAGATCATGAACTCCTTACTGCAAAATTCAGACTTAAATTGACGAAAGTCATGAAAACCACTAGGCCATTCACGTCATGATTCAAATCAAATCCTTTATGATTATACAGTGGAAGTAAGAAATAGATTCAAGAGATTAGCTCTGATAGACAGAGTGCCTGTAGATCTATATGGAGGTTTGTAACATGGTACAGGAGGCAGTGACCAAAACCATCCCAAGAAAAAGAAATGCAAGAAGGCAAAACAGTTGTCTATATTTCTCTTACAAATAGCTGAGGGAAGAAGAGAAGTGAAAGGCAAATGAGAAAGAAAAAGACATACCCAGCTGAACGCAGAGTTCCAAACAACAGCAAGGAGAGACAAGAAAGCTTTCTTAAGTGAACAATGCAAAGAAATAGAGGAAAACAATAGAAGGGGAAAGACTAGAGATCTCTTAGGAAAATTACATACACCAAGGGAATATTTCATGCAAATATGGGCACAATATAGGACAGAAATGGCAAGGACCTAGCAGAACAGATTAAGAAAAGGTGGCAAGAATACACAGAACTGTACAAAAAGGTCTTAATGACACAGACAACCACGATGGTGTGGTTACTCACCTTGAGTCAAACATCCTTGAATGTGAAGTTAAGTGGGCCTTAGGAGGCATTGCTACAAACAAAGCTAGTGGAGGTAATGGAATTCCAGCTGAGCTATTTCAAATCCTAAAAGATGATGCTGTTAAAGTGCTGCACCCAGTATGTTAGCAAATTTGGAAAACTCAGCAGTGGCCACAGGACTGGAAAAGGTATATATATTTTCAGTCCAGTCCCAAAGACGGGCAATGCCAAAGAATGTTCAAACTAGCACACAACTGTACTCATTTCACATGCTAGCCAGGTAATGCTCAAAATCCTTCAAGCTAGGTTTCAGCAGTACCTGAACCGAGAACTTCCAGATCTACAAGCTGGATTTGGAAAAGGCAGAGGAAGGGGCCATATGTATACCTATGACTCTTTCATGTGGAGATGTGACAGAAAACAACAAAATTCTGTAAAGCAATTATCCTTCAATTAAAAAATAAATAAATTTTAAAAAGAAAAAAGAAAAGGCAGAGGAACCAGAGATCAAATTGCCAATATTCGCTGAATCATATAGAAAGCAAAGGAATTCAAGAAAACCATCTATTTTTGCTTCACTGACTATTATAAAGCCTTTGACTGTGTGGATCACAAACTGGAAAATTCTTAAAGAGATGGGACTTCCATACCACCTTACCTGCCTCCTGAAAAACTTATATGCAGGTCAAGAAGCAACAGTTAGAACCAGACATGGAATAACAGACTGGTTCAAAATTGGGAAAGGAGTACATCAAGGCTGTATATTATCACCCTGTTTATTTTACTGATATGTAGACCAAAATACCAGGCTAGATGAAGCACCAGCCGGAATCAAGATTGCCAGGAGAAATATCAACAACCTCAGATACGCAGATGATATCACTCTAATGGCAGAAAGCAAAATGGAACTAAAGAAGCCTNATCAAGGCTGTATATTATCACCCTGTTTATTTTACTGATATGTAGACCAAAATACCAGGCTAGATGAAGCACCAGCCGGAATCAAGATTGCCAGGAGAAATATCAACAACCTCAGATACGCAGATGATATCACTCTAATGGCAGAAAGCAAAATGGAACTAAAGAAGCCTCTTGATGAGGGTAAAAGAGGAGAGTGAAAAAGCTGGCATAAAACTCCAACATTCAAAAAACTAAGATCATGGCATCCGGTCCCATCACTTCATGGCATATAGATGGAGAAAAAGTGGAAACAGTGACAAATTTTATTTTCTTGGGCTCCAAAATCATCGCAGACGGTGACTACAGCCATGAAATTAAAAGACACTTGCTCCTTCAAAGAAAAGCTATGACCAACCTAGACAGTGTATTAAAATGCAGAGACATCACTTTGCCAACAAAGGTCCATAAAGTCAAAGCTATGGTTTTTCCAGTAGTCACATACAGATTTGAGAATTGGACTTCACAAAGAAGGCTAAATGCCAAAGAATTGATGCTTTTGAACTGTGGTGCTGGAGAAGACCCTTGAAAGTTCCTTGGACAGCAAGGAGATCAAGCCAGTCAATCCTAAAGGAAATCAACCCTGAATATTCATTGGAAAGACTGATGCTGAAGCTGAACCTCCAATACTTTGGCTACCTGATGCGAAGAGCCAACTCACCGAAAGAGACCCTGATGCTGGGAAAGACTGAGGGCATGAGGAGAAGGGGATGACAGATGAGATGCTTGGATGGCATCACTGCCTCAGTGGACAGGAGTCTGAGCAAGCTCCGGGAGACAGCGAAGGACAGAGGCTACCTGGTGTGTCGCAGTCCATGGGGTCGCAGGGTCAGACACGACCGAGGCACTGAACAACAAGAAAACACACTATAATAGGAAAGTTAAATAAACATGTCAGGGGCTCATTTCTAGAAACAGCTAATTAAAATGGGCAAAACTATCAAGCAGAAGTTTAAACGCAGCAAAATAGGAAAAAAATTAAATCAAGACCTGAGCTCTATCGGCAGACGTTTTATTGAATGTAATCTGAATTGTGTGTCTGTCTTGTTTCAGACAATGATTAAGAATTTTAAAAAAGCATAAGAGCATGCTAAGCATTACTGATCATAAAACTGAACATGTTCATGGCAGTTCTGTTTAAGAAAATATTATAATGGACACCAAAAATTTAACTAAAATTAAGACTGACTTTAAATCACTATTAAAATAATCCTCTCCTCCTGTTTAAGCACCTCAAGCCAAGCCTAGGCATTAATTCTATTTTTGAATAGGAAAATGACTCCAAGTTAGACAAGCTGATTCACACAAAGAAAGATATGCAAAACCACCCACAGCTCAGTCCCAAACTATCATCCAATCTCAATTTCTGATACAGACAGAGATAAAATGCTCAGCTAGTGACAAGGATTCAGCACTATGGTAAAAGAAAAATGTGCCAATTAGGGTTTATCACAGGAGGCTAAGGATTGTTCAATAGGAGAGAATCTAATAATAGAATCTACCTCATCAATAGTTCAAGAAAAATCATATGATCCCTGAAAAAGAAAAAAAAGAAAAAAAAAAAAAACACCAAAATGGCATTTGAAAGAATTCACTACCACCCTCTAAGGCAAAATTTAATGAAAGGAACACAAAAATTATTTTTTTACAGGCTGAAGAGGATTCTAAAAATAAGATCTGGTATTAATGTTATAATTAGTGAAGAACTAGAGAGATGGATTTGAACCTCAGAAGTGAAACGAGGATGCTTGACATAACATCATTACAGTGTTTGAGAATTTGGGGAAAATGCAATAGAACACAACAGAGAAAGAGTAGGAACACAAATCAGAAATGAAGATAACTGTACTAGCTAACAATGCTACTAGGATTGCATGTCTGCAAAAGCAAATGAGTCAACTAAACTGATGGACAGAAAAGAAGTATTTGAAATCATCAGGGAGCTTCATTTCTCCAGACAAAAATTGATGAGAAAGAATGCAAAGAAAAAGAAATGCTATTCTCAATAAAATATTAAAAAATCAAATCCAATAACACATAAAAAAGATCGTGACCATGACAAATAAAACGTCCCATGACCAAGTGGGACTCATCTCACGCTTACAAGGACGGTTCAACAATACACAGATCAGTGTGATACACCACTTAAACAAAAGGCAATACACAATGGGGGGCTTCCCTGGGGGCTCAGAGGCAAAGAGTCCACCTGCCAATGCAGGAGATGTGGGTTTGATCCCCGGTCCAGCAAGACGCCACATGCTACACAGCAACTAAGCCTGTGAGCCACAACTATCGAGCCCCTGTTCTGGAGCCCAGGAGCCACAATTACTGAGCCCGCCTGCCTACAGCCTGTGCCCTGCAACAAGAGACGCCGCGGCAAGGAGGAGCCTGTGCCCTGCAACAGGAGAAGCCGTGGCGAGGAGGAGCCTGTGCCCTGCAATGAGGGAGCAGCCCCCGCTCACGGCAACTAGAGAAAGGCCTGCACAGCAAGGAAGACCCAGAGCAGCCACAGATAAAAAACAATCTTAAAAAATATATACAGTGGAAGATGACTCAGCCAGAAAACAAGGAGTGAAATAATGCCATTTGCAGCAACATGGATGCAACGAGATTATCACACTAAGTGAAGTAAACCAGACAGAGAAAGACAAATATCACATGCTATCATTTATATGCGGAATCTAAAATATGACACAAACGCATTCATCTATGAAATGAACAACGTTATAGACACAGAGAACAGACAGGTGGCTGCCAAGGGGGAGAGGGCTGGCGGAGGGATGGAGCGGGAGGCTGGGCTAGCAGATATACGCTGTCATATATAAGACGGATAAACAGCAAGGTCTGGCGGTAGAGCACTGAGAGCCATATCCAACATCCTATGATAAACCAGAAAAGAATATTTTAAAAAAGAACGTGTATATATGTTACTGAATCCCTTTGTTGTAGAGCAGGAATTAACACAACATTGTAAATCAAGTATATTTCTATTAAAAAACAAAGAAATGCCAGTTTCCATTGTGACAATCTCCCATCACCACCACCACCACTAAGAACACACCAAAGGCTGCAAGATTTCCAAGAGAAAAAAATCCCCCAAACCGCTCTAAGTTGTACTGGTAGGCATTAAAATCCTCTCCCTGATGGAGAACTGTGTCACATCTCTGAATTGTTAAGCCCAAAGACCAAGAGACCAGTACACGTTAATAATGCCAAGACAAC
Organism: Neotragus moschatus; assembly: GCA_006410615.1. Lineage (NCBI taxonomy): Eukaryota > Metazoa > Chordata > Mammalia > Artiodactyla > Bovidae > Neotragus > Neotragus moschatus. Next base: position 1,558,633 of record SJYA01002434.1, on the reverse strand, counting down.
ATTGCTGGGCAGTGGCCCCATTCACAGATTTGAAAACTGAGGCTCAAGGTGGTGACTTCAATTGCGAGGAGTCCCACGTGGGCAGCTGGCACACCTCACACGCTTGAGGAACAGAGCTGGGGCCACCACACTGTGCAAGGGTTCTGGAGGCGGGGGCTTTCCTTGTTGCCTGCTAAAGCCACTGTCCGTCTTGACATTTTCAGAATGTCAAAAGTGTACAAGGATGAGCAACGAAAGGGAAGTGGTCTCACGCAATGTTAAAAAATACTTTAACACACCAAGGCTCAAAACAGCACGACAGGAGGACAGACATGGAAATGTGGGGCTGTGGCAGCTTGGGGTCGGGCCCAGCTGTGGGTGGATATATGGGGAGAGTTGATTCCCTGACACGGGGCAGGGCGGGAACCCAGTAACATGTGGAAAAAAGCACACAACTGGGGCCTGACGATACTGCTAGCTCGGCAGCCCAGAGACCTTTCACTTTATTCAGGCCTTGCGAGGACTCTGGAAGGTGAATGCTCCCATTTCACAGCTGGAGAAACTGAGGTTCAGAAAGAGAAGTGACTGGCCGGGGTCGTTCGGCCTGGTCTGGCTGACTTTACCAGCTAAGCCCCCTGGCCTCAACCAGCAGGTGGGCCTGCTCCTTCCTGAGCTCCCACGGCTCAGCGGGGCTGCCGCCCTCCGGTGTGACACCTGTCCAGCACGGTGTGGCCCCTCCAGCCCCGGATGGGTCGGCCCCAGGCTGTGCTCCATAACTCCGGCTGGGTCCCTGCTAAAGCTCCCCTCCCACTCTAGCAGGAAGCTCTGGCTGTCTGGCTACCCCTCTTCTGGGCTCACCTTCCTGAGCCCTCTATTGCCACAGCTGTAAAAAGCGAGGGAGTGGACTTCCCTGGTGGTCCAGCGGCTGAGAGTCTGCCTGCTAATGCAGGGGATGCAGGTTCAACTCCTGGTCCAGGAAGTAAGACCACATATGCCACAGAGCAACTAAGCCTGTACGCCACCACAGCTGAGCTCGTGTGCCCTTAGAGCCTATGCCCTGCAACAAAGGAAGTCTGAGCACGGCAGCAGAGAGTAACTCCCACTCGACACAAGTTGAGAAAGCCCGAGCACAACAATGAAGGCCTGGGGCAGGCAAAAAAAAACAAGGCTGGTGGCGGCAACAGTCACCGCCCACAGGGATGCTGGGGGAATTACACCGAGCGCTAAATCCTGCTGTCGTAGATCCTCAGGAAACTGACGCCGCCTCTCGTGTGTGGACGGAGAGAAGGAACACAGCCCGCCTGTGCCCCCACCCCCAGAAGCACCAGCCAGCGCGGGTGTAGACTCTCAGGTGGGACGTGGAGCCAGGAGGTGGGCTGCCTGTGGCCAGCTGAGCCACGCCACCGCCCAGCCCACGACCTGCCCCATCTCCCACCTTCTGCGCTCCTCCAGAGCACGGATGCCAACAAAGTAACCGGCCTATGCCTGAAGCCACGCTGGGGCGCTCTCTCTCCAGGACATGTGGGGAGTCCTGAACTCAGCAAACCCTCCTGGTGGTTCCACCGCCCAGCTCCCGTCTCACGACCTGAACACGCTGGGGCTCCTGGTCAAGATCAGGGGCTCACGTCCACCCTCTTCCTTCCCCATCTGTAATCCTGCTGCAGAGGCCATGAGACCGGCATGGCTGACACCTGTCCTTGGACCTGGTGTCCACTCCCTCTCTAGGACTGAGTCCCAGGACCGAGCCTGATTCCAGGAAATGGCCTTGCGCTCCAAACCAGACACTGCTGGACAGACTCTTCCCCAAGCCCCTTCCCTCACTTCAGTTCACCGTGCACCCTTGGGACGCCCAAGCAAGGCCTGCTTTGGAGCTGCCTTTACCCAACAGCTGTCATCAGACCCAAGCACCCTTGGGCCACGATGCTCTCAGACCCAAACCGGCGCTCAGGCCCTTGACCCCTAGGGCCACTCACAACTGCTGACCTTCTTGGTGTAGCCCATGGCCTTCAGCACAGAGTGGTTCAAGGTCTCCAGGGAAGCCAGGACGTCCTCATAGTCCCCCATGTGGTCCACAAAGTAGTCTGGTGGTGGGGAATGGGAAGCAGAGGTCAATGGTCGTAGGAGCATCGCACCCCTCCCCGGGTCCTCCCCGCAGAGAATCACTGCGCACCCAGTCTGGGTCCCTGGCACAGCAGCACCTACCACAAAGCTCCTTGGTGTCCACATGGCTGCATGCAGAGAGAGAGGGGGACTCAGAGACAGGCCTGTCCCCCTCTTCCCCCCGCCCCCACCCTTCTCCCTTCGGGGTGAGCACAGCCCCCAGCAGTGGTCAACACCCCCCCACCTTGCAGCCTAGGTGAGCCCCACTTCACAGAGGAGGGAGCAGCCAGTGAAGGCCGCCACCCCCTCCAGAGGATCTGCGTCTGTGCATCTGTCTGACCTCGTCACCGCACCACTAACCCCGTTCCACTCCCCGAGTCTGCCCACTGCATCCGGAGCAGAGGGGGCTGAACCAGGGGCTGTGACAGCTGTCACCAGAGCTGTCCGGTGACCTCAGCCCTGGGCCCTGCTCTGTCGGAGGGTGTGCCCCTCTTGTTCTCACTCGAGCCCTGGGGTCCCATGTTCCCGTTCCTATAGCCAGAAGGCTCTCAGTCTTTACTCGGAGGATGAGCACGGTCCACCCACGCTGGGCAGGTGCAGGCAACAGCTTCAGAACCCAGACGCTGTGAACAGGAGCTGGGGGCGGGCGCCTGGGGACCCAGCTACGTGCATGTTCCGACAACCTCCCTTCCCGGCCGGCTCCCTCACCAGGAAAGGAGGGGCTGGCCTCAAAAGCAAGCCAGCCTCATTGCGATGGCTCTGGGGACAGGCTCCCAGCTCGGGCGCTCTGCAAATTCTGTCATGGAGGCCCACGTGGGACAAGTTCTCACAGGTTCTGCAGAGAGGAGGCCTGCCTCACGGTGCTCAAAGTAGCACCGACCTTCCTGAGCCACACACAGACGGTTTGGGATAGCAAACCTGTCTAGAGTCCCCAGGAGGGTATGTGTACAGCTCACACTCTAGGGAGTGTTGGAGACAAAATACCCAAAGGTATTTAGAGCTCTGACTTCTTGCTGATGGGAAGTCCACCCCGCCCGCACTCACATCAGTGCCTCCTCTGCCCCGCTCCAGCTGCCCGAAGGAGGCTGAATAATCTGTGGGCACCTGCAAAGCCCTTTCAAGCTCCCAGGGGGGCTGCAGGACCTGCTCAGAACCTCCATCTGTCTCCAGACACAAAGCCCTCCCCTGGGGTCTGGCCTTTCCGGAGCCAGCTGCCCCGCCCTGGCCCCAGGCCACCTCCAACCTGGGCCCCCTGAAAGCAGGCCTGGGGACCGCTCCTCCTACAGACCTCTAGCCTGGCCCAGGGGACCCCATCAAACCTGCCCCCCAGTAGCCCCAGGAACTCAGTCCTCATCACTCAGAAAGGGCGGGGCTGGAGTTCAGGGTGGGAAGGGTTGGTCCCTGTGAGTAGAGTGAGCATTTTGTGCTGGATTTAAGGACTGGCTGGGGTTGATTGAGCTGCAGGGTAGGGTTCCGGCTGGGTTGGAGAAAACAGAGAGAGTGAGAAAGAAGGTTAAGGTCCGAGTAAGAACCAGTCTGGTTTAAGCTGGGCCCCGGTCAGGAAGAGGATCTCAAAGCTCGTGTTGGGACTGAGAACAAGCAGGCGGTGTTGGGGTCAGAACTGAGTTGAGCTGGCTGATTACCCTTCTGTCATCACGTGTAGATTCGGCCTCCCAGGTGGGACAGTGCTAGAGAACCTGCCTGCCAGTGCAGGAGATGTAAGAGACGTGAGTTTGATCCCTGGGTCAGGAAGATGCCCTGGAGGAGGGCAAGGCAACCCACTCCAGTATTCTTGCCTGGAGAATTCCATGGACAGAGGGGGCCGGTGGGCTGCAGTCCGTGGGGTCGCACAACTGAAGTGACTCAGCACGCACGCACATGTGTTCTGCAAACCTAGGCTCTCTCCCTGCTTTGCTACGTTGCGTTCAGAAGACACACTTGCCAACACAATCTCAATCCGTCCACTCCCCAGGCCGGCCCAGCCAGTGGGGGCCAAAGACATGGCACTCTGGATTAGCGGTCCAGGGCAGTGGACACCGGAGACTGGGGCATGCCCCTCCCAGACCCAGCTGCCGGGGCTGAGCTCACTTGGTGTTGTCGGAGTCGATGGCGTGGAAGAGGTCCTCCAGTTCCCTCTCGTTGAGGACGCCATCTGCAAAGAAGAGCTGGAACTCCTCCAAGGACAACTTCCCGTCGTCTGTGAGGGAGAGAAAGGGAGGGCAGCTGGTGTCGAAGCGACGGGACATCCCCAAATCAACAGAGGAGCCACAGCCAGGCAATCCCCGCCTGCCCCTGCCAACTCCGCAGCCAGCAGCCACACTCCCGCACGGGACACCCCTGCCATGGCACAAACCCACATTAGCCACCATTTCACAGAGAGCAACTGCTCACCCAGCTAACTCCCCACCCAACAGAGCGACACCCACGTACAGGGACTCACCTTACCGGCAAACACTGGGGCTCCTCAAGCCCCGCAGCCAACAGGCAGGCAGAGAGCACCTGCCAGGCAACCATCGCTCCGAGTCACCTGCAGCGCTGGAGGTAGGTAACCCCATACCTGTTGCCTCCAGCGGTCCCCAGCCTTTTTAGCACCAGGGGTTGGTTCCATGGAAAACGATTTTTCCACAGGCCAGGGGGAGGGGGTGGTTTCAGGGTGGTTTCAGGATGCTTCAAGCACACTGTGCCCTTTATTTCTATCATTTTATCAAACCTCAGATCATCGGGTGTTAGATCCAGAGGTTAGGGATCCCATACCTGTAAGAGGCAGGTTTAAACCGGAGCGGTCTGAGGAGCACTCTCACTTGCTTCCAAAAGCCCAGAGAACCTCTGCACACTTAAATCATCTCTACCCCAGCACCCAGGTCCTGCCTGGGGAGGCAACGACGTCTCTCCTCTCTGCCTTTGCAGGATGTGACGTGACCCACTGCCAGCAGGGGCATGGAATCCTCAACAGGCTGTGGATGCAGCCTTGAAGATGCCAGAGCCCATGGGGAGGTGGCCGCAGGCCTGGGGCGGGGCTCTGGCTAGGGGCCCCCACAGCAGACACACCTATCCCAACGCATCCCTCCCCATCTCACACCTTCAGCAGCCTCCCCTGCCGTTGCCCTGGGTAGCAGCATCTGCTGGGGAAGCTCTCATGGGTTGGGGGCAGCCGGGCCCCTGAGAGAGGGGCTCCCAGCAGAACTCCAGCTCCTCCCACCTGGGCTCTCCAGCTCAACACACTCATCTCCCAATCCCACCCCCGAAGCCACGAACCCCTCCTCGATGACCTTAGACGGGTCCTGCTCTTCCCTAAAGGAACCATGTCTGTGGGAGGCAATGGAGGTCAGGGAGAAGGGCGAGCCCAGGCCCTTCCTGCCCCAGCCCCTCTCCGTAGACCCCCTTCATTACTTCCAGCTAGTCTGCACTCAAAGCCCTCGAGAGCCCAAGCGGCACTTTGTGTGGATTAGAAAGAAATGCCCTTCCTGGTGGGCAGGGTGGCGGAGATGCAGCCCAGCATCAGAGCTCCTGAGGGGCGGGGCATGCAGGCTTCATGCTCCATCCTCTCCAGCAGGTGCCCTTGCAAAGTGCACAACACGCCCAACCAGGCACGGCAGACCACCTCAGGCCCAGGGCGGGAGTCACTCACACTTTTTTTAAAATGCATTTTACCTCTGCGTTGTATACTTTAGTTTATTATTTTGGGCTGTGCCAAACAGTATGCAATGTCTTAGTTCCCTGACCAAGGATCAAACCTGTGCCCCCTGCAGTGGGAGAACTGAATTTTAACCACTGGGCCACCAAGACGTCCCCACTGTACATTTTAAAGGCTCTGGAGCGTCTACTCTGCTGCCAGCAGCTCTGCAGGGGCTCAAAGTAGGGCAACAGGAGGCAGCTCCTCACATCTTGCAGCAGTGGCTCCCCTCCGCCCATGCTGAGAAGGGGGGATATGAGAGAGTGGGCGCAGGCTTGCATATGGGGGGCTGGGGCAACATGCCGTGTGCCTCCAACATCCTGGCTTGAGTTTTAGTGTCACAAATGGGAGAACGAATTTCTAACTCTCAAAATCCAGAGTCCCCCTGAAGACAAAACAAACACCGCCCCCCCCTTTCCAATAACACATGAGGATCCAAAAACCAACCACAAAAAGTGCAGGGTAACAGCTGTGAGATGCATGAACGCTAAGCTATGGCTCTGTCTCCTGTGAAAGAAGATGCTTTCCAAGTTTCCTTTAGCAAGACTGATGATGATCCGGCAGCCAGGGGCAGAACCAGGGCAGACACACGGGCTCTGTGTGTTCACGCATCTGGTCCTCAAACACCCCCTGGCAGACCACCCTCCCACCCCCACCCCGTTTACAGAGCAGAAAGGCCAGACCGGTTATGGGACTTGCCCAGGTCGCTCAGTGGGAGCTCAAACCCAGGCCACCTGGCTCCCGAGTCCACACTCCTAACCCAAGCTGGGGCAGGGTCTTCTGTCAGGACCCCCAGCCACAGGGTCACACGGAGAAGCCGAGGCCAAGCCTGGACTCAGTGGAAGTGTGCTGTGAATGACTACTCATGTCTGCCACGGGCAGGGCACCACCAGCACCTCCAACCATTCTGCAGTCAGAACGGGCGGAGGGGGGCCCGCCGGCCTCCCGGGCCCAAGGCCTTCTGGGCTGACATTTACCTTGAACGTCCCGGCACAGCCCTAATGAACCCAGATCAGCTAACGAGGGGGACGGCATCTGCCCGGGGCCTCTGTGCAATTAGAGGAGCCAGCGGGTCTGCACCTCCAGGACCCCCGAGCGGGCGTCTGAAGGTGTCCACGCTAATGAGCATGAGCTCAGCCTCTGTCCCAGTGACCTTTCAAATGCCAGGAGTCTGCCAGTGCCCCGGCCCCTGGAGGGAGACGCACTGGCACTCACTCTCTGCCGGCCGCCATACCACCCTTCCGGGCCCCAGACTCTTGGCTCCCAGGAAGGCCCCCCTCTTTCTGCCTCCCCTTGGGGGCCACACCCGGTCTCCACCCTCACCCCAACGAAGACACCTCTGACCTGGGATCCGCCAGGACAGGCCAGCCCGAGCTGAGCCCCTGCTTCTGTGATTCCAGAGGCTGATTCCGCTCCAACCCATGGCCCAGGCCCTCGTTTGGGACCATCCTGCCATCCCTGCAGGCATCTTGCTGCTGTGGATGCCAGGGGCAGAGCCGGAATCTACCTGTGCTACGTGTGTGTGTCTGCACACCTGCCATATGCACCTCTGTCTACACCCACACTCGCCACTTCTCCCATTCCCCTGCCCATATGATGTCTGCAAACTGGGCTGGATTTAATCAGAACTTCCTGCCCAGGCCCCCAGCCCAGACTCTGTGNCGCGCGCCCCGCCCTCCCTCCCTCTGCCCCCCCGGCCGCGGCCACGCGGGGACGGGCCGGCGCCGGGGGACGGGAGGGGGTGGGCGCCGCCCCGCCCGGACCCGGAGCCACGTGCCCCGTGGGCCACCGCCCCCGCCCCCGGCGGCCGGGCGCGGCTGCAGGGGCCTGCCGGCGCGCGGGGCTGGGGTGCTAGACCCCGGCTCAGCCGTGGAGGGGGCTGCCTGGCAAGCGCGGGGTGGTGGGGGTCTGGCTTCGGGGGTGCATCCTTGGGGGCTGCCCCCATTCCGAAAGTCTCCCCCTGCCCGCCCTCCGAAGAATCCCCCCTCCTCCGCGTCGTGGCGCCGCCGCCGGGGCCGGAGCGCGGTGTCCGGCGAGCCCGGAGCGCCCTCTGCCGGCTGCAGCCCAAGGAACGCGCGCCCACGCAACGGGGCCACCTTCACTCCGCAAGTACCCACTCGTCCCTTCCACGGGGTGCACGCCCCTCAGACCTCCCCCGCGAGTTAAACAACGCCCAGAACTAGTCTTCCCCACCCCTGGAACACCCTCTTCCCCTCATACTCCCTGCGTCCATCCTTCCAGACTCCCATCCGCAGAACCAGAGAATTAAAGGAGCCCCTGCTGGGTGCTAGGCCTCGTGGCCGCACTGGTAAACAGTGCAGGGCTTGCCTTGGCCCCCTGGAGCTTACAGCCAAGTGGGCGAGCCGGATACTGGAATGATCCCACAAATAAGGAAGAGTGAGAACTGAACTGCAATGAAGGCGTGACACCCTGACCCACCAGAGTGGGCTCTACCTTAGGGCCACGGAGGGGCATATGTCAGAAGAGGCTTCCTAGAGGAAATGGTCCTTATGCTCCAAGACTGTAAGGAAGAGGAGGAGTTAAAGAGAGAATGGGGACGTTCCCTGGGCTAGAGCTTAGCCTGTGCAAAGGCCCTGTGGCAGGTGCAAGTGTGGGGAACACAAAGGATCCACTGAAGGGAGAGGGACTGAGTGGGGCTGGGAAAGCCTCTGCAGCACCCGCTCCTCAGTCACATCTGCCCTCCACTTGGGGCACCACTCAGTGTCCCCCAGCCCCGGGACCTTCTCCCACGTGACCCTGTGCTTCTGCCCCTGGCCTGACTGCGCAGCTCCCGGGGCAGGGTCCTGGGCACCTGGCGCCCTCCCCAAGCAGAGAGTCCTCGGACACAGGAGTGGAGGCAGGTGCTGGTTTTATTTGGGACCTGATTCTGGAAAGAGCGGGGCCTGGAAGTCCTGGCTTGGTGCTCCGCGGGCCCTGGTGATCCCGCCTCACACGGGCCACTTCACCCCCAATTACAGCTCTGGGCCTACTGTGTCCTGTGGCCACTGTTTCCACCCTGGTCTGAGTCCGGGCAGTCTGAGTTTCCATCTGAGAGGCCTGCTGCGTGGGCTCATGGCCGCTCCTGTCTCCTGCAGGAGAGGCCCCTTCCATCACTGGGGCATCTTGGGACGGACTCTGCGTCCGGCAGGGCTGTGGTGATCTCCCTCCAATTAGGGCCTGGGTGTAAGGCTGCCAGGCCAGGTGCTAGGGTGGCTTCCTGGCCTCCTTGCGCAGCAGGGAGCTGGCCACGGCCAGGGCCCCGCCCTGCACGAAGCGCACAAAGTTGTCCCCGGCCAGTGGCCCCATGGCGTACAGGCCCTCCTGGTGGATGCTCTGGTAGGTGAAGGGGTCCACATCAATGGGGTTCCTCTTGGCGCTCAGTGGCTGGTTGGGGTCCACGGCGAGGTCGGCGCCCGCCCCCGGGAGGAAGGACAGATCGGGGTGGGAGCCGATGAGCACCAGCACCAAGGCCACGCCGAAGACCTTCTGGAGGCCCTGGGGGTCGCGGAACACGGCCTGCCGGTCCTCCTTGAGGAGCAGCAGCTGGTGCTCAGGGAGGCTGCGGTAGCCCTCATAGGGGCTGGGCGACAGGATGGACCGCTCGCGCATCATCTGGTGAACCTTGTGGTACTCGGGGTACAGCATCTTGGGCAGCTGGTTGAACACCAGGCCGGGGTCGTCCACGGGCCGGCGGAAGGCGTGGATCACAGGGACGCTGTAGTGGCGGGCATAGAGGACCGCGTCTGCGGCCGACAGCCCCGCTCCGATGATGAGGACGGGGTCCGAGGACGGGGACACTGTGCCTGTCCGCGTGGCCGCCTCCAGGGCCGACAGGTCATGGTGGACGAAGGGCAGGCCCTCCCCGGGGACGCCCAGGCGGGCTGGGCTGTCGGATGTGCCTGTGGCCAGGACCACGTTGCGGGCACGCAGGGAGAAGGACTGCTGGTTCTGGTCCTCGGCGGTCACAAAGCCGCTCACCTGGAAGAGCGGGCTGGGGTCCCGGGCCCCAGGGCTGCTGGGCTCAGGCGTCCCCCATTCCACGGCTGTGACCGTGGCGCTGGACACGAAGTTGTGGCTCAGGCCCTTCCTGATCACGTAGTCCCTGTAGTAGTGGGCAATGTCACCGGCCGTGGCCCGGCTGTTGCGAAGACCTCTGGGGGAGAAGGGACGAGGGGGCGTGAGTGTCAGAGAATGGACTGGGGCCGGGCAGACAGGCTGGGGCCAGGCCCTGCAGGGTGGCTGCACCACCCCTTCACGCAGGACTTGCTCAAGGGGTTCACCCCCTCGGAGCTGTAAAAACCTCTCTTTTCTGTACAGTGGAGCCGATGAGGGTGGGGTTTGGAGTGTGGCCCCTGGTGTCAGAGGGCCTGGGTTCTGTGGGAACCCCCGCCGTAGTCCCTCATTTGCAAATGACCGCGGTGACAGCACTTGTTCCCTGCTGTCGTTGAGAGGCTCAGATGACAGGGGTGAAGGGTTTAGACTAGAGCCTGACAGGCTGTGAGTGACGCGGCGTCGGCCAGGACTGTTTCCTCCAATGACTGACTAGTATTGTATGTGCATGGGGGTGGGATTCTGTTTTTATAGAGTTCACAAACAGATAAAGCTCGTCCGTGGAGTTAGACATCCAGAGAGGGGTGGCCTCTTAGGAAGGGGGTGACAGGGAGGGGCCTGAGGGGGGCTTCTGGGGAGAAGGGGTCTGCTTTTTGAGTCTGGGTGACTGAAACGTATGTGTCTCCACTTTAAGAAATTACATCCTCCTGTAGGTGTGTGAATTGTGTCCTTTCTATATGTGCTTATATTTTCAGTAAAGAACTTGGTTAAATAATATGCTACATAGAGCATTTAACACAGTCCTCAACACACAGTAGCCGCCGTGGCTGTTATTATTGTTACTACGTTACTGTTATTGTTGTTACTGTCACTCTTGCTACCATGACCACCTTTTCCAGGGCTTTTGCCGGTGGGTGAAGCCTAGACGTTGACGCTATCTCAGCTCCTCCCTGTAGCTCCCGGGTGACCTTCGGTGAGTTCCCTTCCCTGACTTGTGGACACGTTACGGATTAACTCAAAGGGGATCTTTTGTGACACCATCAATACAACCCATCAGTAAGGACACAAGATTGTAGGTGAGCTCAGCTACTCCTGAAGGCCATTCCAGCCACCACAACTCGTTAGTCTGCTCCTGAAACCGGAACTCTGGAATTCATGGCTCTGGGTTGGTCATTTCCGCTCCTCTGTTTTAGTCAAAAGTGTTTTAAAGGGCTGTCCTAAGATGATGTTGCATCCAGGGTTCCTTATAATAATGGCACATTGGAAAGAATGAAAGCTCTGTGCCTGCGGAGTGGTTTAGGAACCGCGGCAGCACCATGAGGGCAGGGGGTGCGTCTGTTGTGGCTTTTGGCTCTGACATCTAAGCACAAGGTCCGGTATGTAGGAATGAGTGGAGCTGCCTGCCCTCTCAGGAATATTACATGGCCATGTAACCAGGATGGCTGCAATCACTGTGTAATCACCATGTGCGATCTTATGACATAACGTTACATTTTAAGAGTAGAGCAGAAAAGGGTGTATCTACTGTGAAATTTACATTCCTGTCTGTCTGTTAACACATCCTTACACCAGCCTGGATGTCTTTCTACCACATTTGCTGGGGCAAAAAGTCTTTGTGTCAAAAGGACAGACCATGATCTCTGGAGGGATGGAAACAGTTTCCCAAGAGGTCAAGTGAGGTTTCCAGTAGGTCAGCTGCCTACTGGGTGGCTGAGCACTGAAGGATTGATGCCTTCAAACTGTGGTGCTGGAGAAGACTCTTGAGAGTCCCTTGGATAGCAAGGAGATCTAGCCCATCAATCCTTAAGAAATCAGTCCTGAATATTCATTAAAAGGATTGAAACTGAAGCTCCAATACTTTGGCCACCTGATGCGAAGAACTGACTCATTGGAAAAGACCCTGATGCTGGGAAAGATTGAAGGCAGGAGGAGAAGGGGACGACAGAGGATGAGGTGGTTGGATGGCATCACTGACTCAATGGACATGAGTTTGAGCAAGCTCCGGGAGATAGTGGAGGACAGAAGAGCTTGGTGTGCTGCAGTCTATGGGGTCACAAAGAGACGGACATGACTGTGAGACTGAACAACAACAGGCCCCCGTCAGAACCCCGAGGGCGGAGAAAATGTTCAAGGGCAGATGCCACCCTGAGCACTGGGCAACTTTACGCCTCGTGCCCTGGGACGAGCAGGGGCTGGCATCTGTTGTGAGTCAGCTGTCTCTCTGGGGTGATGAGAAGTGTGTACCGTGGTCATTATGGAGCAGGCAGTGGGATGGGAAGAGAACCCTCCGAGGTGCGGCAGTGCTGGGGAAGAGTGTGGGGTTAGGAGTCAGCTGTTTCTTTTCTATTTTCAATTTCCTGTAATGTGGTTATGTTTCTAATGCAAAATCAATTTTAAAAAAGTGCATCCGATTGATTAGCTGACCGAGAGAGACAGTTGCAGGCCAGGCTCAGAATATCGAGAGGGGCTTCGGGAGGCCAGAGGACCAGGGAGCCTGGGCCAGAGGCTCTGAGGCAGGATGTAGGGGGCAGGGGCCAGTGTCACCCCTCCTTAGAGCCTGGGATGCCACAGGGAGGCTCAGTCGAGACACTGAGGCAGGAGCACCGGACAGGGGGTCCTAGGGAG
>SJYA01002434.1:1447257-1544684 GCA_006410615.1 Neotragus moschatus | reverse complement strand
ACCTGCATTAAGGAGGTTTGGCACAAGTCCCCGCACCCCATCCGGGGCCCCACTCACATGCCAGGCGCCCCCAGGTGGGTTCCGGCCCAGGACCAGGTGGGGGATCGCTTGCTCCTTCTGGTGCCTCCAGGTGAGGACGGACTCCACGCTGCCCCCAAAGTCCGTGTCTGGGCGCAGGAGGGCGTCAAAGAGCAAGGCCACAGGGCTTTGGCACCGGCCTTCCAGGCCTTCGGACAGGTAGTCTAGGTCCTGGAGTTGGGGGGCCGGGGGGGGGGGACGCAGATCTGAGGGGCTGCAGGAGGAGGGCCGCCTGGTCTCACCTTCCCTCCCTCGTACTGGGGTGTCAGATGAGCTTGGGAAACGTTGCCTCCCCAAAGGTCACCATGCACGGCAGCACATTAAAGCCTCTAACAGTCCTGCAGTGGCATTTACCCGTTTAGATTTGCCAAACCCAGCGTCTCTCAGCTTTACCGGAGCACGAACCTTTTTCTTGGCAGATTATCCTGAGGCATTCTGGGAAATCCCTATCTAAACCCCATGCAGCTTACTTCCTCACCCTCCAGCTCTGGGCTGGAGGGGACCAGCTTGATGGATGTTGCCTGAAGGGGCGGCGGACACTGAGTTACCTCCTGGGAGGCGAGGGGTGTGGAGGGGGGACTGGTTGGCCCTCCTGAGCAGGGGCTAGTAGGTCTGCAGTATCCAGGATGGGGGTCCTCAGCTTTGGCACTCCTGGTTCCGGGGCTGGGGGCTCGTCCTGTGTGTTGTGGGATGTTCTGGCATCGCTGGCCTCGACCCTCTAAGCCAGTGGTGTCCGCACTCTGGGTGTGGCAACTGAAACTGTCTCTAGGTGGCCAACTGTCCCCAGGAGAGCAAAACTGTCCTGAGTTTAGAATCGCTGGACTACGGGAGGCGAGACAAGTGACGTCTTAAAGAGAGCCGCCACCCCTTTCCCGGTTTCTGTGGCCTCCCATGTCTCACAAATGCATCCTTTTGTTTCTTGGCTATGCCACGTGGCTTGTGGGATCCTAGTTCCCTGTCCAGGGATCGAACTCTAAGCCTGGCAGTGAAAGCACCAAGTTCTAACCACTGGACTGGCGGGGAATTCCCACAAATGCTTTCTGATTTTTGCCTGGGAGAGTTTCCCTGCAGTGGGGCTGTCCCCCGCCCCTCCCCAGAGCTCAAGCCCACCTGGTCCATGATGGAGACCCCCAGCGCCTCTGAGAGCTTCCTCTGCAGCAGAGGGTGCGGGTGGACGGCGTCCGGCCTCACGTAGGGGGTGTAGCCTGAGAGCAGGTAGGACAGGCAGATGCCCGAGGGACCATTGCCTGGGGAGAGAGGGCGCGGTCAGAGGGCAGAGCGCTGGAGCCCTGAGACCACCACCACCACCAAGAGCTTTGGTTTTGATCTGTCTCATTCCCTGATTTGCTCTTCACTCATAAACATAAAAATAAAGCATTTATTAGCGCTGCGCCACTTTAACAACAAGAAAGCTGTGGAAATAACCACTGACGTTTACTGAGTGCTTACTACGTGTCAAGCTTTCTGTTAAGTGCTTAAAACATTTTTTCTTTTTTTTCTGTGTGGACCAATTTTAAAGTATTGAATTTTTAAAAATGATATTCTGTTCGACGTTTTGGCTTTTTGGCCTCAAGGCATACAGGATCTTAGCTCCCCGACTGGGGATCAAACTTGCTCTCCCTGCATTGGAAAGCAAAGTCTGAACCATTGGACCTCCAGGGAAGTCCCCACTGATTTTAACAACAAAATAATAAAGCTACTGCTGCGGTAACAAGCCTCTCCGTAGCCTGGAAGCCCGTGCGTTACCCGCCTAAGCCAGGCGCATGCTACTTTTCCTCCTTTGCTACGTGAGGATGCTGGAGCAGAGAGGCTGAGTAACTTGCCTGTGGTCGCAGAACAGTGAGAATGAGACCCTGAGACCACCAAGGACGAGCCCAGTCCTCCAGGACCGACCGTGCGGTGGGTTCGAGGGATGTGGAGAATACTGCAGCATGTAAGACGATGTGCGGACAGGGTGAGCTCGGGGGCAGGGGCGCTCAGGATGGGTGCTAAAGCCACCCGTGGTGGGGCCGCCTGCCCCCGGGTCCTGATGAACCCCAGGGCTCACTAGTGGCCCTTCTCGGGCAATTAACCTCATGACATCACTTCTTATCTGTCCTTTTATCTTGTGCTGTCCTGAGTCCCACTCTTGGGAACAATGGTTAGGATGAACCATGTGAAATCGCTGATGCTCAACAGTCCTGAACTTACAAAAATGGCCATTTCATGTGGTCCAACCTGATGCTGGCCTGGAGGGCGGGGACCTCTGTCCCCCTTTCTGCAGACCTGAGGGCAGGACCACATGCAGGTGCTGTGTCCTCTCGCTCAGGCGCCCAGTGCAGGGAAACACAGGCCAGTTGCCCACTTATCACCAGCAGCCCACCCCGCCCAGAAACCTCTCCAGGTCATTCTGCTCCTACCTTGCAGGTTCCTGGAAGGACCATTTGGAATGATGTTTTAGAAACTGCTGAGCAGAGCGCTGAGTGAACGCTCCTGACCTCCAACTACCCAAGCCCCCTGCCTTGAGCAGCACTCACCAATGATGATGACCGGGAGGGGCTCTGAGCTGCTGGCACCAAGGTGGTCCTTCCTCCGGTTGCTCATGGCTGCGGCTGGTGGGGGATGTGGGGCTGGCAGCCGACCTGGAGACACAGGGGAAGAGGGGCCGCTCGCTGAGCCTGGGAGTCAGGCGGTCACTTCCCAGCTGCAGGGTGGCCTCCCATTGGCCTCAGGGTCAAGTCCAGGGCCCTCCCTGAGTCTTACGATGACGCTCCTCTCACACCTGCTACCTCCTAAACAGGCCTAATAATGCAGGACTCTCTCCCCCAGCCTGGCTGTCTCCTGTTGTCTGAGCCTCACTCCACACTCCCATCTCATTACGGATGGTAACAGTTGTTTCATCACCAAGTCATGTTGTGACCCCATGGACTGCAGCATGCCAGGCCTCCCTGTCCTTCACCATCTCCTGGAGTTCACTCAAACTCGTCTGTTAGGTAGGTGATGCCATCCAACCATCTCATCCTCTGTTGCCCCCTTCTCCTCCTGCCTTCAATCTTTCCCAGCAGCAGGGTCTTTTCCAATGAGTTGGCTCTTTCTTGAAGCAAGCCCTGCCCAGCACGCCTGTGACAGCCACAGCCCCACCTCACAGGCCAGCCTTCAGGTCTTCAGTGGCCCTGGCCCTGGAGAGGCACTTCTGAGTTGGTGACAATGGGCCATTCCTGGATCTCTCTGGGTCTCGGTTTCTTCATCTGTATAATGGGAATGATCATAGTTTCTACCTCATAGGTTTGTTGGGGGGCAGGGGGACACAGGGAGGTGATGTACATGAAGTACCAACCTGGAGAAAACGGGCCATTGGGAAGAGCCAGGGCTCTGGGGCTGGGCTAGAACAGGCAGGCATACAGAGACGGGAGGCCGAAGCCTCTGCTGCTGCTGTTGCTAAGTCGCTTCAGTCGTGTTCGACTCTTTGCGACCCCATAGACGGCAGCCCACGAGGATCCCCCGTCCCTGGGATTCTCCAGGCAAGGACACTGGAGTGGGTTGCCATTTCCTTCTCCAATGCATGAAAGTGAAAAAGTGAAGCTGCTCAGTCGTGTCCGACTCTTAGTGACCCCATGGACTGCAGCCTACCAGGCTCCTCCATCCATGGGATTTTCCAAGCAACAGTACTGGAGTGGGGTGCCATTGCCTTCTCCAGCCGAAGCCTCTAGGTTTGGGGAGAAATGCCTTTAAAACTGCTCGTCTCTGGAGCACCAGCGCCCTCTGCTGGCCACGAGTCCAAATCACTCCGATGGACCCAACCCCAGAACTTGGAGCTGCAGGTCTCTCCAGGCGAGTCCAGACGCACCTTCTCCACGTCCCCCCAGCGCAGCTTTGCCTGAACACCCCGCGCCTGCCTCTCGGCCTGTCTCCAGGGAGGCCAAGACCTTGCTATGAGATCTGGCTCATAGCAAGTGAAAGGGTGAGTCAGTGGCACAGGGCCCAGACCGCCCCGAGCAGCCAGGGATGGGAGCCTGGCCTCACCCGCCTTCAGAATTCTTCCAGAAAGAAGCTTAAATCTGGATTTTTATGTGAATTCCCTGATTTGGAAGAGTGGGCAACTGATTCATGTTGTTTGCAAATCTTGAACGGGCTGAGGGAGCACGACCGAGGCCAGCAGGTGGCCTCTGATGTGCTAAGAGTGACAGCAATACCGGCGTCCCCCACCGGGCGGGGGGCGGAGGGGGGGGGGACAGCCAGAGGGGCTGGCCAGAGGACCTGGGTGTCGCTCCCACAGCACTACCAGTGGGCCTGCGCACAGCACTTTACAGTTTGCGAGGAGAGGAGCTTGCAGCTAAGCCACAGCAATCTGGGCCCCCCAGGCACCCGGGGAGGCGGGCGCCGTCATCCCTGGCTGGCAGGTGAGGACAGGGGGGCTCGGAGGCAGCCCAGGGCACCTTGGGTGTCACGGCGGTGTGCCCCCCGGTCTCCTGAGAACCGCCTCAGCGGGGCCTGGGCTGTGAGCTGTGTCCCCCATCAGGGACCCCTTGGCCCGCTCCACACTTGGTTCCCTGCAGGGACCCCGCTGTCACCCTGGGGTGACACCACGGCCACACAGAACAACCAACATTTCTGAACTTCTGCGGGCTGAGCCGGGTGCTGAGCATGCCCTGAACACCTGATGCCCATTCAGCAACTTAACCCATATGTAACCAGCTTGTTAAAAGCACTCTCACGACCACACCCATGTTACAGATGGGAAAGCTGAGGCCCAGCAAGTATCTCGTCCTGGATGGCTTGCGGGGAATTTGCCGCAAGGGGTGCAGGCTAAACTGGTTTTTAGCCTGGGCTGCCCTGTGCGAGGGCCTTCTCTTGCCCCCCGAGGCAGTGTGACAGGGTGTCACGGGGTGTGACAGCATGTGATGGAGGCCCCTCCGGGCTGAGTGCAGCTCTATCCCAGTGCTCCAGCTTGGGGGAGACAGCGTCTCACTGGCCAGCCACTGGATGTGCCGGTGGCCCCGGCAGGGGCTGTGGTTCCTAGAACACTCCCTTCACACAACCCCAGGGGGCCACGCCAATGTCCTCACTGTCCCCAGGAACAGCGGCGACAGGACACAGGCGACATCCCCGTCACAACATCCTTTGCGTTGGCGCCTTTCATCCTCAGGGAACCCACTCTACAGACGAGCAAACTGAGGCTCAGGGCAGTGAGGCCACGCCCCCGAGGTCACTGAGCCAGCGGATAATGACTTGAGAGTTTGGTCCCTAGACACCCCACAGCCTGCCACACGGGGTGCCCACGGAGCGCCCACCCCGGGCCAAGTCATTTTCTGCCCTGTCCCCATGAATCCTCCCAGTGCCAGTAAGGGGTGTTTGCAGAAGCCCCCATTTATAGATAAGGAACCACTACGGACTGCCCCGTCTTCACACTCCCAGGAGGAAGAAGGCCCCTTTCACCACCAGTGCTTTTGGACCCCATGTCCAGTGCTCATGCCAGAAACTTCTGGATGCCACACGCATGAAGTCACCACCCAGAGGCTGACCTGAGCGGTTGCTTCCTGCACCACAATACACACAGGGCCCAAGTCCCGAGACTTGGAGCTCTCGAAACCTCCTCGGAAGAGTGCGCACTGCCAACTTTCCATTTGAAAGTGTAACTTCCTATTTCTCACACGCTGTTTAGTTTGGGGGAGCTGGGAAGGTCAGTTTCCAATGTCCCTCTGGTTGAAGACAGCAAATGTTGACATTAAAAAGGCCTTCAAGTTCACAGGAGAACAAAAGCGTAGAAGAAATGGGAATAATTGCGCCTTCCCGGGTGTGGAGCGTAGAGTTTGGAGCATTGCAGTTTCTAGGGTTATTGAAGCTTACACTGCTCTAAGGCTTAGGACACCTGTATGGCTACATTTACTGAGCACCTGTGGTATTTTTGCTCATTTCACTTTAAAGATAACCCTCCTACCCCACCCCATGGATTTTTTTTTTTTTTCCCCTGTTATCCCTATTGCCCAAAGGGGAAAAGCTAGGGTCAGGAGGGAGGTGTCTTTTCCAGGAATGTTAGAGACCACACCCCAAACCCTGCCCTGTGACACCTGTCGGAGTCCCCTCTGAGGAAGATGGCACAACAGTGCCCCCGAGAAAGTGCCATGAGGCTGGGGCTGGGGAAGATGGGGATGTGCTCCGTCAGCCCAAGTGCCACCTGCCAGTCACCAGGGTGAGCCTTTGGCCTCCGCGCCCACCCCATGACACCAGTGTCCCCATAGCCTCCCTCATCTGGAGCCCCAAGAGCTCTCCAGAACCTCTGAAACCCCACCCCTCATTCTCAGCACCCCCAACCCTCCTGTGAGAAGCCAGGTCCCCCTCGACCCTGGGGGCTCCGTCCCAAGAGAGCAGGATAGGCGGGGACGGAGGGCAGCACCCCGCCCGCCCGCGGGACCCAGTGGTCAGGCAGCCGGCCTGGGCTGGCCACACCTCT
Organism: Neotragus moschatus; assembly: GCA_006410615.1. Taxonomy (NCBI): domain Eukaryota; kingdom Metazoa; phylum Chordata; class Mammalia; order Artiodactyla; family Bovidae; genus Neotragus; species Neotragus moschatus. The sequence goes on along the minus strand of SJYA01002434.1, from coordinate 1,538,176 downwards.
CTTTCCTGCCTTGAGCAGCATTACTGTGGGCTGAGGTGAACTCCCAGCAAGCCAGCAGGCAGGGCAGCTGTCGGCAGAGGGTGCCAGACTCCTGGAGATGGGCATGGCTAGGAGGGGTGGGGGAGGATCTCGGGGGTTGGGGGGCTCATGCTGGTCGTGGGGAGCCGGGGTGGTCTGCCCTCAGGACCGCCTGGGGTCCCCCTGCCTGGCTCCAGGGCCCTGCCTGAGTCGGGCTACCTTCCACCATCCCCAAGCCTCGCCCGGCTCACTCACCTGACCGGCCGGGGTCGAGGACACTGGGGAGCGCGGTCAGGCCTCTTGGAGAACCGGGGTCAGGGAGCCGGCCAAGGGAGCGCGACGCACATTACCCCATGGGGATCCAAGAGGGTGCGAGAGGCCGGGAAGCCCGGGTATTTCAGGGGCTGGGAAGAGGCGGGCGGAGGGCGGGGCCAGGAAAATCACTTTCATAAGCGTGAGTCAGCAGGGTCCCCTGGATGAATGAACTTGCACACTTGAGGGCGAGCGGTCACGTTGCCAGCCCCGGGGGACGGCCTTAGAGGGCCCACCCCGGGGTCGTCCATGGCGAGGAGGCGGGGCGGACACCGCCAGGCTGAGCCAACCTGGCCTTTCGCCTTTTAGGGAGGCGGAGACAGTCCCGCCCAACGTACCATCAAGCCGGTAGCTTTGAGTGGAGAAAGTCCCGGTTCTGCTGGGGGTCTCCGCGCTTCTTCACCCCACGCCCCCTCCTGCCTCGGCCCCAGGCTGGGGCCCCGCCATGCCCCCTCCTGGGCGAGCTGCCTCAGTTCCCCCGTCTGCGAGGGGGGCCATGTGGCACCTCTTGTTCCTGGGTGACCGTGCTGTTTGGGTGACTGTGCCTAAAACACGGTGCAGAGCTCATTTTCTTCATTCCTCCCTCGCCCCTCTGTAGCCAGGAGCATTGCACATCTCACGTTCTGCTGATTCTTATGGATTTTGTTATATTATCGTCTCTCCCCAAGCCGGGATGTGGATTCTGTATGGTGCAGGAAGCATCTCTACGTCTGTTCTATCTGGCGTCTGGGAGGGCGCTCAGCACAGTTAGGGAGCTCAGGAGAGGAAGGTCGGGAGGAAGTGAGGACAGCGCTTGGGCTATAGACTCAATGCCTATTAGCTGTTATTTCATTTTTCATGGGATTGTCACCTCTCTTACCTGGAGACTTTCCTGCCAGCTCTGCCCTGTGAGGGGAACCAGGGGTGTGTGTCGCCCCACTACCGCTGGGACCAGGCTGAAGCAAAGAGGCCCTCACCTTGTGTACAAAATTTAAGGGGAAGCCCCAAAACACTCAGTGATCAAGAAAAAGAGCATTTTGACGCAATTGAAAAAAAAAAATTAATGCCCAAATGGTACTTCCCCCGCGGTCCAGTGGTTAAGACTGTGCTCCCAATGCAGGGGCACAGGTTTGATACTGGTCAGGGAACTAAGATCTCTCATGCTTCATGGTGCAACCAGAGGGGAAAAAAAAAGATTAAAAAATTAATGTCCGAAACCCAAGATGAACAAAATTGTTAAAACTTCAAAGGCAGTATCTCTAACCATGCCATGCTGAGCGGTACCGGAAGCTGCTGCAAAAATCGGATGCTGGTGCTGCCTTTATTTAACACTTTGATGTTTTGTTCATCCTGGATTTTGGTGTTTTTTAAATTCTTGATTTTTAAAAATATTGTGGGACTTCTGTGGTTAAGAATCTACCTGCCAGTGCAGGGGACACGGGTTCGATCCCTGGTCTGGGAAGATCCCACGTGCTGCAACTCAGCCTGTGAGCCACAGCTACTGAGCCTGTGTGCCCTAAAGCCTGTGCTCTGGGAAACCTGCGCACCACAATGAAGAGTTAGCCCCCGCTCGCTGCAACGAGAGAAGACCCGCCAGCAGCAAGGAAGACCCAGCGCAGCCAAAAACAAACACTAATGTTTAAAAAATAAAGCCATTGTGTGAGGACTTCCCTGCCGGTCCACTGGTTAAGACTGCACTGTCACTGCAGGGGATATGGGTTCCATCCCTGGTCAGGGAACAAAGATCCCACATGCCGAAAGGCATGGCCAAAATGTAAACAGTAAAGAAATAAAGATGTTGCATGAACTCATTAAGTGCCTTGATGCCAGAATGCTTTGCTGCCTCGTTCATTTTGTGCCCGAGGTGATGTCTGAGTCCTAATCCTGGCCCTGGTGGTCACAGAGGACCAGGGCCCTGCCCTGGAACAAGTACAGCATGGAATATACAGAGGGGAACTGGAGGGGCGGGAAGCAGGGCTGTCCACGGGGCTCCTGGGGGATGGGAGAGGCAGAGAGGGGTACCTGACAAGGAGGGGCCGGTGGCAAGGGTTTGAGGGGTAGCGTGAGGAGCTAGGGTGAGGAGACCCCGGGGCACCGGGACCCACGAACCATGTGACTCGTCCAGGCAGGGCTGCACTCAGTGTGCGATGCGGCGGGTGAGAGCTAGTTTCTGGCTCAGCCCTATAGGCTGGGTGAGCCNCTGACAAGGAGGGGCCGGTGGCAAGGGTTTGAGGGGTAGCGTGAGGAGCTAGGGTGAGGAGACCCCGGGGCACCGGGACCCACGAACCATGTGACTCGTCCAGGCAGGGCTGCACTCAGTGTGCGATGCGGCGGGTGAGAGCTAGTTTCTGGCTCAGCCCTATAGGCTGGGTGAGCCTGCGGGAGGCAGGGCGCCCTCGGGGCCTCCCTTTACCCAGGAGAAGGGGCACTCAGAGTCTTCCCCTGGGGTCGGCAGCAGGGACGCCTGGTGCCCTGTGGCACAGTGGGACAGAACACACGCAGGAATCCGCTGCTCCCGGCCGGCCCCTATCTCTGCTGCACACATGCTGCGTGAGCTTGGGCGGGTAGCCTACCTCTCTGGGCCTCTGTTCCAGGGGGCCTTGTTACCAAAACTCCCTGACAGCCCGAGGTGCACTCACACACCCCAGGTTCTAGTCCAGGGCTGTCACACTGGAGCTGTGACAGCAAATCACCCCCCCGTACCCCCAGGCTGTCTCCACTTCCCCACCCCGGGGCCCTGGTCTGCAACCCCTCTGGTGGTTTTGGGTGTGTAAACTGAGGCAGACAGAGACACTCCAGGCTCAGAGATTCCCACCCAGGGCCTGGTGGAGCAGGGAGGAAGGACCCTGAGGCTCACAGCCCAGAGGGGTGCCTGGGAAGGAAGTGGGCTCCAGGGACCCCCATCTCTGGGCCTGGCAGGTCCTTTGCCCCCAAGCTGCCCCACCGCCCACGCTGGCCCTGACCCCTTTTCTGGAATTTGAGGATTTGCTGATGTGGAAGAACTGTGTGCGGGAGATGGACTTTCCTCCCTGGTGCCTGTTTACCTGATGGCAGATGATCAGAAATAAAATGTGTTGAGTTGCTGCCAGAAAGCTCGAGCAAGACGGAGACTGATAGTGCTCCAGGCAGACAAAGGGGCAAAGGCTAGAGGGGCCGCAGACAGAGAGACAGCACGACGGGGCTTTGCAGATTGACTGTGGGGGACCAGCTCTCTTGGACTCCACTGGGCACCTCAGTTCCTTTAGATCCGCCCTGCCCCCTGCTTGGCCATGACCTCCCGTGGTTATTAAGCCCCTGAAGCGTGAGCCTCCTTATTCTGATGTGCTGAAAGTAGGCACAGAAAATAAAAACACAGGTACCCAGGTAACTTCGAAATTCAGATAAATAAGAAATAAACTTTGAGTACGTCCCATGCAATATTTAGGATATACTTAGGCTAAAAAGTTTTGTTTTCACTGCTTAAAGTTCAGAGTTAGCTGGGCAGCCTGTGTGTCACCTGGCAAAATCTAGCCATTAAGTGTAAAACATACGCAAGATTTCAAACAGTAAGAGCGGAAAAAAAAGAGAGAACTGAAAACTAAAAAAGAAAAGGTAAAAGGCTCAATGCCTTTGTGTGGATTCCAGGTTGAGACGAAAGTCACGACAATCCTTTGGGCATCCTGGGTTAATGGTGATGTATCGTGGACACGAGCTTGTTCAACGAGGCTGTTGGGAAACTGGCAGTTACACACATAGCTCTCACTTGGCATCGGTGGGACCCTGGTGCCTACCACTTGTGCAGACCTGGGCGTTCCAGGACGTTTCCGGATTTAGCACCAAAAGCCCCACCGCGTTCCAGGAACTCGTCAGTCCTGGGCAAACTGGGATGGCTGGTACCCTGGGGCATTGCAGGGGGCGGGGCATCTGGCTTCTGAGCCGCCCTCTCCTGCTCTGGGCCCTGCAGCGCCAGTGCCAGCGTGCGGCTGGCAAGGTGGTAACAGCAGGTTCGGCCGCTGAGGTTGAGGGGTGGGGGGTTCAGGGGGAGGCTCAGAGAGGCCAATCTCGAGCCTGAAGTCACACGGCATGGATGGCAGAACTGGGGCACGAGTCCAGGGCTGTGACTGCAGAGCCTGGGCGTTCACAGAGAAAAGGCCCCCACGGAGGAACCGAGGAAGGAAGGAAGCCTGCTTCCTGTCTCAGACGCAAAGGCACGGACCTCTGGACTCTCCCGAAGGGTCCCCTGTGTCCACAGCCGCCCCCTCTGCGAGGTGTGGACAAGGCAAGGTGTTTCAGGGAATCGGTTCAAGTCCAGGGAGGAAGGCATAGTGCTGCTACTCTCCCATTGCACAGATGAGGAAACTGAGGCCTGAGAATGTGCACTGTGGCTCCACGTCATGGCCCGTGCCTGGTGTCCTGGCGTGACCAGGCCAGGCCTGGCCGGCGCGTGACTGGAGAGCTAATATTTGCCCTGGCTGCTTACAGAGTCCCGCTGTGTCATCTACCACATCCCATCGACTCTCCTGATAACCCGCGGAGGTGGGCAAATATTTTCAATAACCAGTTTAGTTTACAGATGAGGAAACCTGGAGGTGCTTGCCCAAGGCCGCAGGGCAGAGAAAGGGGAGGGAGTTCAGACTTCAGTCTGGTGGCCCTGGGATGAGGCATCCCCAGGTGAGGCGCCAGGGCTCAGCGCGGGTTTACAGCCCCTGTAGTCACCATTGACCCTGGGGTAGACGGGTTCAAAGCTGGGGCAGCCTGTGCCTTGCACCCCCCCCCCAGCCATGGAGAGACCCCAGAGGGTCCCGAGGAGGAGCTGGGGGTCTCCAGCCACCTTCTCTGCTTCCTAATCGCCCTCTATTTTCTTTAAAAAAACTGCAGGGAAAGGGACTTCCCTGGTAGTCCAGTGGTTAAGAGTCTGCCTGCCAAGGCAGGGGACACGGGTTTGATCCCTGGTCTGGGAAGATCCCACGTGTCACGGAGCAACTAAGCCTGTGTGCCACAACCACTGAAGCCCTTGGGCCTGGAGTCCGTGCTCTGCAGCAAGAGAAGGACCGCGATGAGAAGCCTGCGCACTGCAACTAGAGAGCTCCTCTGCAACTGGAGAAGACCCGTGTAGCAAAAAAAAACCACACACAAACCAACATGCGAGTCTCGGCAGGGGAATGACTGTGTCTGCCGAACACTCAGGGTGGACAGGGGTCCAGGCTAGGGTGTAACAGATTTCCACTCTGGAGTCAGACCAACCAGCATTCTGGCTCCGTTGCTTTTAGCTGTGTGATTTTAGGCAAGTGACTTAACCTCTCTGGGCTTCCGTTGTCTTGTTTATGAGCTGCAAACAGGAGAGCCATGCGTCTCATCCCTGCTGCATGTCAGAATCACTTGGGAGGGGGTGGATTTAAAAACACATTGGCACTCAGGTCCCGGTCCCACAGACTCTGATGTGCTGGGGCTGGAATGCAGGGGCACACGGGCTGTACCACCGGCGACGGCCACGTGCAGCGGGGCTGGGGCCTCTGTCCCTGCCGCTGCTGGGAGGTGAGCTGAGATACAGCCTAGGAACTTCCTGGGCGCTTGGAGGTGCCCAATACACTGGACTCCCTTCCAGACTGGCAGCCCTTCTCTTTGTAAACCACGTTCTTGACACTGTTGCCAGAACAGCTGTGAGGTCTGAGAAAGAGGTAGGTGTTTGGAATAGCCAGGCCACCAGGACAGCAGGGGCCAACTGGTGACCCAGGTGGGGCCTCCACCAACCGGTCAGAACTGCACGTCACCTTGCTCATCTCCTGAGGCTCGGTTTCCCCAACTCTGACATTTGAATCCAATGGGAAAACTTGATGTTGACTCCACACTCCACCCCTGCCAATGGCTTTGCCTCTCATTCTCTTTGCACAGCTATGCCCGGAGCCTGAATCCCAATCCTAAGCGGAAACCCGAAGCAACAGACAAACCCTGGGCATGACAGACAAGGAGACGCCCACCAAGCACTGATGTTCAGAGCAAAGACTAGGCAGCTTCCAGCCAGTGCGGCCAGTGCTCAGAGAGGAGCATTCTTCAGCCTTTGGAAACGACAGCTCCAGAGCCTGGAGGCAACCTGCAAACCCTTTATGGTAGAAGCAAGGGGTGTTTCCCTAGTCAGTGGTAAAGAATCTGCCTGCCAGTGCAGGAGACACGGGGCCAAATGCTGGCCTGGGAAGATTCCATGTTACACGGAGCAACTAAGCCCGTACACCACAGCTGAGCCTGCGCTCTGGAGCCCACGAGCTGCAACTACTAAAGCCTGTGTGCCTAGGGCCCGCGCTCTGCGACAAGAGGAGATGCTGCAATGAGAAGCTCATGAACCACAGCTAGAGAGTAGCCGCTGCTCGCCACAGCTAGAGGAAAGTCTGCACAGCAGACCCAGTGCAGCCAAGTTACATAAATACAATCTACAAAAACATTTGTTTTTAAAAGAGTTGTGGGCCTNGCCTAGGGCCCGCGCTCTGCGACAAGAGGAGATGCTACAATGAGAAGCTCATGAACCACAGCTAGAGAGTAGCCGCTGCTCGCCACAGCTAGAGGAAAGTCTGCACAGCAGACCCAGTGCAGCCAAGTTACATAAATACAATCTACAAAAACATTTGTTTTTAAAAGAGTTGTGGGCCTGTGGGCAGGTACTGGAGAGGAATCGGGAGGCGAGGGGAGGCTAGAATGTTTGCCAGGGCCATGGGATTGCAGATGGGTTTTTTCTCTTTTGGCTTCCTCATGATGCATGTGGGATCTTAGTTCCCTGACCAGGGATTAGGCCTGTGCCCCATTGCATTGAGAGCGCAGAGTCCTAACCGCTGGACTGCCAGGGAACTCCTGTAGATGAATTTTTAGAGTCTGAATTTTCATTATCTTTGTATAATCAGTAATAAGTTATCATCAGTTCAGCTCAGTTGTTCAGTCGTGTCCAACTCTTTGTGACCCCATGGACTGCAGCACACCAGGCCTCCCTGTCCATNTTGGCATGACTTGGCCAAAGTTGAAGATGGAGCCCTGTGGCAAGCCACTGGAGATCCTTCCAGCAGCAGCCATGATTCTATCACTGGCACAGCAGGGGGGTGAGTGAAAAGGGCCCTGTCCGTGGAGTCAGAGACTCTGTGTTGCATCTCTGGAACTTTACGAGCTGTGGATCCTTGGGCAAGTTGCTTCACTTCTCTGAGCTGCCGTCTCCTTGTCTGTGAAACAGGGGTGCCTATCTCTCAGAGTGGCTTGTTGCTTGGCACATCATGGGTTCTCAGTGAGCTGTGGACACCCCACCTCTGCCTCCACCATCCGGACATCTTCACTCTGAGCGGAGTCATTTTCTGATCATCCAGTCCCCATTTCCACCCCCGACCCCCCTAAATATCCCCTAGGCCAGTGGTTCTCAAAGTGTGGTCCCTGGACCAGCAGCAGCAGCAGCAGCAGCACCTGGGACCTTATTAGAAATGCAGGTTCCCAGGCCACCTGGGATTCACTGTATCAGAAATTCTGGGGGTGAGCTCAGCTGTTTGCATGATCACGAGGCCTCTGGGTGACTCTGAGAACCCCGGCCGTCCACACCGTCCTCCGGACTCGTCCGCTGGCCCCGCAAGATGAAGGAATGACAGTCCTCTGACTTGACCGCTCCTGGAGGGGCCAGGCTGCGTTCCGGGGCCCCCGTGCCCTTTTCCCCCCGACTGGTAATCCGGAAGCAGGGTGCGATCTGGGGCGGGGCTGTGAGCAGGTGCCCCCTCGCCGCTCAGACACCTGGTGCCCCTCTGCTTGCCCCTGACCTTGAGCTCCGGCCAGTGTCCCGTGCATCCTCCTGGGCCGCGTCCCAGGCCCCCAGCACCCTGAGCGGTGGTTTGGCCAAGGGTTGTGACCTGCCCTTCCTCTGAGCTTCCGGGCCTGCCTGGCAGGTACATGGCTCCTTCCAGCCCAAGTTCACTCTCCAGGCGGATAAGCAGCCCCGGGGAATTCGGCAGCTGTTAGCCATCGACCCAGGGGAGCAGGAGCATCGCTTTCCTTGTTTCTTTTGCCCCACGTGTTGCTAAAAAAAAAAAAAAAAGCCCTATTTGCTCTCGTTATGGGATTTCACAAAGCCTTTGGGCCTGGCCTTCGTGGACAGCAGTGGGGTCAGGCCTTGGCCCCAAGTTCAAGGTCCTGCAAGCTGGACGTTTCCCCAGGGTCTGGCTGGGCTGGGGGCACAGCCCAGGGGCACCTCTGTTTCTCTGAGGAGTGCTGTGAGGGCCCAGGGGAGGCCTGTGGGCTTTCCGGTCCTGTGGCCACGGGAAGCAGGATTCCAGACTCCTGTCCCTCCCCGTTGAGGCCCCGCTCCCTCCAGAGTCTCTGACAAGATTTGCCTTAGGCCTCATCCCTCCCTACTGGGTCTCTCTAGGGCTCCAGGTCAAGGAGTCCCCCCTTGCGCCCACGCTGTCCTCCGCAGGCTGCCCTGCCCTGCTTTCCTCTCATTCTGGGCAAGCCCCTCCAGATCCCGTTGCTCAGAGGGGGTTGGGTGACCGCAGCTGGCATGTCCCGAGCCCCCTGTGCTCAGGCTTTATAACCCGGGAGGCCCCCGCCTCACCAACCAGACCAGGCAAGACCACTCGCACTTCATGCCAAGTGTCCTGAGTTAGGGAGAAGACTGCGTGGGGGGCTTCGGAGGGAATGGGGTTGAGGNCCGCAGCTGGCATGTCCCGAGCCCCCTGTGCTCAGGCTTTATAACCCGGGAGGCCCCCGCCTCACCAACCAGACCAGGCAAGACCACTCGCACTTCATGCCAAGTGTCCTGAGTTAGGGAGAAGACTGCGTGGGGGGCTTCGGAGGGAATGGGGTTGAGGGTGGGGGGGTCACGGGGGTGGCCGCACTTCTGCTGAGGTGGCCTGGTCATAGGGGCAGGGGGTGGGGAAGAGGGAAGATGAGAGCCCCCAGGATGGAACCAGGTGGCTTTGCTGGAGGAACTGGGGGAAGGCGGGAGGGGTTCAGGGGAGCCCAGGGGCTGGTCGAGGCCGGGCCCCGCAGAGAAACAGCCAGGATACGAGTTGGGCTGCAAGGCAAGCCCCTGCCTGGCCATCGAAGCTCCGGAGCAGTGTGTAGGCTGCGGCGGCTGATTGGCGAGAGCTGGCAGGCCTCGGGCCAGGATGCTGGCAGTTTGGGCCAACAGTGGACACGGGCGCTCCGTCCTCTCTGGAGCCAGCGTCAGTGTGACTCAGGGATGGGTTATCATCCGAGTGACGGGCGACGTCCCACTCAAGGTGGAGCGGTTCATTGGCTCTCCCCGAAAGAAAAGCCCGGATCGGAGCAACCTGCCAGTTCCTATGGCTGAAGTGTTCCCACCATGGCTGGAGGTGAGTCCACACGAACCCCAGCTGGCCTCTGCTTCCTCGTGGTCTCCGTCTTCTTCCTTGTCCCCATTACCGCCTGCCTTCATCGCCACTACAGCCGCCATCTCCACCGTCTTCATCGTCACCACCGTCACTTTATCACCGTCCCTCCGTCAGCAGCATCGCTGCGTTGAGGGATAAGAGGACTGCTCCTTACCTGCAGTTTCAAATCTTTGGCCATGACTGAGTCCTACTTGCCCGTTTTAAACTGGGGAGCAATCCCGTGGTGGAGAAGGAATGGCAACCCACTCCAGTATTCTTGCCTCGAGCTATCCCACGGACAGAGGAGCCTGGCGGACTGCAGTCCATGGGGTCTCAGAGAGTTGGACACGACCGAGCAACGACCACTAACACAATCCTGCGGTGGCGCTGGGCTAGGAATAAGGAGGTGGCTCGGACACAGGGGTGTCTGAACGGATGAGAGCCCCGCCTTGTTCACAGCGCTGCATCCAGCAGGACCCGACAGGCCCCGGGCTCCTTGGACTCACGGGGGCGCCTGGGCCACCTGCCGCCTGCCCACTGCGGTGCTGGGCCGCCACCCTCGGGCACAGACATGTCGGGGCAGGGCCTTGGAGGCTCCATGTGTTTGGTGCCCCGGGGGAGGTAGGGAGCAGCCTAGCTGTCCAGGGTTGGAGGGGAGGGGTGTCTCCCGCACGAGCGGGCCGCCTGGCCCCCCTCACCGTGGGAGGATGCCTGTACTGTTGGTGACGGTGCTCTGGCAGGGGAACCCGAGACCCTGGGGCTAAACCATCAGGGGGCTGGGCCCGGCTCTGCGCTCTCTGCAAGTCCGGGCGAGGACGGGCTTGTCCAGCTCTGGCTGTCAGGGACTCTGGACCTGACCCTGGGGCACCGTGGCCTTCTTCCTCCTTCTGGAGCCCAGCCTGCACCCTCTCTTTGAAGAGGGTGGGCAGACGTGTCCCCCGAGCCTGGGGGCAGGAGCACTTGGCTCTCTGCCTGGGTGCCTCCTACCCAGGCAGCGGGACTTAGAGCTCAGAGGGGGCTGCCCGAGGAGCCCAGCGCCTCACCTCCCAGGGGGAGAAGCCAGGGTCCACGAGGGGAAGGCATGCCTCAAGGGGCCACCAGGCTGCTTCCTCTACAAAGGCCATGAAGGAAGACAGACCTCACTCACCCTCCAGGAGACAAAGACCTGCAGGGAGCCGACGAGCACGTGAAATAGATTCACAGGCTCAGAAAACAAACTTATGGTGGGCAAATTAGGTGTTTGGAGCTAACAGATACACACTGTCACATGCTAAATAGACGGACGATAATGGCCTACTGTACAGCCCAGGGAACTACTCAGTATCTTGCAATGATGTGTAGCAGGAATCTGAAGAAGAGAATCACTTTGCTGTTCACCTGAAACCAGCACAACATTGGAAATCAACGATACTTCAATTTAAAAAAAAAGCACGTCCAGGTGGCGGCGGCAGACCTTAAGCCCAGTGAGAGCCCTTCTGAGCCCCGGAGGCCTGAGCAGCGGCCCGGTCAGAGGCGCAGCGGGGAGGGTCCGCCAGCCAGTTGTTTTCAGGGTAAGAGACGCCTCACAGCAAAGGAATTTAGCAACGCCTGAGTGTGGTCCTGAGCACTTTCTCTCAGTCGTTCACACCGTCATCAAGCTCTGAGCTCCCACCAGACCCAGCGTCCTGCTACAGAGACCCCGCGACTGGAGGCCGGTCCTGCCGCCGGCCTTGGTCAAGCAAGCGCCCCGCACCCCAGGTCTCCACGGCCCCTCCTCGCCAGGCCTCCCCACACCCACCAGCCCGGAGCTCCTGGTGGGCTTCTCCTTGGCACAGTCAGGTGCCCGGGGCTGGAGAGCTGAATGCACCCCGATCCCTGGGAGGGGACCCCAGAGCCAGCGGGACATGGCATCCGTCGCTTCCCCACCGTCACCCCCATCTGAGCGTGTCCTCGGGCCCCTCCATCTCTCCCCTGCATTGCGCTGATCTGCACTCACTCTTCACCCACACAGTGGGTGTAACATAACTCCCAGCGCAATGCACGCTTACAAAGTGTGCAGACGTGTGCACCTGTGTGCCCCCGCACTGGTCACGACCTGGGACACACCCAGCCTCCAGGAACAACCCCCTTCTCACCCGGGTCCCCATGCGTTGGTGTCGCCTGCTCCAGATCTTGCCATCAACAGAATCTCACAGAATCACGTCTGGATCTCTGGCTCTGGGATCCATTCACGTGTGGCGGGAGGGCGGAGGCCCAACCGGGCAGCCTTGCCGGTTCCTCCATCACCGGCCCTGCTTATCTCCCCNCTCTCCAGCCTTTCGCCCCTCCCTGGAGGGCAGGAGGGCGGCTGAAATCTCCAAGCTGCCCATCACCATGGTGGTGACAAGCCCCTTGAAGGTGTCCCCGAGCCCTCCCAGAGTCACCTCATTATTGCTAAAGATGCTCCCCTCACCCAGGAAATCCCAAGGACTCAGGAGCCCTGTGTCTGCAGCCAGGGTCAATGATCAGCCATTAGTATAAAGGGTGCTGCTGGCATTTTATCATACGGGAAATGACAAAGGTTTTATGTGCTCTGGCTGGGAGCGGGGATGTGGACCAAATACACATTGTATCCCAATATCACGCTCACTGAATCCGAGACTTGGGGGTCAGGCTTGGCAGTCTGGGTTCTCACAAGCCCTCCAAGGGTCCTGGTGCAGCTCAAGGTGAGAAGTACGGATCCCTGGCATGGGAACACGCTGGCCATGAGTCCGTCAAAATGGGAACACAACTTCTCCGGAGTAGAAATGTGTTATCGTTTCTCTAAACACTGCCACGGGGGTCCCGGTGCTCAGGGCTGATGCGAGCTGCCATGTCATCGGAGTACCAGACCCCACCTCCTCAGGCACAAATGCCCACCCCACGCCACAGGTGATGAGGATAGAACTGGGTGTCTTTTGCTGTGTTTCAAAGGGAGAGGTGGGCAGGAGGCAGGTCAGATGGCAGGAAGAGAGAGTGGTCAGGCCGTGCTGTGCTGGCAAACACAGACCAGCTGGTCCAGGGGGTGGACCAGCCCCGGTTTGCAGTGTCTGCCGATTTCTGCAGTGTAAATGCTCCCACCACGGGCGANAGAGGTGGGCAGGAGGCAGGTCAGATGGCAGGAAGAGAGAGTGGTCAGGCCGTGCTGTGCTGGCAAACACAGACCAGCTGGTCCAGGGGGTGGACCAGCCCCGGTTTGCAGTGTCTGCCGATTTCTGCAGTGTAAATGCTCCCACCACGGGCGATTTCCCGTTCCCCAGGCCACGGCCTTGCACACGGAGCTGGGAAAAGATGTGCAGGAGCATTTCCAGACACGTCACTGTGGGCAACCTCATGACTGTAGCTCGCAGCGAAACGGAGCAAGGTCATTAGGGAGTGATGAGCTCTGAGTAGGTATTATCTTTGATGGAGTATGATGTGTTAATTGTAAGTTCACATAATTTAATTCTTCAGAATGGGTGTGCTTAGAAACTGGCTCACATATTCCTGAAGGTTTAAGAGTTGGCTCCTGCAGGCGGGCAGGTCCCTGGGCTGAGTGACACTCGCTGTCTGCTGGTTGGGAGCGTCTTCCTGGGGGTGCGCTCCAGATCCGTGGTGCCTCCTCCTGGTCTGCCTCTCACTCGGCTCCAGGGACACTTTCTCCTCTTGCCCCTTTAGCCTGGGCAGAACTCAATGTCTCTCCTTGTGCCCTGGTGGGGGACCCCAAACGTGGTGTCCTAGGGGTGGGGGACAATGAAGCAGAAGCCTGCCCCTGCCTGGACCCCAGCTCCCCTCCACTTCATTTAGTTATCAGTCTTCTGCAGAGGATGAGATGGTTGGATGGCATCACTGACTCAGTGGACGTGAGTTTGAGCAGACTCGGGGAGGTGGTAAAGGACAGGCAAGCCCTGTCGTGCAGCAGTCCATGGGGTCGCCAAGAGCTGGACGCGACTTAGTGACTGAACAACAACACAATGGAAGAAATGATTCTGAGGCCAGAGACCAGAAACCCGGGGTGGGTGGGGGCGGGGCAAGCTTCTGGGGGACAGAAAAGCTCTCCATGAAAGTGCCTGCATGCGTGGGACACAGGGATGGACCTTGAACTTCAGAGTCAGGAGAGCCTGTCTTCAAGTCCCTTCCCTGCAGCCCTCCAGTTCTCTGATCCCTATCCCTGAAGCTAATATATAACACTTTGTAACAACTTGCAAAGTAGTTTGAAAATTAAATGAGCTAATGTATACACACACACACACACACACACACACACACACTCTAAAGAAAGTGGCTGCATCCCTTGGGCATGTGGGTGGGCAGGGCGGCCACGCCCTCTCTGTCACGATGACAGTGCACACGACCTTCAACCTGGCAATGCCTCGGAAGTGTTTGTCTCAGAGAGAGCGAGACGTCTTTGGCCTCAAGTTACTCATTACAGCATTGTTCCGACGAAAACGGGACACACAGCCCAAGTGCCGCTCAGCAAGAGACATGTTACATATAGAGAAGGTTCTGGCGCCTTCTCACAGTGGAATACTGCAGAGCCATTCTTTCCGGGAGGACGTGAAAGGTTCTCCGTGACTGCGAGTGAAAACATTACGTCGGGATGGCCGCTAGACTTTGCTTCCATTTGCAGGAAATGAAGAAAGGCAGGGAGGGCGGGGGGACAGGTGTGCGGTCTAGGGGGACACACAGGCGCCTGGCAGCAGGTGCATCTGGGTGGGGACTTGGCTGGCTGGGGACTGAACTTCTCACCAGAAACTCACTGGTGCTTTCTGGAAGTGGGCAGTTTTCATGCATCATACTGTCTGGTCAATAAAGAGATACAATTCAAACGTGAATGGATACACACACTCCTGGTACTTAACAAACGCCTCCTCCTGTTCATTGTCAACTCAGCCTCATCACCTCCGACCCCTGAACTTGAGTGAGGCCGGCCCCCAGCCCCCCGCTGGCTAACCAGGGTGGGGGCACCTGCTTGGCAGGACCCCGATTTGTCAAGCAGGACCCTGTGTCTCTCTCGTCTGAGGGTCTCACGTCCATCCTCTCATCCCGCCCTCGCTCCGTGCAGCTCCGCGGGCCGAGTGTGGTTATACCCACTTGAGAAGAGGGACGCGAGAGCTGGCTGTGCAGTGAGACGCCCACAGCCTGGCCTGGGGGCTGGAAGGTGGGGACCACACCCTGTACACCCTGCAGCCTCCGCGTCCGAATCAGGGCACACCAGCCACGTCTGTGATTGCCTGACCACTGCACCAGGACCAGCTGCTCTCGACTGACACCTCCTTCCAACGGAGGCAGCCTGACTTCAGGTGTTTTTGCCTTCCGTTCTGGGGAGACGGGGTTTCCACGCTGACACATCTGGTGGCTGAGTGTGTGTGGGGGTGAGGGTGTGGGTGTGGGTGTTCACAGCAGCATTTTCCAAACTTACTGACCGTGCACCCATTCTTCAAGGTACGTTTTGCAGAGCATGTTCCTTGGAACACCTTGGGATTCCTGGGTTAGTCATTTACATGAATAACCCTTGTCACCCAGGGAGGTCTGGAGTCCAGGGACTTGGTGAGTGGAGAAGGATGGTCGAGTCCTGACTGGGAGGCCAGAGGACACCAGCGCCTCCATCTCTCAGCCTGGCCCGCCTAGTGTACTCACCCAGGGCCAGCTCCAGGCATGTGGGTTTAACTGGTGTAGGGTGTGGCCCAGGCACTGGGGTTTTATTCCCCAGGTGATTTCCGTGTGCAGCATGGCTTAAGAACCACCGCTCCAGAGCCAGGCTCAGTGGGTGGGGCAAGGGGGAGGTCCTCTGTTCGGCAATCTTGGTCACGTTAATAATGGCATCACCTACAGAATGTAGGGGGTGATATCCTGCTTAATCAACAACCAAGCAGTGGGCAGGGAGTGGAAAGGGATTGGGCTCACTGAGGAAGTGACGCCTCCACTGAGACTGGAAGGATGGGGAGGAGCCTCCAGGCAGAGAAGACCTGGGGCTGGGAGGGCGGTGGTGGGTGCAAGGGCGGCCTTAGGACCCAGGGTGCTGAGCGCTGGGGTGAAGGGTGGGGATGCCGCAGGGGAGGCACAGGGCCGGCCACACGCGGCTCTGAGAGGCACTTCACGCAAGCTAGCCTCAGGGCTTGCTCTCCTGCCGTGTGGCTTGGGCCAAGTGACTCTTGGCCTCAGTTTCCCTACAGGCGAAATGAGGATAAAAGTAATAAGCACTACACAGGACTGGAGAAGACTCTTGAGAGTCCCTTGTACCGCAAGGAGGTCAAACCAATCCATCCTAAAGGAAATCAACCCTGAAAGTTCATTGGAAAGGCTGTTGCTGAAACTGAAGCTCCAATACTTTGGCCACCTGACGTGAAGAGCCTACTCATTGGAAAAGACCCTGATGCTGGGAAAGATGGAGGGCAGGAGAAGGGGGCGACAGAGGATGAGATGGTCAGACAGCATCACTGATTCGATGGACATGAGTTTGGGCAAGCTCTGGGAGACAGTGAAGGACAGGGAAGCCTGGCGTGCTGCAGTCCATGGGGTCACAAAGAGTCAGACATGACTTAGTGGCTGGACAACAGAAACAATATGGAGTGAGGATGGCAGTTAGCGCCAAGAACTCTTCCTGACCAGAGTGAGCTCGGCAGAAATGCCAGCTGCCACCGCCACCACCAGCATCACCGTCACCGCTGTTACTGGGGGAGCCCAGGAGGCAGAGCCGGGCCTGGGGCTCTGGATATTTTCCGTTCAGACTGCTCCCTCCCACCTCTCCTTGCACACACCCCTGATCTGGAAGCGTCTGCAGCTGGCAGCGGCCCAGGGGCTGGAGACTGTCCAGGCCCCTAACTGGGAGCTTCCGTGTCTCTAAGGCTGTGACCACATCCCTGGGGAGGCCTGGTGCCCCGCCCACCCCTGGCCAGCCTGGCCTCCTGTTCCGAAGTGGAGGAGCTGGCGTGTGGCCACAGGCTGTGCAGTGATGGGGTGATGCTACGGGGTCACGGTCACGGGGGCCTTGCTGGAGCTCTGAGCGCAGAGCCAGGGATCCTCCTGGCTCCGGTGGGGACTGGGTGGGGCTGCGGCCTGGATGAGGGCCTGACTCCCTGTGCCAGGCCCGCCCCCTCCCCCCGCCCCGGGGCAGGCAGCGACTGGTGGAGGGAGATACAGCCAGACAAGGAAGCGGGGCCTGAAGGCAGAACCTGCGTGGCTCTCTCAGCTCCCTGCTCAGGAGGCCAGCCCTGCCTGGGGGGCCAGAGTGGGTGCCCCCACTGCCCACCGACCCCTCCCCAGAGCAGTGTTCTTCATCCCCCCAGCTGCTCAGAGTGAACCTTTACCCGCCCACCTGGCCAGCAGGCCCCACCAACTGCGCCTGCAAACATATTTGCAGTTTGACCACCTGGCACCCCCTGGTTGCTGCCACATCTCTGCCCTGTGTTGCTGCAAAGCCTTCTCTCCACATGGGGTGCTGGGTCTGACCACGCATGGCTGGTCCTCCATGCAGTCGCCAGGACAACCACACCAAACAAGGCCAGGTGGGGCCCGAGCGCTCTGGCAACTTCCCGCTCATCCAGGTGTAAACCGTCCTTTCTGTCCTGGCACCACCTGCCTGACCTCTACCTGCCTCCCTGGGCCTCTCCTGGGCTTGCTCCCACCATAGGGCCTTTGCACTTGCTTCGAAAATGCTCTTCCCTTAGACATCCCTGGGCCTTGTTCCCTAATTCATCCAGGGCTCTGCTCANTAATATAACTGGGCCGGCGTGGACTTCCCCTCACCCAGTGGACAGAGTCATCAAGGAAGGCCTCTTCCCCACAAGCTCAGGAGCAGGAGTGCAGGGTGCCCTATCAGTTACTAACCCTGTTCTCACTTGCTCCACAACCAAATGCAAGCACCCTCTTCCATCGCTGGAGGGAGCACCACTTGGTAACACCCCTGTGTAGGGGGGAGGGGTTCCTTTGCAATACCTCTCAGCATTGCAAACTGGCCCAGCAATTTGCACAGATAAATCCTCCATCTGCTGAATGGGCTAATGTTCCTAGGAGAGATGATTTCCTCCCCTAGGAAGTGAGGCTCTGACTCCCTTCTGTTGTCTCCTCCTCCTCCTCCTCCTAGTCCCAACCTCATACTGCATTCATGGGAGAATACCACACACCAGCCATGTCCCCCACAGAGCAAAAACTGCAGGAGGCATGAGGAATACGTGGGGTTTGCTCCACTCAGATGGAAATCTAAAGATCCCTTGTTCAAGGGGGGAGAAAAGCCGGTGCCTGGCTGCCTAGATACCAGAACTACCCTAGAACTGTCTGGTCCAAGTGTTACAGTGTAAAAAAGCCGAGGGGTAGTAGTTCTTTATGGAGCCAGCCTTTGCCCTGATCTTATAGGGCTCCTTCTGCCTAGGCACAGACACACAAAGTCTTCTGAGGGCTTGGCAGTGGCTTCTGAGCCCACGCTAGTTCACCTTCACTAAGGAAGGGGCTAAGACGCATCTCCATCTGCTGAAAGGAGTCTGCCCAGGCCAGATAGGCTGCTGTGGTGCTTGGCCTCACATTCCCTGTTCCATGCGCTCTCATCTATCTGGGATACTCCGGCCTTGCTGCAGGACCTTGTCCACTGGTTAGTTACTCATATTCGCTTAAAGTTCAGTTCTCAATCCCTCTTCCATCTCCCTACCTTTTCACATACTTTTTTTTTTTATTGAAGTGTGGGTGAATTATAATGTGTTAATTTCTGCTGCACAGCAAAGTGACTCAGTTATATACATGTATACATTCTTCTTCATAGTCTTTTCCATTGTGGTTTATCACAGGCTATTGAATATAGTTCTTGGTGTTCTACAGTAGGACCCCGTTGTTATCCATTCTATATATGCCAGTTTGCATCTGCTAATCCCAGACTCCCAATCCGATCCTCTCCCAGCTCCCTCCTCCTTTGCAACCAGCAGTCTCTTCTCTGTGTTCCTGATGCTGTTTCACAGATAGGTCCACTTGTGTTCTCTTTTAGATCCCACATATAAGTGATATCATATGGTATTTGTCCCTTTCTGATTTACTTCAGTTAGTATGATAATCTCTAGCTGCGTCCATTCATGTAATTTCCTTTTTTTTTTTCCTGATAAATAGGAGGTTTTAAGTGAATTAAGCAGCTCCTGGAACACATATAATTTCTTGATTCTGCTTTTCTCTGTATTCATAATTATTTTTCTCTAGGTGTCAACTGCCATTCTCTGCTTCTCCCTGCATATTCCCTTGGTTCAAAACACTGCCGTAATCCAAGACTGAAACTGAGAAAACAATTCCATTTACAAGAGTATCAAAAGTTAAAAAACACTTAAGAATAAACTTAACCAAGGACATCTAGGACACGTACACTGAAAAAAACAGAGCACTGAAATTAAAGAAGATCCAATTAAATGGAAAGATATTCTGCGTTCATGAGTTGGAATATTTAATATTATTAAGATGGCAAAACTTCCCAGATAAATATGCAGATTCAATGCAATCCCTACCAAATCCTCTTTGCAGAAATGGAAAAGTTCAGCCTAAAATTCAAAATGAAAATGCCAGAGGCCCTGAATAGTCAAAACTACTTCTTTGTTTGTTCTTTAAAAAGAAGAGCAAAGTTGGAAGCTTCGCACTTCCTGATTTCAAAACTCACTACAAATTTACAGTATCCAAAACAACGTGGTGCTAACAAAAAGGCAGACATAGAGATGGATGGGAGAGGATTGAGAGCCCAGAAATAAACCTGTGCATCTGTGGTCTGCTGATTTCTCACAGGTTTCTATGATCATTGAATGGAAGAAAGAATAGACTTTTCAACAGATGGGACCAGAACAACTGGATATCCACAGGCAAAAGAATGAATCCTGATGTCTACCTCACACCATACACAGAAATTAACTTAAAATGTATCAATGACCTAAATATAAATCTCTCAGAAGGGAAAATAGATGTAAATCTTCATGACATTAGATTAGGCAATGGTTTCTTAAATATGACACCGAAAGCAAAAACAACAAAATAAAGTGCACTTTATCAAAATTAAAAACTTTCATGCATCAAGAAAGTGAAAAGACAATCCACAGGATGGGAGAGATACTTGAAAATCACATATCTGATAAGGATCTAGAATGTATAAAGAATTCCTATAATTGGACACCTAAAAGATAAACAACCCAATTAAAAAAAAAGGGGCACAGGAATTTGAATAAACATTTCTCCCAAGAGGATATGTATGTGACCAATAAACACGTGAAAAGATTCTCAACCTCAGTAGTCATTAGGGAAATGCAAATCAAAACCACAGTGAGCTATCCCTTCAAATCCACTGGCATGGCAATAATAATAGTTACAAAAACAGTAACAACAGTCAAGTTGGTGAGGATATTGAGAAATTGGAGCTGTCACACACGGTGGGGATGTAGAATGGTGCTGTGCGTGTGTGCTGAGTCACTCAGTCGTGTCCGACTCTGCGACCCTATGGACTTGTAGCCCACCGGACTCCTCTGTACATGGCATTCTCCAGGCAGGAATACTGGAGTGGGTTGCCATGCCCTTCTCCAAGGGATCTTCCCAACCCAGGGATCGAACCCAGGTCTCCTGCATTGCAGGTGGATTCCTTACCATCTGAGCCACCAGGGAAGGCCATTGTGGAAATTATTTTGGTAGCATCTTAAGAAGTTAAGCACAGAGCTGTCATATGGCCTAGCAACTCCACTGCTAAGTATATGTTCACAGTAAAACGTGAATACAAATATTCACAGCAGCATTATTCATAAAGTCAAAAACAGCCCAAACATCCATGACTGGATGACTGGAATAAACCCAATGTCATATATGTACAAAATGGAATAGTAACAGCCATCATTAGGTATGGATACATGTTGCAACATGGATGAGTCTGGAAAACATGCCAAGTGAGAAAAGCCAGATACAAAAGACCACGTTTTGTATGATCCTGTTTATGTGAAATCTCTAGAACGAGTCTCTACAAAAGTCTATACAGACAGAAAGATTAATGATTGCCTAGCACTGTGGGAGGGGGGATTGGGAGTGACAGCTCATGGGTGTGGAGTTCTTTGTGGCTGATGGAAATGATCTGGAATTACCCAGTGGTGATGACTGCACATCATGAATGTACTAAAACCTCCCAAATCGCACACTTTAAAATGGCTGAAAGAGGCACAAACGTCCAGTTAGGAAATGACTGAGTCACACGTGTGAAATGTACAGCGGGAGGGATAGAGTCAATAGTTATGTAATAGCTTTGTGTGGAGACAGATGGTAACTAGACTTGCCATGGTCATTTTGTAAAGTAGAGAAACACTGAATCACTATGTTGTGTAATAGGAGCGAACACAGTGTTGTAGGTCAATTATACTTCAAAAGCAAACTCAAAGGAAAAAAAAGACCAGATTGGTGGTTACCAGAGGTAGGGATGGAGGTAGTCAAAAGGTACAAAATTTGACTTGTAAGATAAATAAAGTACTAGAGCTGTAAGTTACAACATGATTAATATAATTAACACCGTTGTATGTCCCACATGAAAGCTGCTGTTAAAGAGTAAATCCTGAGTTCTCATTATAAGGGAAAATTCTTTTCCTACTTGTTTTTAAATTTATATGCAGTGATAGATGTTCACTAAATTTATTGTGGGGATCATTCCATGATGTATGTAAGTCAGATCCTTATGCTGTACACCTTAAACTTCTGTCAATAATATCTCAGTGAAAGTGGAAAGAAAAAAATAAAATGATTAAAATAAAAATTAATTTTGTTATGTGGATTTTATTTAAAAAAAAAAAAAAGAACATCTCAGAAGGATTTGTGTCTCTCTAGCCAATTTCAGTTCAGAGAATTTGATTGATCCAGCTTGGATCAGGTGACCAGGCTAGGATAAAAGGTAAATGGGACTGGGGGATGTACCTTTTTGGGAAGGGACACAGTATTCAGAGGAGAGGGTTATGGGCTGGGCAGCTTTCCCAAAAGATATCTGTTGTTGTTAGTTGTTGAAGTCGTGTCCGACTCTTTGTGATCCCATGGACTGTAGCCCACCAGGCTCCTCTGTCCGTGGGAGTTCCCAGCAAGAATACTGGAGTGGGCTGCCATTTCCTTCTCTAGGGGACCTTTGCCACCCAGGGATCGAAGCTCCATCTCCTGCATTGGCAGGCCGATCTTTACCACTGAGCCACTGGGGAAGCCCGAAAGATATCTACTTTTAAGCATAAAAAAAGAGTTAAAAAAATCTTGGAAAAAAAAATCAGCCATAATTCTAGCATCTTAATTACGGCAGTTTTTATTTCTGCAAATCCTTCCAGTATTTGTCCACAGGCCAACACATTTTTCTGAGTCGTAATCACTGTGTTTGTGCTGTTTATTTCCTGTTCTTTTTTACTTCCCATCACATCACAAACATCTCCCATGTTTCTAAATCACCTTCATAATCGTCCTTTTTAATGGCTGCATAACATTCAATTGAGTTGATGTACCATAATCTCTTAATCGCTCTGCCATTTCTGGATATTTACACAGCTTCTAATTTTTTTTTTCTGCTAATATATAGATCCTGCTGCAGGAAATATTTTCATGCATACTGATTCTTTTCTTTACTGGAGTTGCCCAAACTACTTAAAAAACGACCAAATAGGATACAATTTCTCATGAATTGTCAAACTAACCAAGAAGCCTAGACTAGAGAGAGACTTGTAAACTCTCCAGGGCTCCCTGGGCAGACAGACACAACTCCTGGAGACCCCACCTCCCCCAGGGAAAGCTCTGCCCTCTCACTGCTGGCGAGTTCATGCCTCTCTCCCTACCAGCTCTTTTCTGAGTTGTCTGTGCTGTGAATATGCGAATGTGAATTTCTCCTTTCATTTGATTTGCATCCAGGTGTGTTTGGCTCAGCAGTAAAGAATCAGCCTGCGCTGCAGGAGATGCAGGAGATATGGGTTTGATCCCTGGGTCGGGAAGACCCTCTGGAGGAGGGCATGGCAGCCCACTCCAGTATTCTTGCCTGGAGAATGCCATGGACAGAGGAGCCTGGTGGGCTACAGTCCATGGGGCCGCACGGAGTCGGACACGACTGAGCATGCACGCACACAGGTGTGTTTGTTTTTGCTGTTGCAGCACTACCATGAACACGCTTAGACACGTCTCCAGGTCCTGGGGCACACGTGTCCCTGGAGAGCCTCTCACCCTTGACACGACAGACGTGTTGTGTTTATGTGATGCGGANTGGGGCCGCACGGAGTCGGACACGACTGAGCATGCACGCACACAGGTGTGTTTGTTTTTGCTGTTGCAGCACTACCATGAACACGCTTAGACACGTCTCCAGGTCCTGGGGCACACGTGTCCCTGGAGAGCCTCTCACCCTTGACACGACAGACGTGTTGTGTTTATGTGATGCGGAGCCGTCCCGTGCACCCTGGCCTCTATGCACTAGATACCAACAGCAGCTCCAGTGGCAACAAGCAAAAGCATCTCTGGCCATTACCAAATGTCCGCTGGGGGAGCCAGCTGCCTTCCCACCGTGGAGGACCACTGCTCTAGACTAATGGTTCTCAAACGGCTGCACTTCAGAATCATATGAGGGAAGCTTTAGCAATATTCCATTCCTTACATCTGAAGAAAGCGATAATTCAAAAACAGACATGCACTTTGTGTTCATAGCAGCAGTATGCACAACAGACCAGGCATGGAAGCAACCTAAGTGTCCGTTGACAGAGGGACGGACAAAGAAGGTGTGGTACACATACACACACCGAGTTGATTAGCAACCATAACTCCATCGGCCTCCTGAGCTCCCTTTTGCCATATGTAATGCAACATATTCACAGGTTCCAGGGCTTAGGACATGGGCGTATATGGAGGATGACATTCTGTGGGCACCCAGGGCAGCCTCCCTCATGAGGATCACATGTTGCCCATGGGAAAAAGAACTCGTTTCAAAACACTGTTATACCAGGAATATATTTTTATTTTAAAAAACAAAACAAAGCGTTCTGAAAACAAGTTCATCAAAATGTCAATGCTAAGTTATTTCTGGGTGATGGCTCTCAAAACAAACTTTAAAATATTTTTTAAAACTCTATTTTTGAGTTGCCGGACTTAAAAAAAAATTACAGTGAGGATGCATGAGTTTTAATAGTAATAAAAAAACCACAGTTTCTTCATTTCCATTCTGGATGGCAAAAAAGAACCTATATTGATCTCACTTCATAACTTGTGCATCTTCCAGGAAGCTACATGTTACCCTTCATTCAGTGCGATTTGACAGGGTGAACACTTGGAGGTGTTGGCTCTGTGCCAGCCCCTGATCCCCCGAGTTTGTTACAAGAACGAATAAAGCTCAGCCACTGCATACAGACAGCTCAGGGTGCCTGAGCCGTCACTTCCCGTGTTCTTGAACGTCTCACGTTTCCTGCTTTAATATTAGTAACTGTATTAAACTCAGTTCAATCTCTTCTTGGGAACTCAGTGTTCTCATCAAGACCCAGGCTGGTATGAAATACTTTGTAGGGTCTCAGTTCCTGTCTCTGGACGTCACGCTCCTGAGGCTTCTGCAACGTATGGGGTCACTCACTCCAACCTCCTGTTCTTGGAGGAGGAAATGGCAATCCACTCCAGTATTCTTGCCTGGGAAATCCCACGGACAGAGGAGCCTGGCGGGCTATCATCCATAGGGTCACAAAGAGTCAGACACGACTGAAGCGACTTAGCACACCTGCTGTTCTAGTTCCAGCCATCACTAGAGTAAAACCACACAAGAGCCACCTGCTCAGACAAGCCCTTCCCCAGTTCCTGACCCACTCAGATGGCGAGAGGCAAATTGTCATTGGTGGTTTCAAGCCACAAAGTTTTGACCCATTTGTTACGCAGCGGTAGATAACTGGTACGAGCACTCTGTGGACAGAGGTGTGTGAGGATGAGGCTGTCACTTTCCAGAATACTTAAGAACCTTTGCTGCTGACAGCTTGGCACACCGTAGGTGTCCAGCACACATCTGCTACTGCTTTGCATGTTCAATAAGATTATAAATATGGACTAGATCCAAGCTGCCTAGAAATACATGTATAGCTTTGAAAACACTTCCTAATTAAAGTGTGATGAGGCTCCATTCTAAGACACCCTCCAAACATTTGTTAATTAGAGAAACACAAGATGCTTCAGAGAATTGGGATTAAATGATGAGACTGAGACTCAGAATTATGAAATTTCTAATGTCAAACAAGTAGAACCTGACCAATGTCTCTATGCAGATGAATGCAATTGAAATAAGGAAACAAAAGTTGTTCTTGGGTATGAATGAAGTCGCTCAGTCGTGTCCAACTCTTTGCAACCCCGTGGACTATAGCTCACCAGGCTCCTCCGTCCATGGGATTCTCCAGGCAAGAGTACTGGAGTGGGTTGCCATTTCCTTCTCCAAGAGATTTTCCCAACCCAGGGATCGAATCCAGGTCTCCCACATTGCAGGCAGACGCTTTAACCTCTGAGCCACCAGGGAAGCTCAAATCCTAACACAGGCTGTGGTATCTTTAAAAAGGAAGGGACAGAAAGAAGGGAAGAGAGAAGAGAGAACTAGGTGTGATGCAGTGGAAAGTTCTGGGCCCAGAACACACGGCTTCAGACACTCGTGGTTGTCTGGTTTCGGGGAGATTCTTAACCTTTACTGGGTTCAGTTTTCCCATCTGTAAGGGGAATAAAAACATCAACACCTCCTTTAATGGAAAGTTGTGGGGATTCACTGAGATGTGCATGTGAAGAGAGATGTTGCTGTAAAGTACTTTACACACGGAAGCTTTGCTCACTTGAAACTACCAAGAGGAGACGTTTGTCTTCCTGTTGTAAGGATCACTCATCAGGAGCTTAGGAAACAGAGACTGTAGGAAAACATGAGGGTTTCTGAGCTGGGCACACCTGGGTTTGA
This sequence comes from Neotragus moschatus, assembly GCA_006410615.1. Taxonomy (NCBI): domain Eukaryota; kingdom Metazoa; phylum Chordata; class Mammalia; order Artiodactyla; family Bovidae; genus Neotragus; species Neotragus moschatus. Next base: position 1,512,661 of record SJYA01002434.1, on the reverse strand, counting down.
ATCCCTTCTTCACTGATGTAAATGTAACGTGGTTGGTAAACCTGTTGGCAGGACCCACTAGAGCTGAATGTATGCATATGACCTGGAAATTCCCTGCCTGGTATGTGCCAAACAGACGTGCTCAGCGTGTTCACCAAAAGGCGCATCCTAGAATGTGCACCGCAGCCTGGCAGTCTAAAAGCCCAGACCTGGATGTGACCCAAACATACACTGTGTTTGCCTGCTCCTGCTGCATAATGAATGGCCACAAAATTAGTGGCTCAAAACCACACACTACTGATCTACAGCTTCTGTGAGTCAGGAGTTGGGGCTTTGCTTCAGAATCTCAGCAAGCTCAGTCAGGTATCTGGTGGGCAGTGGTCTCATTCCAAGGTTCAGCTGGGGAAGGGTTTACCTCTGAGCTCACCTGCTTCCAACATGGTCATTGGCAGAGTTTAGATCTTTGTGGCCGTAACCCTGAGGCTTCCATTTCTCATGGGCTGCCAGCTGGAGGGTATCCTCAGTTCCTTGTCACACGGGCCTCTGCAGAGCCAGCAAGAGACAGAGTCTCACTGCAAGATGGCAGGCGCCATCCTACATAACCTAGATGCGAGGGAAGTCTTGTTGCATTCTCTTGGCTACAACTGAGTCAGAGAATTGATGCCTTCCAACTGTGGTGCTCGAGAAGACTCCTGAGAGTCCCTTGGACAGCAAGGAGATCAAACCGGTCGTCAATCTCAAGGGAAATCAACCCCAAATACCTGTTGGAAGGACTGATGCTGAAGCTGAAGCTCCAGTATTTTGGTCATCTGATGTGAACAGTCGCCTCATTGGAAAAGTCTCTGATGCTGGGAAAGATTCAGGGCAGAAGGAGAAGGGGCTGTCAGAGGAGGAGATGGTTGTGTGGCATCACTGATGCAATCACATGAACTTGGGTAAACTCAGGAGATGGTGAGGGACAGGGAGGCCTGGCGTGCTGCAATCAATCCATGGGGTCACAGAAAGTTGGACATGACTGGGCGGCTGAACAACAACAACAATTGAGTCAGACACCCTGCCCACTATTAAGGGGAGGGGGTTAGAGTCTGTCCATCGCTCCTATCAACAGCAGAATGGATACATAAAGCGTGAAAGGAAACACAATGGGATGCTCCACAGCAATGAGAATGAGCAAACTCTGCCTCATGCAACAATATGGAGAAACATCCAAATACACTATGGCGTGAAAGAAGCCAGACACCAATGAGTGACGATGAAACAGGAAGGAAGGGGCATAGAGCCACTGATCACACAACAGAAAACTGATCAGAACCGATCTTGGAATGTGAAGTCAAGTGGGCCTTAGAAAGCATCACTACGAACAAAGCTAGTGGAGGNATGATCCTCCCACTCATTAGCTTATGAAATTATTCAACCCATAAAAACTAGCTGCCCCATATTTCAGGGCCTCTCACTCTCCAAGACGGCCTGTACTCTGTCTGTGGAGTGTTTGTCTCTAAACAAATCTATTCCTTATCTCTCACTTTGTCTCTCACTGAATTCTCTCTATGATGAGACATCAGGAACCTGAGCTTCAGTAGGTCTTGAGATCAGGTGTGATCTCAGTTAAAAGGCTGTGGGTTCAGGTCCCATCTGAGTTGTGTGGTTTAGATTGCGTTGTACAAAGTTCAGTAACTGTCAAAACCAACCACTACTGTCAGAAGCCAGGGCGCCGGTCACCCGGGGATGAGGGAAGACGGACGACTGGGATGAGATGTGCTGGGCTTTGGCGGGGGCGGGGCGGCGTGTCGTGCTGTTTCTTGGCCTGGATACTGGCTACAGGGGTGAGGTCAAGGGCATGAAGCACACTCATGGCGATGTGTCTCCTCCCCTGCCAGGACCGTGCCTCCCCACTTGCCAGATGGCTGGCTCCATCACAGCCTTTCATCTCCCAGAGGCCCATCCTCATCAAAGCCATCTCCTTGAAGCCTTTCGTTTCCACTATGGCACACCCATCACAAATGCGCAGTTACGCTCTCGATTTATTTTCAATTTGACTTTTGTCTCTCTCTCCCCCACGTGGACGTCAGCTCCACAAAGCAGGGGCCACACGTGTCTTGGCTTCTGCCTGGCCTGTGGCACTTGTTGGCAACATGCAGACCTCTTCCAGTCCACGTGTCCCATGAGGGGCACACCAGCAGAGGCTAAGTGGCATCTCTGAGCCATTTCCAGGTGCTGAAGCCTGGGAGCAGCCCTCATCCCACCAGCCACAGCCAGACGAGCTGGGCCGCAAAGCACTGCTTTCCAAAAGCAGTGGAAGGAGATATAGAAATGGCTCCAAGGACATCTCCCCCAAACCTCCCATTACATGTTCTTCGTCCTCTGAGCCTGAGCCAACCCCTCGCCTCCCTTTTCAGATTGGGTGTCTTGGGCCAAACCGGCATTGCTCCGTGTGTCTTCTCCTGCCAGGAGGCAGTGACAAGTGGCCGGTACCCAGCTCAGGCTGCCGGCAGCAAGGACTCTGCTCCACGCTCTCCCCAGCACCTGACTGTGTGCATGAAAGAGGAGCGCTGTCACCGTGGGACAGGACATACGTTTTCTGAGTCAATATCCTTCCTGACGAATGCAGGGCAAAGAGAAACAAATCTGCTCCTCGAGCTGAAAGTTTCATTCCAGCTGTAGGCTTTGCCAAAACGGGATGAGAAATGGCAGGAGTGAAAAAGCAAAGCAAGCGAACGAACGATAGTGGACATTCTCTTTTCTCAATAAACCTGAAACCCTCTGTGTTTTCAGCTGCCAAGCACAGGGCTGCCCTAACCCAGGGCATCGATTCAGTCACAGAAACGCTGGTGTGCAGCCACCAGAGGGATCGTTCTGAAGTTCTAAATGACTCCATTGCTCTCCTGCTCAAAGCCTGTCAATACTCAGTCGCACAAAACAGATTTTTCAGCACCGGTTCAGAGTGACAGCATTTGCGGTTTGGAGCAGTTGCAGGTTGTATTCCAAATCACGTGTTACCATGAAAAGTTAAAACATGGCTGTTCTCGTATGACTTAAAAACATTTTTTTCAAATTAGAAATTTCTGAAAGGTCTATGTAAGAATGTTTACAGGGCTTCCCGGGAAGCTCAGTGGTAAAGAATCTGCCTGTCAATGCAGGACACAAGGGTTGGAGCCCTGNTGAAAAGTTAAAACATGGCTGTTCTCGTATGACTTAAAAACATTTTTTTCAAATTAGAAATTTCTGAAAGGTCTATGTAAGAATGTTTACAGGGCTTCCCGGGAAGCTCAGTGGTAAAGAATCTGCCTGTCAATGCAGGACACAAGGGTTGGAGCCCTGATCCGGGAAGATTCCACATACTGCAGAGCAACTAAGCCCGTGTGCCGCAACTACTGAGCCAATGCTCTAAAGCCTGGGAGCCGCAACCACGGAGCCCACGAGCCACCGCTACTGAAGCCCGCACGCCCTAGAGCCCGTGCCCCATAGCAAGAGAAGCCACCGCCGTCAGAAGCCCACACACCACAACTAGAGAGCAGACCCTGCTTGCCGGGACTAGGGAAAGTCTGTGCAGCAACAAGACCCAGCGCAGCTAAAAATATATAAATAAAATTATCTACATATATAAAAGAGTGTTATAATAGCAAAAACTGTAAATAGCCCAAATATTCATCAGCATGGGAGTGATAAGCTGCAAGCTATTCATACAATGAAATACTACTCAGCACTACAAAAAAGAAATGGTACAGGGGCCTCCCTGGTAGCCCGGTGGGAAAGAATCCACCTGCCAGTGTAGGAGACTCGGGTTCGATTCCTGCTCTAGGAAGATCCCACATGCTGTGGGGCAACTAAGCCCGGGGGCCATAACTATTGAGCCTGCACTCTGGAGCCTGGGAGCCGCAACTACTGCAGCCTCGAGCCTGCGGCCCACAACAAGAGAGGCCAGCACAATGAGAGGCCCACACGCAGCAACTAGAGAAAAGCCTGTGCGGCAATGAAGACCCAGAACAGCCAAGTGTAATTTCAAAAATAAATTAAAATTTTAAAAGTTACAAATCAATGGGTAAAAAAACCCAGACACAATGACTGTGTGATGAATATTCCATTTATATCAATGAAATAAATGAAAGATCAGGAAGATCTAATCGATGGCAACAGAAGTCAAAACAGAGGTCACAGCAGTGACGGTGAGGTGTGTGTGTCTGTATTCCCTGGGACGGGAGTCTTCTCAGATGTCAGGAAAGCTCTGTATTTTTATTGGAATGGATTACACAGGCGTGGATGGAAAACTATAGGTTGCAGGTTTAAGCTTGGAGCTTTGCAGCCCTGTAGAAACAGTAGGATTCCATTGACGTGCATATTAACCATCACATCACTCTCGGTTGCATGCTGCGACACTTTTGGGGGGGATGAGAAGGGGTGATGTGGTCAGGGTGAGTCTGGGATGCGGGGTGCCTGCCCAGGCTGCGCTGCCTGTGGGGATGCTGCCCACCCTACCGCTGAACATCTGGAAGCCCTGACCTGGAGAAAGCCCTCTGTGACCCGCCCACTTCCCAGCCCTGCAAGGCCATCACTTCCAGCTCCCCAAACACTCCCTGAGGTTTGTGATTTCCAGAACCATAGGGGAATACATTTCTGTTGTTTAAAACCACAGCTTCCCTGCTGGCTTAGATGGTAAAGAATCTTCCTGCAATGCAGGAGATCTGGGTTTGATCCCTGGGTTGGGAAGATCCCTTGGAGAAGGGACTGTCAACCTACTCCATTTTTCTTGCCTGGAGAATTCCATGGACAGGGGAGCCTGGCGGGCTAAAGTCCAAGGGGGTCACAAAGAGTTGGACACGCCTGAGTGACTAACACACACAACTCTGTGGTAATTAGTTACAGAAGCCTTAGGAAACTGCTACAATTATTATTATTATTTTTCATATATCCTCTTTTCCTTTTTTTTGGGTCTTCCTTCAAGAAGACCAATGTCAAGAAGCTTTTCCCTCGTGTTTTCATCTAGGATTATTAAAGTTTCAGGTGTTACATTCAAGTCTTTGATCCATTTCGTGTTTTTATGTATGGAAATCTTCTTGATTCCTTAGATATGACATTAAAAGGACAGGAAACCAAAGCCAATATAGACAAGTGGGACTACATCAAGCTGAAAGGCTTCTGCTCAGCAAAAACAACAACAGAGTGCAAAGCAAGCTTATGGGGTGGGAGAAGGTATCTGCAAAACCAAATACCCAAAAAAGGGGTCAGTATAAGAAAATGTATAAGAAATGCCTACACCTCAGTACAAAAAAATAACACCATTAGAACATGGGCAAAGGGGACTTCCCTGGTGGTCCAGGGGTTAAGATTTAGCCTTCTAATGCAGGGAGTGTAAGTTTGAGAGCTGGTCAGAGAGCTCTGATCAGAGAGAGCCGGGATCCCACTTGCCTTGTGGCCAAAGGAGCAAAGCATAAAATGGAAGCAAGACTGTAACAAAATCAACAACGACTTTAAAAAAACGGTCAAAGGACCCGGAGAGACATTACTCCAAAGAGGACACACACAGGGCCAACAGACACATGGAAAGGCACCCAGCATCTCTAACCATCAGGGAGACGCAAACCAAAGCCACCACCCCGCACCACCCGGGAGGGCTGTTGCCAAGAAGACGAGAAACGCCAAGCACCGGTGAGGAGGAGGAGGAGCTAGAGCCCGTTTGACCGTCAGTGGGAATGCCGCTGCTGTGGAAAGTAGCACAGAAGTCCCTTAAAACGTTAAAAATAGGGTTACCATGCAATGCAGCGAGCTTACTTCTGGGTATTTTTCCAAAATAATTGGCATAATCAACAGAGGAATGAATAAAGAAGATATGGTACATATATACAGTGGACTATTACTCAGCCACAAAAAGGAATAAGATAGCGCCATTCACAACAACACGGCTTGGCCTAGAGATTGTCCCAGTGAATTAAGTCAGACACAGAAAGACAAATGTCATATGACATTTGTGTTTATATGTGGAATCCAAAAAAAAAAAAAAAAAGGGTACATATGAACTGATTTACAAAACAGAAGTAGAGTCACAGATATAGAAAACCAACTTATGGTTATCGGGATAATTTGGGAGATTGGGAGTGACATATATATAAAGCAGGTGCCTAATAAGGAGCTGCTGTGGACGGAGGAGCCTGGTGGGCTGCGGTCCCTGGGGTCGCTAAGAGTCGGACATGACTGAGTGACTTCACTTTCTTTTTTCACTTTCATGCGCTGGAGAAGGCAATGGCAACCCACTCCAGTGCTCTTGCCTGGAGAATCCCAGGGACGGCAGAGCGTGGTCTGCCGTCTATGGGTTCGCACAGAGTTGGACACTCAAGCGACTTAGCAGCAGCAGCAGCGTAGCATAGGGAACTCTACTCAATACTCGAACGAGCTATCTGGGAGGAGAATCTTAAAAAGAAAGAGTGGATACACGTATACATGTAACTGATTCACTTTGCTGTATGCGTGAAACTAATACAACATGGTAAATCAGCTATACTCCAGCAAAATTAAAACAAAAATAACTGAAATCAGGGTCTGGAAGAGACACCTGTGCCCCGATGTTCACTGCGGCGTTATTCATAAAAGCCACGCTATGGAAACAACCTCAAGGTCTGCTGATGGACGAATGGATAAAGAAGCTGGGGTGTATACGTACAATGCAATCTATTCCGCCTTAAAAAAGGAAGGAAATCCGGCCACTTGGAACAATGTGGATGGACCTGGAGGAGGTTATATATGTTAGTCGCTTAGTCCTGTCTGACTCTTTGCGACCCCGTGGACTGTAGCCTGCCAAGCTCCTCTGTCCGTGGAATTCTCCAGGCAAGAATGCTGGAGTGAGTAGCCATTCCCTTCTTCAGGAGATCCTCCCAACCCAAGGATTGAACCCGGGTCTCCTGGATTGCCGGCGCACTCTTCACCAATGGAGCCACCAGGGAGGACATCATGCCACGTTAAACAAGCCAGACACAGGAGGATAAATTCTTCATGATTCCATTTATATGAGGCATCTGAAACAATCAAACTCACAGAAGCAGGAAACAGACTGATGGTTTCCAGGGACTGAGGGATGAAGGAAACGAGTAGTTGCTGGAAAATGGAAATTTCAGTTGACTTAAAGTCTCAGTTATGCAAGATAAGAAAGTTCTAGAGACCTGCTGTGGGACACAGTGCCTACAGTTAGCGAGGCTACACTGTGCATCTAAGCAGGATAGGTCTCATGCTGAGTGTTCTTACTGTAACCCAGCAGGACCCTACGAGGCCTTCCCGGAACAGATGCCCACTATGTCCTCCACCTGCCTTTAGTCTGTAGAAAAACTTTAGTCAGAGAATACATGTAACTGGAGAAGTGGGAAAATGCAGAAAGAAAGGAAAACAGTCAAGCAAGACAAAAGAACAATACCTTAGCCATTAAACAAAGTCAAGGACCTTTAGCTCTTCCTCAAGGACTAGAGATGAATATTCCCAGCCATGTCCTTTGAACTGTTTTGCAGAGACTGAAACCCCCACCAGGTGGGAGAGGTTGCCTGCATGCTGCCCACAAGCATGTAGACCCCAGCAGAAGGTTGATGATGCTGACTCCTGATTACCTCACGACCAACCAATCAGAAGAGTGTCCACAAGTTGACCACGCCCTGTTCTTCGAACTTCACAGACTCCTCACTGCCCCCTCCAGGGGACACACACAGTCTTGAGGGCATTAGCCTGCCCCTCTGCCTGGCAAAGCCACAAAGCCATTCTATTCCACTTTACCCAAAACTGTCTCTGCATTTCTGTTCGGCACCAGTGAACAGAGGCCGAGTTTCACCAACATCACCATGGAAAGAAAAAGAAAAAGAAACAGGTTACAAGGAAACATTTGGAAGTGATAGATATGCTTATTACTCTGATGGCACTGATTGTTTCACAGCTGCATGCATGTGTCAAAATTCATCAAAACGTGTGCATTAAATATGTGCAGTTTTCAATATATCAGTATGGCCCAAAAAAGCTGAAATGAGAAGATACAGGTTTCTTGAGCTTGAGAAACTCCCCATTTTCTGAAAACCCTGCTATCCATCCATCCATCCTCTTTCATCAGAAATTCATCAGAACTTCCCCTGAGAAGTCCACGTGTGTCGAGCTCACTGGGACTAGAGGTGGGCGGGTTTAAATGTGGATCTGGGCCCCATCCCATCCTTATCCATTCTCAGTCTTAGGCGAGGGACCTTCCTGGTGGTCTAGTGGTTGACAATCTGCCCCCAATGCAGGGGACACGGGTTTGATTCTTGGTCGGGGAATGAAGATCCCATATGCAGATCCCACTTGCCGTGGAACCTGAGGGCCACAACCAGAGAGAAGCTCCAGCACAATGAAAGATCCTGCATGCCACACTAAGACTGATGCAGCCAACAACAACAAAAATCTCAGGAGATGGGCATGAGGGTACAAATAAATCTCCATAAAATGTTCCCAGCACCTGGGAAGCTTCTGACACACAGAGTTTAGGAACCACTCCTTTGGCTGCAAAAGGCATCACATGTTCAATTTTTATCTGTTCTTAATAAATACCATAGGGGCTTCCCAGATGGTGCAAGCAGTAAAGAATCTGCCTGCCAATGCAGGAGACGTAAAGAGATGTGGGTTCGATCCCTGGGTCAGGAAGATCCCCTGGAGAAGGGAATGACAACCTACTCCAGTATTCTTGCCTGGGAAATCCCATGGACAGAGGAGCCTCGTGGGCTACAGCTCATGATGTCGCAAAGCATCAGATGCAACTGAGCAACTTAGCATGCATGCAATAAATACTGTAGCAATACCTCCAAGTTCCAGGAGAGGGGGATGTTACTGCATGAAAGAAAAAGCCTCTGGCAGGAACATGGGTTTGGACAAGCCCCACTTCACAGAGCAGGAAAATGAAGATGTTTCCTTGGAAAGGATGCCCAGCTGTGGAAAGGTGCCTTCCTCTCCCCATTAGAGGTCTCAGAAGGGAGTCACGGCACTCTGTTGAATGAATACTGCCTGACTTTGTTCATGTTCTGAGGATTTGGGAAATTGTTAAAGCGTAATGCTGTTCAATTAGGAAAACCTTTGTTTTGGGGGTTTTTAGGGAAAGGATTCTGACACCTATCACCCTGTCAAGTGTGAGTTTCATTCTCAGTTTTCCGACTTTCACTGAAGCACTTGGCACTCCTTTGAAGAAGCTGTGAATGAAGCTGTGTATTTCTTAATCCCTGGATGAAACAAGAAATCGCTGCAAAGTGGCGTTCACTCTTGGACTCCATTTGCTCTCACGTTTCTGCATCTTTATGGATGAGGCTTTGCAGAGATGGAAATTCTTACTGGAAGAGCGGGAGAAGCTGACATTTCTTCAGCAGATCCTCGTGCCAGAGCAGTTTATACGTTGTAGTCCCTAGTCTCTGGGCCATTGTGCAAAGTCTGGGTTAGTTCCTCTCTTTTTTCAATTTGTTTGGCTGTGTCGGGTCTTAGTTGCATGACACAGGATCTTTCGTTGGGGCACAGACTCTCTAGTTGTGGTGCAGGGGCTTAGCTGCCCTGAGGCACGTGGGATCTCAGTTCCTGGACCAGGGATCTAACCTGTGTCTCCTGCACTGCGAAATGGATTCTCAACCCTGGGACCACCAGGGAAATCTCAGTTTCTCTGTTTCAAAGAGAGGGTAACTCAGGATCAGAGGCATTGGGGAATTGATCCAGATCATACAGGGGTGAGAGCCTGAATCAAGATCTGAAACTTGGTCTAGCTGACTCAGCAGAAAACTAAAGAATCACCCCAACCTCCTGTTACCTAAACAAGAGGAGGTTTATTACTTGTAGTCAAAAGGACAGAAATGTGACAAAGAGACACTACGTGCCTGAGCTCAAGATGAGGTCTGGCTGCCCCTCAAAGGGCAGGCTGAGTAACCTTGTGGGAATTGCCCCAGAGTGGGACAATCATACCCAACTGGCCATCACAGTTTCTTTCTTCCGAGGTCTTTGTGGCAGGCTGTCTGATGGTCCCCCTAAACATGTGCACAGCCCAATTTCCAGAACCTCTGAATATGTTTCCTTAAGTGGAAAAGGGGCCTTCGCAGAGGTGGTTGCATCAATAACTTTGAGCCAGGGGAGATGAGCCAGGATTATTTGGGCGGACACAGTGTCATCACAAAGTCCTTGTGAAACAGGGGCAGGAGGGTCAGTCTGAGAAGGAGATAAAAGCAGGGTCAGGAGCCAAAGGATTCCAGGCACCTCTAGAAACTGGAAAAGGCAAGGAAGCGGTTCTCCCCAAAGCCTCCAGAAGAAACGCAGCCCGGTGAGGTCAGCCCTCTCCTCCAGAACTACAAGTCAGGAACTTTGTGTCATCTGAACCTAGTTATGGTAACTTGTTACAGAAGTCACAGGAAACAGAAACAGTTTCCAAACATTTTTGATCATCCATGCTGCTGCTACTGCTGCTAAGTCGCTTCAGTCGTGTCCGACTGTGTGCCNCCCTCTCCTCCAGAACTACAAGTCAGGAACTTTGTGTCATCTGAACCTAGTTATGGTAACTTGTTACAGAAGTCACAGGAAACAGAAACAGTTTCCAAACATTTTTGATCATCCATGCTGCTGCTACTGCTGCTAAGTCGCTTCAGTCGTGTCCGACTGTGTGCCACCCCATGGACGGCAGCCCACCAGGCTCCCTCGTCCCTGGGATTCTCCAGGCAAGAACACTGGAGTGGGTTTTGATCATCCATACCTATCAGTAAAAAAAACAAAACAAAACAAAAAAACAACCGACACTGCACGGGTATGTCATGTACATTATAAAGCAAACAAAAACAGAAATGAAAAAGGATAAGATAAAGAGGATATAAGTGATATTTCAAAATGCGTTTCTAACTTTAGATGTATTAACAGTACAAAAGCCCTTTGGGTTATCGTTGCAATTATCTGAATTAAAATAGATAACACAGTGAAGGATGGAATATGCTTCATTACATTCTAAACCGTATTAACACTTTTTTTTTGGATACCAAAATTTAAGGACCTGATTCGGAGGTTCAGTAGATTTTAATACGTGGTTTGGAAGACTTCTCATAACTGAAAAGTATGTCCCACAAAGATGTGTGGCTCTCGTATCAGATGCTTGTAATGATCATTTTCCAGTCCCAGCCACCAATGATACAGTTTCTGTTGACACTTGGCTAGTAAATTTCCCTGTTTCCTGACCTTGATGGTGCTCTTGAAAACTAACTGGAAGGTACTTCTTTTTGTATTTTTAATGAGTGGGTTCAAAGCCCACTAAAACTTTCCCTACTAAACTCCTCCTACTAAAACTTTTTGGGAAAATTCTGTAGGTAGGTAGAATGGCTTGCTTCCAAGATTTTAGGCACACACTTGTGGGCACTCTTCTAGCTGATACTTTTAAAAGTGAGTTTCTGGGAAGGGAAAGGGACAGGATAATGAACAGCTTCCCTCCAACACTCTCTCCATAGCAGGAGTTCCTCTAGAAAGGCAGTTTCTTCCTCATTTGTATTAAGAGTGGAATCTTTATGTGGCAGATGGATTATACTTTTGAAATTATTTGCTGGGTTATTGATTCCTTGGAGCTACTTATCATGGCAGAACACGTCAGCAAATTTGAAACACTTGTCATCTTGTTTTTAAAAAGTGTATCTTCTTTAAGGCCCGACACTCTTGTAGGCTTCTGCCGCAAGGCACTCAGGTGTCTGGAGGCTTCTGCCCATCTCGCTGTGGGAGGCCTGGAGTTAACTGCCCTGGTGACACCCAGTGCCATTGACAGCGGTGTTCTGACCTCAGCAGCGGCTTCTTCCTTCCCCCGCCCCCTCTTCTTCACCTTCCTCCCTTCCTTCTTTTTGGAGCTCAGGTAGACGGAGGGGTTACATAACACTGTCATCACCGGTCAGGCCAAGGTCCCTTGTGAGAGTGAAACCTTTCTCTCCGATATCCTCACAGGTCACCCCGGATTCTCAAGTGCACCAAGCAAGGCTTCTCATGTACTCATGAGGTTTTTCTTTTTGAGGGGAGGCGGTCCTGGGTATACATTCTTGCAAAATGTATTGTTGTTCTGCGTGATAAATTTTTCACTGTATGTAAATGGTCATTTTATCTCCTTACTTTCCCTACCAAGCACCCGCTTTAGAATCCATCATTCTGCTGGTTGTGCCTCTAAACAGTTCCCTCTGAGTGTCTGCCACCATATGAAGCCTTATATTTTCCCTCTTTCTCTCTCTGGAATGGATAGTCAGCATGCCTCTGACTCCCTGCCGACATGAAAAAAATGAACACCCTAGACATCCTTGTACCCCGACCCTTTGTAAAACCGTGTGAGCCCTTCTTTGAATTACAGGCCCGAGAGCAGCCCTGCTGGGCTACGGGGCACGTGTGCTGTTTCTACTGGACCGAGAGCTGATTTTTCCTCCCCAGAACACTATGTCACCCTGGTTTCCTGATCATGACACACAAGGGTCCAAGATACTCACATCCTTTGCCAACAGCTGGCATGATTCAGCTTTCTAATCATTGGACTAACAAGGATAAAACGCCATCTCACTGTTTTCACTTCCACGATGACTAGTGCTGCATCTTTTCAGGTGCTGTGAGCTTTTGGGATTTCCTCTTTTACAAGTTGCCTGGTGATGTCTTTTGTTCTTTTTCCTAGTGGGATTACTCTCCATTCTTTCTGATTTTTAGGAGTTCTGTGAATAGTCTGTAATTGTGTCTCCAATATGGGGGCTACTAAATGCATGTGGCTTTTGAACCCTTGAAATATGGCTGCTTCAAAGTAAGACATGCTGGGATAGTATGAAATACACTTATAGACTGAAAGACTCAGGATGAAGACGAGGAAGCAAGAGTCTCATTAATATTTTTTACATTGATTTTATGTTGAAATGGTCATATTCTGGACATATCAGGTTAAATATATTATCGAAATTAATTTCATTTATTTTTATGCTTTTAAATGTGGCTACAAGAATAGTTCAAATGACCTAAGTGGCTCAAATTATATTTCTAGTGAAAGGTGCTGGGTTAGATATTAAGTCCTTGCCCACTTTTGACTTTGTAAATGCCATATCCCAGGCTGTCTGCTTGGAATTTTTATTTTATTAACAAAATTCTATCATTTATTTTTGGCTATGCGGGGTCTTTGTTACTGCACAGGCTTTCTCTGGTTGGAGCGTACAGGTTTCTCATGGCAGAGGCTTTTCTTGTTGCAGAGCACAGGCTCTAGGGCACGTGGGCTCAGCAGTTATGGCTCCCGGGTTCTAGATAACAGGCTCAGGAGTTGTGGTACGTGGAGATTAGTTGCTTTGCAGCATGTGGGATCTTCCCGGACCAGGGATCGAACCAGTGTTTCCTGCATTGGCAGGCAGATTCTTTACCACTGAGCCACCAGGGAAGCCCTGGCTTTTTATAAAGAGGGGGAAATTTTATTCATGGTGTCTTTTTTTTTTGTGTGTGTGAAAGGCCTTAATGTTGATGTAGTCAAATCACTGGTTTTGTTGCTTTCTGGCTTATACTTTTAACCATGTTTTGAAAATTTGTTCCTATATCTTGGCCCACAAATATTTTCCTAAATTTTTTGTATTAGCTTTATAGTTTCAGCTTTCACCTTTACTTCTTTAATTCATCAGAGTCTACTTTTATATAAGATATTACAGAGGGATCTTGTCTTAGCCAGTTAGTTCTCCTTATACCATCTATGAAGCAATCTATCTTATTATTATTATTATTTTTTGGTTGTGCTATGTGGCACGTGGGATCCTAAGTTCCCCAAGCAGGGATCAAACCCATGCCCCTTGCATTGGGAGCACAGAGTCTAAACTCCTGGACCACCAGGGAAGTCCCTAGCAATCTACCTTTTATTCACTAATTTGTGGTGTTACTTTTATTGCATATTAAATTCTTACACACACACACACACCACACACACACACAGGTCTGAGCTATCCTATTTCACATTGGTTTTACTTACACAGCTTTTCCATAAAATGTTACTGTTATTAAAGAAGTAATATACTATTGAGAATATACATATATATATATATTCCCAGGTATATCTTTCATTTAATGGCTCACAAAAAAGTGGTCTTTATGTATTTTTATACTGAAACAAAATCTAACAAATACCATTAACTATGACATGTGTTTTTTTTAAATCTATACTCTCAACCAGTTGTACAGAAAACCTCCCACACAGCTTACTTTCTTCTAATTCTAGGTTGTTCAAATCCTCAGTGTTTTCTATGCCATTTTCAAAGGCAATGCTGACAAAGAGATGGATTTTACCTTTTGCTTTTTTTATTTTTTATTTTTTTACTATTTTACCCATTTTTGCCGCAGCAGGAAGAACAGGCATTTTCCCAATGGTATGTGTCTCTCTAGCCCATTGCTATGAAATTCTCAAGAGAGACTTTTGTATATTCATAATTATACGCTCAGCACAGCTTTACAAAGCACTAAGCATTGTCTGGTTTTATATACTGCTGGAAAAAATTGTGTGGGTTTGTCTTCATGTTTCCAAAGCTCAGTTTTTCAAGGTCACGATGCCTCGACTCTCATGAGCTAATATCTACCAACATAATGTCAGATAGGCTGAGAAAGGCTGCTTTGTTGATCCAAAGTCCATTCCTCCTTCTCAGCATGCCCACCTTGATTCCATTCAAGTCAGCACTCCCTTTTATTCTCAAGGGAGTTTTTTGCCCTCTCAGAGGTGAGCACATGAGTCAGGCCCAGCCAATAAGCTTGTCCCATCCATTTGGTCCTGACTGGCTCATGTGGGCACATGACCCAGGCCAGGCCAGGGAGGCTCAATTCTAGGGTTTGGTTGGAGTATCCAGAGAGGAAAGCTGCCTGTCATCTGCGGCTGTGGTACCTGAGGATGGAAGCCTGGACCTAACTACCTGGGAAGAGTCTGCCTAAACACAGGGGGCCTGATGGTGTGGTCGAAGTTCCTTCTTCAGCCTTGCCTGCCCCCTGGTATGTGGACCAAAAATGGCCTCATTTTTTGTGTATGGCCATGTGGGTCGTTTATGGTCATTTTCAAATTATAGAGCATTGGAGGAATGACTGCCTGTTCTTTGTCTTCAAGGCTGTTTTCTGTTTACAGAGGCCTTTGGTCAAGGCACAGGGCATAGTGACTGTGCCAGCTGAGGCTGGCTCGCGGGTTACCTATGACCAGAAGGCTTCCCAGGGAGCTCTCGGAGAGGCCCTGCTCAGAGATCACTCTCCAAGGCCGAGCCGATGACATGCACCAGGCAGTCACCAGCTTCATGTCCACCTCCCACATTCTGTTCAATACGTTCACAGTCAGCAACAACACAGGTATTGTACACCTGAGATTTCCTAAGAGGGTCGATCTCACATGTTCCCATCACACACACACACAGAGAAAATGCTACGTGAGGTCATACACACATTACTTACCTTGATTGTGATGATCACTTCACAATGTATACTTCTATCAAAACATCAAGGTATACACTTTTAATACATACAATTTCTACTTGTCAGTTACATCTCAGTAAAGCTGAAAAAAAAATGTACTGCTGCAATCTGAGTAACTTGCTTCTTATTTCTGATCTTTGCAGATGTTCTGAGAAAAGGGAGGGCTTGCTAACTCAGCAACCTTCTGTGTACCTAATTACCCAGAGAATTTTGCACTGGGAAGACAATGACACAAACATTACAAGAGAAGCACAGAACCCAAGTCTTGAAACGATCTCGGAGATTCTGATTTGTAGCCTCATTATCAGAAACCGTATCATCCTAACAGAAATTCAATGCATGTATACAGTTTCATGATGAAACTCTATAGAAAGAGGCCTGGAAGTTTCTTTTAAAATTAAACGTTCACTTACTCTCCAACCAAACATTCTATCCCTAGATTTTTAGGCAAGAGAAAAAAAAAAAAAAAAGTGCTACACAAAGACACCCATACTAACACTCTCCCTAGCTCTATTCATAATAGTCCCAAACTGGAAACAATCCAAATGCTTGCAAATGTCAGCAGGACAAAGAGGTTTTTTTTTTTTTTTTTTAAGTGATATATTCAGGCAATTGATTACCATTCAGCAATGAAAAGAAATAGACAACTCAACAAACAGTCCGATAAAGAAATGGGCAGAGGAACGGAAAAGACATTTTTCTAAAGAAGACATACGAATGGCCAGCAGGTACAGAAAAGGTGCTCAGCATCACTAACGATCAGGGAAAAGAAATGCAAATCAAACCTGCAAGAAGCGATCACTCGCACATAGAATGGCGCTCCTCAGAAAGACGGGAGGGAAGTGTTGGTGAGGATGTGCAGGAAAGGGAATCCTTGTACGTCGCTGGTGGAAATGTAAGTTGATGCAGCCATTATGGAAAATGGTACAGAGTTTCCTTAACAAAACAAAACTGAAAAGAGAACTACCATACAATCCTGCAATCCACCTTTTCTGGGTGTATATCCAAAGGAAATGAAAACCAGATCTTGAAGATCTGCATTCTTATGTCCAGTGCAGCATTATTCACAACAGCCAAGACGTGAAAAACGAGTCAAGTGCTCATCTCCAGATAAAGAAGGATATATGGCGGCTATGTACACACAGCAGAATATTATTCAGCCATGAGAAAGAAAGAAGTCTTGCCATCTTTAGCAACCTGGATGGACCTTGACGGCACTGTGCTACATGAAATAAGCGGAATAGCGAAAACCAAGTACTGTACGACCTCACTTACATGTAGAATCTAAAAAAAGCTGAACTCACAAAAGAGACTAGAATGTTGGTTGCCAGAGGCTAGGAGATGGGAAATAGGGGTGATGTTGGTCTAAGGGTACAAATTTCCAGATATTAGATGAGTAAGTTCCAGGGATCAAATGTTCAGAGTGGTGAGCACAGCTGATAATTCTGTATCATACTAGAAAGAGTGGACCTGCAGTGTTCTCAACTACAAAAAAGAAAGGGCAATTATGTGATGTGACAGGTGTTAGGCATGGTGGTAATCACTCGCAAGTGCATCAAATCAGTCCGTTGTACACTTTAAACAATGCCAATTACATCTCAATAAAGCAGGGAAAAAGATAACAGGAGTGAATTCCTCATACAAACAACACAGATGAATCTCAAAAACATTACGCTGAGTGGAAGAGGGCAGGCCCCCAGAGTTCACAGTGTGTGACTTTGGTTATACAGAGTCTTAGACAGACAGACAATCTAGGGTGAAAAAACAGGACACGTGCCTGTACAACTCCAGATCCACAGCAGGCTGTCTAGCAGAGGCTGGGACCCTGGGGGAAAGGCGGCCACTGCCAAAGATGTCCAGAAAACACTCTGCCTTCTCCCTTCCTCCTGCGCTCTGATCACTGCTCAGACCAGCCTGCATGGAGTCTGGAACACAGCCCTCTGAAGTACCGACAACATCACAACCAGGAACAGAGCTGACAGGCAAACCCTGGACTGCCTTGCTCCTGAGCGCAGGCGGTCAGATTTAGCAAGTAAAAATACAGATGCATCTGAATTTCAGATAAACAAAGAATGATTTTACAGGGTAAGTATATCTCATGCAATATTGTTGTGGTTTAGTCACTAAGTCGTGTCTGACTCTTTGTGAGCCCATGGACTGTAGCCCGCCAGTCTCCTCTGCCCAAAGGATTTCCCAGGCAAGAATACTGGAGCGGGTTGCTGTTTCTCCAGGGGATCTTCCTGCATGTCCTGCATTGGTAGGAGGATTCTTTACCCCTGAGCCACCAAGGAAACCCTGTTTGTGGCGTACGTATCTTAAAAAGTCATTGGTCATCTGAGATTCAAATTTAGCTGTCCATCCTGAATTTTTTCTGGCAACCCTATCCCAAACTT
Source organism: Neotragus moschatus (assembly GCA_006410615.1). Lineage (NCBI taxonomy): Eukaryota > Metazoa > Chordata > Mammalia > Artiodactyla > Bovidae > Neotragus > Neotragus moschatus. The sequence continues at coordinate 1,494,866 of SJYA01002434.1, read as the reverse complement.
CTGCTCTTCCGAGATCCGTCTGGTCCCCTGTTACAGGAAGAGACCACACTGCACAGACTATCATATCAGTGAGATGCTTGTACATTTTAGTTTGCACTCCTGTAGTGGTCAGAACTTTCTGGGTGACAGTGAGGGAAATCCAACAGAAACTGGTTAAGGGAAGGGCAGCTCACTGGCTGACGTCAAACTTTGGAAAGCGACGGCCCTCCGGGACTGGAACCAGGAAGCCATCACCTCCCCATCCACCCCTCTGCCCTGCCTGGCTTCTTTCTCTGCTCTGCCCATCAGCTGGGCCCAGTTCCCAGACTCACATATTTCCACGAAGTGGGGGCGGGGGTGTCTTCTTCTACTGAGACCAGAGAACAGTCCACAGGAAAGCCCATCTTGGGTCACAGGGAAGGAATCCCCCCACATCCCTAGGCCTCCACGTGTGACCTGGGGCAGCAGTATCGACCAGGACCTACCAGAACTCCCAGCGGCCAAGGTTCTCTGCATCAGAATCTGATTTAACGAGTCTGCACGTGCTGGTGAACGCTCAGGAGTGAGAACCACGCCCAAGAGGAATGAGAGCTGCTATTTCTGGAGGTCTTCCTCTAGGGTTCTGGGCAGAAAACAGTGAACTGTCATCCGTCACCCACCAGCCTCTCTGAACCGGGTCTGCGTGAGTTCTCACCACGTTTTGGTAAACGGGCCCGGGAGCCAGCAGGGGCAGAGACCTTGGAGCATGATGACGTCACCGGGACCGGTGCAGCGTGGGGCCTGATGACCCGCCTTCCTTGCCCACCTGCATTCCAGCTAGGGGTCTTTCCAGCCTCGCCCCCTCCCTCCCTATCTGGCCGGCCTTCCCACCTCCAACTCTTGTCTCTCGGTGATTAAACCTTAAACCGTAATCAATCCGTCATTAGTATCCAGGACAGGGCAATTAAGTGGTAAAAATAAAGATGCGGCTTTAGCTATCCCTTTTAGAGACAGGACAGGAGCCTTTTACATTCTGTAAAAATATGCTGCTATATTAATACGCCTAACCCTATTATGATTTCTCCAAATGCCTTTCTCTTTTCACTTAAGACATTACTGCAGACATTTTGAACTGTATCTTCATGCATCTCCAGCATTAACGAATTATTAGACACTAATTGCCCTGGGTTCCAGCCACCTCTCTACACAGGCAAAGTTTTCCATTTGCGGAATTTAATACATAGCAGAGCAATTTGTGTTCCTTAATAGCTACAAATTTGTTAGCTTGACTCGGAACCAGCAAAACCTGGGAAGCTATTATGTAAATAAGGATAATGTCTCTCCAATGATGGTAATTAATGCAGAGATTTCCAGAAAGGCACTGTTTCATGATTGGGTCTGTAATGCCGGCCTTTGAAAGCTTGGTGGGTGGAGTGGCAGAAGAACCCCTCCTGGGAACATTTTCCTGGTCCCATGGTGATTCTTTGAGTCTGAAAAATTCTCTCAGTTTCCTCAAAGGGAGTAAGAAATAGAGGCTGAAGCTGCAAAGCTAACCATGAGCAGAGAGGCCTTGGCAGATGGTTATGACCTGTCTCCCTGACTCTACCTCTCAAATGGTGGGTTCCGTTTCAAAACGGAGTGCTGTGTCTCATGTCATCTAATTTCTGTTAAAACCAGTGTCATTAAAATTGTGTTCACTCTTAATCAGCGCCCAGGTTGGCATGTACCAGGTAATTCTGGGCTATGAGGTCCTATTTGCCATGCAGGAAGGGCCTTTCCGATCAGTTGACCTAACATTTGTGTTTTATGGAAGGGGAAACAGGCCCAAAGAAAGGAAATGATCCATGAAACTAAAGAAGCAATAGGTTATGGATGGGGGACCCGGGAACCTTGACTGCCACCCCTCCCCCAAGGGACAGACTGGTCTTTATAGTTTCTTCTGACTTAAAAATCAGTGGGAACTTCCCTGGTGGTCCAGTGGCCAATCAAACCCGGTCAGGGAACTAGGTCCCACATGCTGTGACTAAAGACCTAGCATACTACAATGAAGACCTAGTGCAGCTAAATAAATAAATAAAAATAAATATTAAAAAAAAGATTTGAAAAAATCTTAAAAGGTTGGATGCTAGAACAGTTAGATAAATCAAATGAGGGTGGATGCCAAGAATTCATCTTAAATACCTCCAGCCCCACAAGTGTAGGACAGAGCAGACCTAACTTAAGACAGGTTCATATGAAAAATTCCCAGGAGGCTTAAGTACCTTCAGACCAGCAATGGGAAGTGGTGGCCACAACGTAAATGCAACCCGATGGCTATATTAAAAAAGGTATTAGGCCCAAATGCAGGGAGTGGATAGTCCCACTGGAAAGGAAGTTGTTCTTGACTTGCTAATCACACTGGTACTATTACAATTACCGTCCCCTGCTCCCTATTATCATTGTCCTCCTTATGCTACGAGCATCTTTGGGACATCACTAAAATATTGGGGCTTTGGGAGAACCCCAGATAGAGCCCAGGGGAAGGGGAGTGGGCTTCCTGACCAGCTGTCCTTTAGAATCTCAGGTCCCCACTGCTGAGCTGAGCAACACTGGTCAAGTTAGTTCCCCTTCCTCGGTCCCAATTCCACCACCTGTGAGGTGGAGAGAACAGTATGTGATGACTAAAGGAAACTGTCTCCAGAGTCTCTAAGATAGGCCTGCAACTACCCCAAGGTCCCTTCCCTGTAATTTCTAAGATTGGATGTGATTCTTTTGCTTCTTCCCTTTTCATAGGGATTTGATGGATGCTTAAAACATTCCACAAAGTGAAAGCGAGGGTCATATCACCAATCCCAATTAGACATTACAAAAGCCCCATAAATCTGGGTGAGTATGTTACAGGGAATTGAAAGCTGAAATTGTATGGCCATCGCTCTAAAGAACAGAGCAATCACTCTTGTAAAGCCCTCATGTAATTTTTTTCCGTCTGCTAGCAGTGTGTGTCTATCAATAATCGGTGTGTTATTGATTTCCTAACCCTGAATAATGCAGCTAATGGGCCTGCTTTCCCAGCCAGGATGAAATGAACGGGCCACGACGTGCTGAGTGATGGGTACTTGCCTCGTTATATGGGAGCATGTTAACACACAGCTCCGATGACCTGCACAGAAGCTGGGTGTCTCTGGCACTGAGAATGGAATTGAGTATTGATTTCTATACCATCTTCTTATTGTTTAATTAAACAAACCACAGTCCCCGAGTATGTGCTGCTGACCCACACTCTTACTTGTTAACAAGCTGAGCGGCTTGTCACACGAACCATCACACACCCATCATAGGCTGTGTGTGTTGAGGCCTGTGGTCTCTTGATATTTTAAAGTGGAATTGATAGCCCATGTCCTACTTTACATGTAAGATCGAGTCCATGCAAATCTTTAGCAAATACCCCTGTCCCACAGACTCAGGCAGAGGAATGTGTGGTGGTTGATTCTCTGGGTCAAGTTGACTGGCCATGGGTGCCTGGAGGCACTGTTACTGTGGGCGTGTCTGTGATAGTGGCAGTGCTCCTGGCTGATCAGCACTTGAACTTGTAGACTCAGTGAAGCAGATGCCCTCCCCAGGGTGGCTGGGCGGGAGCTGTGTGTCTCATCTAACCTGATGGCTTGAGAGTAGAACAAAAGGCAGACGAAGGAGGAAGCTGCCCCCCTTTTCCTTGCCTCCTGCTTGAGCTGGGACTCTCATCTCATTGCCTGCCTTCATGCCCAGATCTTCACCATCAGCTCCCTGGGTTCTTAGACCTTTGGACTTGGACTGAATTATACCACCTGCTTTCCATGGGCTCCAGCTTCTAGCCGGGAGCTCAAGGGATCACTGAGTCTCCATCACTGTTCACTGCATGGGCCAGTTCTTCATTGTGCACATTTTATAAACACATATTTACATTTTATATGTACACTTATATACATGACTGTTTCATGGGACCCAAACTCTGATCCAGGGGCTTTGTCTGCTTTGGTGATGTTTCTCTGGAAAAATCCTAAAAATCACTTTCTTTTTTTAGACTGAACTACAGTTGACCTACGATGTTTTAGGTGGCAAGGGAAGGTCATACCCGCGGTGGACGGCCTGACCTGCCCATGGTTCTTTCAGCCCTCCGGCTCTCGCAGACACATCGCTGTGGGTGGAGTCAGCTCCTGGCACTGACTCAGGGCTTAGCCTTGTGACCTGCTTTGGCCAGTGGACCATAAGCGGATGATGTGACCAAAGTCTTTTCGTCCACTTTTGTGGTTTGACTTGGCCTCTTGTGCTCCAATTCTGGCCTTGAGGAAGGCATGTCCTAGAAAGCTATTGGCCCTTCAGGAGTAAAAGACCCACAGAGTGAATGGAAACCCCGCCACGGCCAGAACAGCACTGAGCCTGGCTCCCCTGCTGATGCGTGAGGAAGAAACAAATGCCTGTTATGCCTGGAGCTTGGGACTGTTTATTACACAGCATTACTGCAGCGAAACCTGACTGTATCAGGAGCAGGCGGCAGGGATGGAGTGCAGGGTGGGGGTGGGGGGGCCTGTCTCAGGGGCCCGAACTTGAGCCAGGAGCTTTGTCTAGGATTCAGATGGTGGCTCCTGTTCCCCCCAGAATAATCTCCTTGATGGGTAACTATGCCTGCGGGCCATTGTCTCGGGTGTTCATGCAGCCGTGGGTGGGGACGGGGCTTGCAGCTCTGCTTGTCCAAAGGATGACACAGACGTCCACCCACGGGAGCCGGGCTGAAATCCATGGGGTGTACAGAAGCAGATCGAATGGGCCAGACCACAGACATCCACTTGGAGGCATTTCACAAGCAACCTGGGACTGAAAAAGCAAGTCATGGAATGATGCGATCTGAATGAGATTATTTACATAAAGACTAAGAACCTAAAACACAACACCAGATATTGTTTATGGGTGAAGAAAGCTGTATTAAAAGTGTGAGAACATACAAACGAAGGAGAAACACCAAACTGATGATGGGAGACCCTCAGGAGAGATGTGAGGGAAGGGCCTGGAGCGGGTAAGTGGGAGGCCTCAGCTGAATCGGTGAGGCTTCATTCCTTAAAACACAGTTCAGTTCAGTTCAGTCCAGTCACTCAGTTGTGTCCGACTCTTTGCAACCCCATGAATCGCAGCACACTAGGCCTCCCTGTCCATCACCAACNCCAATAACCTCAGATATGCAGATGACACCACCCTTATGGCAGAAAGTGAAGAGGAACTAAAAAGCCTCTTGATGAAAGTGAAAGAGGAGAGTGATAAAGTGGCTTAAAACTCAACATTCAGAAAACTAAGATCATGGCATCTGGTCCTATCACTTTGTGGCAAATAGATAGGGAAACAGTGAGAGACTTTATTTTGGGGGCTCCCAGATCACTGCAGATGGGACTATAGCCATGAAATTAAGACACTTGCTCCTTGAAATAAGTTATGATCAACCTAGACAGCTTATTATAAAGCAGAGACATTACTCTGCCAACAAAGGTCAATTTATCAAAGCTATGGTTTTTCCAGTGGTCATGTATGGATGTGAGAGTTGGACTATAACCAATCACTGAAAGCTGAGCGCTGAAGAATTGATGCTTTTGAACTGTGGTGTTGGACAAGACTCTTGAGAGTCCCTTGGACAGGAGATCCAACCAGTCCATCCTAAAGGAAATCACTGGAAGGACTGATGTTGAAGCCGAAACTCTAATACTTTGGCCACCTGATGCGAAGAAGTGACTCGTTTGAAAAGACCCTGATGCTGGGAAAGATTGAAGGTGGGAGGAGAAGGGGATGGCAGAGGATGAGATGGTTGGATGGCATCACTGACTAAATGGACATGAGTTTGAATAAGCTTCGAGAGTTGGTGATGGACAGGGAGGCCTGGCATGCTTCAGTCCATGGAGTCGCAAAGAGTCGGACGTGACTGAGTGACTGAACTGAACTGAACTAAGCTCTTGACACAGGAGGCTAAGAACTCATCGAGAATTTCAGCCTTTGTCTCATCCTTAATCCCATAAAAAGCGAAGTCTTCTGCTCAGCAGAGTATTCATTACACAGTAAAGTGAATGTAGCCCCTGAAAATATTCATGCAAATATCTTCATTAGAAAAATCACGCAATTAACCTGAAATATGTGCTAAATGAAGCAGCCAAATTGTTGCATATTTTCCCAGCTCTTAATTATAATTTTGGTAATCAATTTTTCTCCTGATTACTAAAATGCAAAAAAACTCAAGAAAAACCAAAACAGTCTTCAGCATATGCACAGATCTGAGGCTGAGCCAGAACGTGAGATAAAGCCTCAGATTGTTTTTAGCAAAGAAGGCCATTAACCTTTCCAGTTTGTGTTCAGCGGCACCATCTCCTGCTAATGCTCATTGCTCACGATGATTGGATTTTAACAAGAGCTTTTTGGATCAAGTGTTAGCCCTTTGTGAACTGTACGTTTTGCGAGCGGCACTGTCATTAAAGGTTACCAGCACTTCCATTACTGTCTTCCTGGAGTTTATTTCTTAAATGGCTTTTGACTGCAGTGTAAAAATTTTCCCTAAGTGAAAAGGGACATCTAGGTTCACACAGCAAGGTACTCAGCCAGCCCATCCTCGTGGACACGTCTCTCGTTTTCTCTGGTCACTTGTTTCAACCTGCTGAGTTAGGGGCTTTGAGGGTGGGAAGACCATGCAGTATAGCATCTTCAATGAACCCTGGGGGAGCTGCTTAGTCTTGGGAAGCCTCGGTTTCTATTACCTGTAAAATGCAGGATAGAGTGAATTCACACGCCAGTGAGGATTGAGATGAGTCCAGTCTCCAGCAAATGTGGAGGCTGGATAGGCTTTAACAGGTTCTCTTTGAAACAGTCCCACTTCTAAGACTGAACAGGAAGTTATCACCTCCAGAGAGGACAGGCCCGGCCAGGTGGGTATGTGATCTTTCTAGCAAGATGCTGATTTTTGACCCCTTGACCTTAGAGTTCCTCCCAAGACATTGAGATACCTAATGCTCAGTAATGGAGGTAGTGCTGGGAAAAACACATACACGATGCAGGGAGAAAAAAGCCCAGGAAGGCAGGGCCTGGGAAGGCAGGCTGTGCCACACACAAGGATGCCCTGTAAAGGGTGCCTGTTGTTTATGGCAGAGGATTTGGGTATCTATCCTGAAAGTTTTCTAGATACATCAGTACATGACGTGATTTTCTGCCAGATGGAAGTAAAAGTAATGTGAGGAAGGGACGCTTCTTTCTAAATGGCTCAAAGACACTCTATAGGCTGCTGCGTGGGGCGAGCCTTCTGCTGATGACTCCAGAGAAAACACAGGAACAGAGGGAAGCCCAGGCTCATGGGTCTCTTGGAGGAGACGTGATTGGGAAGTTACAGAGAGACCTGATCGTGGAGGGCTTCTTCCGGGCAACAGACCAGGGAGTTCTATTTAGATTTACCATGAGCCCATGGAGTCTGTCCCAGGGAAAGCACCAAGGCCTGGAGTACCATGTTTGTGCTTAAGTGTCTTCCTCAGTTTGTACAGAGCTGGGGGATGGGCTGCGTGGGGTGGGGTGGGGTGAGGGGGACGCCTTAGCAGCGGCCGTGGAGCTCCGGAAGGGTCAGCAGTGAAGATTCTACCCCCGCTGCAGGGCTGGAGGCTGTCTGGGCGCCTCCTGGGGACATGGTGTCTGCTGCAGAAGAATACTGGGGATGTGAAGCCCTGTGATGGGTCTCTAGCAAGCAGTGGTCCAGAAATGCTATGTCATTTGAAGAAATATGAGCGAACCAGAGAGAACTCTTGAGGGTGGGGGACTCCTGTTGGTGCTTTTTCCTGGAAGCTTTGCATCCGTGACTACAGGAGGCTCTGTCTTGTCTCACCACCTCTGAGCTCACTCCGGCTTCAGTGCCAGCTTGTCTTCAGGGGAAGGAAAACCTGCTTCTCTTTTCTCTTCCTTCTCTCTGGCTGGGCCATTTCCTCTCCTGTGGCCACAGAACCCTCTCTGTGCTGATCACTCCCAAATGCATTATCTATGCTATAGGCTTTTAAAGCCAGATGTTTTGAGGTGGAGGACTAACTTGGAGCAAGCTAGGAGAAACATTTTAGTTATTTGGTTTTTTAAAATGTTAATACCTTTATCATTGTATAAAATGATAATGTGGTTATATTTTCTAAAAGTTGAACAAGGTATAAAAGTGCAAAGGATGATGCCAAGAAAAAACCACCCAAAACTCTACTCCCCGCCACCCTAGCATAACCTCCATCCTCGGTATCTGGCCTTTGCTCTATGGATGGAGAAACAAATACTATGCTTTGGTGAAAAGGAGGGAATTTTACTATGTATAGTATTTGTAATGAGAAGGCATTTGACTCTACTTAGATTTGGTCCTAACGAAATCTGAAGTAGAACTAAAGAAACTGCCACCATTTGGAGACACACACACGGTTAAGAGAAACAAGTTCACTTTCCCTTTAAACTTAAGGAATAAAAGATGATAAAAACAGGAGAAGCTGAAGCCATCAACTTCTTCTGAGTCTCCATGTTTTAACTATAGATGGTATTTACTGACTCTGGCATGAAAAAAAAACAAAACTGGTCCATTTATTTTTCCTTCCTGCTCCCCTCCCTAATAGCCCCAGGAAATCATTTTTAGAAAGGAAACTGAGTTTTCTGGTAGTTGATTAACAAATATTTATGTCATACAAATCCTCAAAACTTCAACTACTACCTGAATTAAAAATGTTGAAAATCTGGGGAATAAAATGAATTAGATAATCACAACTGTGACACTTCAATTAATTAATCTGTTTTGTCTTCTCAACTCTGTTTTAGAGCTGAGATCCAAGAAGACAAGAGCACAATTCAATGGCTTTGAAGATTTTTTGCCTTCTGGTTTTGCCTCAGGAGAAAGAAGAACTTAATACAACTGGAAAAATTAAGATTTCATTTATACACGATACAGATAAACTAAAGAATCCCTTAGAGTTCAAATTATTGTCTGTGCTCCCAGAAGGCATTTTATATCCGTGGTTGAGGGAAGGAGAAATATCAACCTTGCTAATAAGTAAGATAACCAGTTTGAGTGTAATTTCCTGAAATGTATTAATGGATGGTTTGGTTTTCTAAAGCAGTCAGGGGACCTGAATGTGAAATCTGGATGTTCTTTTACAATCCATAGAAAAGACATGACAAGTTGTTCTAATGCGATTAGAAGATTATGTCTGATCACATTTCTCTTTCTAGGCACACAGTCTATGAAATTAAGGCAATTAAGAGGAGATCATTGTTGTTGTAACTTGCTCCTCCCGCTCCCTAGAATTAGTCTGTCCAGTAGAATTAAAGGGTTGCTTCCCTCCTGCCTCTCATTTGTTCATTCATTCATCAATTCTCTTTTTTGCTCATGAACTCATTCATTCGTTCGATAAATACTTACTGGGAATTTACTAGTGCCAGCCCCTGCTAGGCATGAAAGGAACAGTTACAAATGCAGCAGTCAGTGGATGCTGGGTAACAAGCCACACTCTTATTTAGTACTGAAACTCAGTTTGTGTGTTAGTCACTCAGTCGTGTATGACTCTTTGCAAACTCATAGACTGTAGCCCGCCAGGCTCTTTTGTCTGTAGAATTCTCTAGGCAAGAATACTGGAGTGGCTTGCGATTCCCTTCTCCAGAAACTCAGCTTAAGATATTTTAAAAAGGAATGCTTTCTACACTGCTGGCTGGAATGTAAACTGATGTAGCCACTATGGAGAACGGTGTAGAAGTTCCTTAAAAAACTAAAAATAGAGTTAATGTATGATCATGAAATCCCACTTCTGGGCATGCATCCAGAGAAAACTTGAAAAGAAACATGCACCCTGAGGTTCACAGCAGCACTATTTATAATAGCCATGACAAGGAAATAACCTCCACGTCTACCACAGATGAATGAAGATGTCACACACACACACACACACACACACACACACACACACACAATGTAATACTACTCAGCTATGAAAAAGAATGAAACAATGCCACTTGCAGCAACATGGATGGGCCTAGAGCTGATCATACTAAGTGCAGGAAGTCAGACAAAGACAAATATCATTTAATATAGCTTATATGTAGAATCTGAGAAAGCAGATACAAATGAACTTATTTACAAAACATGAATAGACCCATAGACATAGGAATAAAACTTAAATGGTTACCAAAGGGGAAGGTGGATGGGGAGGGATAAACCAGGAGTTTGGGATTAATAGATACACACACTATAGATAAAATAGATCATTAAAAAGGACCCATGTATAGCACAGGGAACTCTACTCAATATTTTGTAATAACCTATAAGGGAAAAAAAATCTGAAAAAGAGTATATATGTTCTCTTATAGATACATATGAAGTTATATACACATACAACTGAATCTCTGTGCTATGTATCTGACACTAACATGACTGTAAATTAACTGCTGCTGCTGCTGCTAAGTCGCTTCAGTCGTGTCCGACTCTGTGCGACCCCATAGATGGCAGCCCACCAGGCTCCCCCGTCCCTGGGATTCTCCAGGCAAGAACACTGGAGTGGGTTGCCATTTCCTTCTCCAGTGCATGAAAGTGAAAAGTGAAAGGGAAGTCACTCAGTCGTGTCCAGCTCTCAGCGACCCCATGGACTGCAGCCCACCAGGCTTCTCTGTCCATGGGATTCTCCAGGCAAGAGTACTGGACTGGGGTGCCATCGGCTTCTCTGTCTATACGTCAATAAAAAGAGGAAAGATATTTAATTCTCACAACCACTATATGACATAGGGTATGAGCCCTGTTTTTAACGTCCATACACAGAGGCACAAAGAGGTCATTCTGTAACTCTCAGGGTCTAGGGGAGATAGATACTGAATGAATGAGCCGTGTGTGAAAGTCTAGGGGTCTATATATGAGTCTGCTTTCACTATTTTCTGCAGGTTAGGAGCATTTCTTGGTTGAACCTAATTGCCTATGGAATGGTTGGATGATCATGGTTACGCTGGGTTTGAAGAGAGATGGTACCCGGTGCCGTCAGAGCACAGACCACAGAGTGACCTGCCCCATGCTGAGGTTGCTGTGGGGCAAGTTTTTCTTTAGTCTAATATCTAGAAATGATGTCGTTACGTTGGAAACACTTTAAAACCTACTGCGACAGTATCTTCCAATACAGCTGTACCAGTTTACATCCTTATCAATGTATTATGAGAGTATCCACTCTTTTGCATAAAGGTATATTGGCGTAAATCATTAATCATTAAAACATTTAACAAATTAAAAAGTCAAAATAACCTCCGAAAAATACCACAGCAGACACAAAACAAAAGACAACTAAAATCCCGATTTATGCTGGCTGAGTCATTGTGAATTTGAATTGCCCTAATTTTCATGTAGTCCTTATCAAGTGTATAGTGGCCAAGTTGATGAGACGCTAGCTCACATTTCGGGAGGAATTTGCTTTGGGAAATTGTGTAGTTTTCTTTAAAAGTTTGTAGATAAATTGAGAGTTAAACTGCTTCCAAATGAAATTTAAGGTTTATAGCAACATGTATGGCTCTGAAGGCTATCAAAGTAACCGCTCAGGGCCATTTCAAAGTGCTTACATGGCTCCTATCAGAATCAGAGCATATACGGACAGGGAACCCATGGTTTGTCTAGGGCTCACTCATTATAGAACTTCTCTGGGGGTAATAACACACACTGGCAGGCCATCTTCCCTTCTGAACAGAGTAAATGTGATAATACTTTATACTTGTATTCATTCATCAAGAAAGGCTGGTCATATCCACAGTGATAAATGTAGGCTTTATGGTTTCAAAAGTTGTTTATGAAAAGGACTCAGCAGGAAATGCAGGTGTGGCCTCAGTACAGATATGGCAATCGGAGATCTTTGTGAAATCTGACTGGGCTTCTGACTTGGGCTGGTTTAATAAAAGCCATTATGTTTTGCTTTATACCTAGACATTTATATTTTAAATTTAATCAAACTGAAGTCTTATGTGGCATAATTTTATTAAACATGGAATTGATTGAATTCAATATTTTTTTTTCCTTTAAAAATTATTCCAAATTGGACTCAACTGATTCTAAGTGCTCATGAATGGAACGTTTGGTGAAGTCATTGGTGGGGATAGAAAACACCCCCAGTGAACGAGGTCCTTATTCTTATGGAACTTCATGCTATGTCACTAACAGAGAATGCGACCGCCCCTCTCAGAAGGCTCACACTCAGAACAGAGCAGTGTGTTTTGCGGTTTTGAGGTGTGATTACTACGAAACTGAGTTTAAGAAAGCCATCATATAGTACTGAATCCATGTAAAGAACTTCTCTCTTGCACCAAGCTATCCAGTCCATAGGAAACTCTTATCGAGTGCATCTCTGATAACCTGATTCACCCAGTTCTCTAAGTATGCTCTGCCCGGTTCAGGACCACTCCCTGCACCCGTGGAGCCTCCCAAGGCTCTTCCAGCATCCTCTCCAGCCCTGGGTGGCAGATGGAGTTTGGTACCAATCCAGCAATCATCGCCCTCCTCGCTAAGAAGACCCAACAAACTAGAGAGAAGGTGACCCCCATCTCCAGCCTATGGGGAGATTCTGGTTTATCTCAGCCAAGCAGGGTAGCCCTGATGTCAGTGCAGTGAATGGTCTAATGGGCCACGAGGACAGTTTTCTTGTGGCTAATAAAACACAAAACTAACTGGAGGTGTTGATATACTTTCCTTTGGATATTGATGTACTTGGATGTCATGCCTGGAAGGAGGGCCCCCATCGAGCCCCCAGCCCCAGGATGAGGCCAGCACGTGGTGGAGTGGAGGGGCTGGGGCTCACTTTCTGCGACCATCTTTCCTCACTCCTTTGCCCTGTCCAACTCCTTCAGCTCCTGTAAAATCTTCTTCCCCCAACCACACCTGTACTTTCTTAATAGCTTTACCCTAGTTTCTCAGACTTGCCTTGCTTTGATGAACTTGACAGTTTTGAGGAACGTATTTTGTAGCTGTTCCCCTTTGGGAATCTGTCTGATGCTATTTTCATGCTGGGTTTGGTGATGAAGACCGAGACTTCCAGAGGTAAAGCGTCTTTCTCATCACATCCTGTCAAGGAAGGGTACATGCCATTGACACGACTTACCACGGCAGAGGCTGACCTGGATCTGTTTGGTTTCCCCACCGTACAGTGCTCTTGGGAAGGTTGCTCTGTGTGGACCGCACTTAAGGAGTGAGGGCTTGTTCCCCCAGAGGGTTGTTTCAGGGAAGGCTTGGCAGGGCTGTCAGGGAGGCCCCCTGCCAGGGTCACCCATTGGAGTCCTGCATTCCCCAGGAGTGGACCAGGCTCAGTGTCTGCCACACTCCGCCACCGGCTGGGCCCAGCCCGCAACCGGCATGGCCTCAGTATAGATATGGCAGTCAGAGATCTTCGGGATACCTCCTCATGGGCGCCCGGGCCACAGGGAGAAGCCTCGTGTAGGTGTTCTGATGACGGTCCCAGCCAAGTTCCCAGCTGCTAGCGTCAACCACCAGCCACGTGGGAGATGAGGCCACCAGCCTCTCAGTGAAGGCCCGGGCATCCTGGAGCAGCGACAGGTTCTTCCTGCTGTGCCCTGTCCAATCTCCTGACCCACAGAGTTTTCAGGCGTTAAAAAAGGGGTTGTTTTTCACCACTCGGTTTTGGGATGACGTGTCACGCAGTACAGGTAACTGGAACGCTGCCCACCCTCGCTTCCGTGAGGGCAGCCTGTCCTTAGAATAAGCCTCCCTGCTTTACCAATGTGGGTGTGAGGGCTTCAGTGACACCCACCCTGAGGAGTCGCTGAAGACCCTCCCTGGCCTATGGTGTAAGTAGTCACTGGCGCCACCAGTGAGAGGTGTTGAAAAGAACATTCTGCTTCTGATAGCAGCAAAAACTACTGCTACGCAGCCACCCGTAGCTCTCCCAAGCCTGGGGCCCCGTGCTCCTGCACCCAGGCTGCGGGTGTCTCTGCTTGATTAAAGTGCTTTATGAGTCACCCTTGAAAGCGCGTTCATTTGAAGGGCTTGGGAGCGCACAGCAGGAAGGGAGGGGAGAGCCGCTCAGTGCCCCTGGGGCAAGCCGACAGCCCACCCAGTTCACGGGATCCTCAGCCTCTTCTGAGCAACGCAGATTGTAATGGAGAGGCCAATCCTTTGACTCAAAGAGGCTTCTGGCAAGGTCGTTAGAGCTGCTATTTTCTGCTTATAAAAGGAAATTGAAGCATGATTTTGCGCAAACAAGATTTGCTGATCTCTAATGCATCCCAGAGTGTTTATTCACCACCTTTTGGAAAATTAGAATTTCTGTTTAAACAAAAGATTTTCTTCTCATAATCTATTTATGGCTGACATTGTGAAAGTCATTTCATAACACGACTCAAAGAGCGAGAAACAAAAAGTGAAGGGAAAGGGCAGAAGGATGGCGAGGGTCACAGACATGAGAGAGGAGTAATTACTGGGTTTTAGCAACCCCCTTTATGCAAGCATGGACCCGGGGAGGGAGGCAGGAAAGAGAGATGAAGGGATGGGCGGGAAGGGCAGAGGCCGCTGCTGGGACCCCCTGGGCATTCGTCCCAATCTTCCTTCCTAAAGGCATTCTGAGTCCATCCCACGTCTACCCCAATCTCAAAGCAGACACCCCTCAGGAGAACTGCTCCCACCGAGGGCTCCGGGATGGGTCTGTACCACCCAAGGGCACTGAGGGGTAGGAGAGCATGGGTGGAAATTCTGGAGTCAGCTGGCTTGGACTAAAACCTCAGCTTTTCCACTTAAAAGCTATGCAGGGTTGACCAAGTAAGCTAACTTCTCTGGACCTGTTTCCTCTTCTGTATTGATTAGACCCTCCTTATAGGGCCGTAAGAGGACTGAGTTAACGCTTATGATGATGCCTGGCACAGAGCGTTNGTGGAAATTCTGGAGTCAGCTGGCTTGGACTAAAACCTCAGCTTTTCCACTTAAAAGCTATGCAGGGTTGACCAAGTAAGCTAACTTCTCTGGACCTGTTTCCTCTTCTGTATTGATTAGACCCTCCTTATAGGGCCGTAAGAGGACTGAGTTAACGCTTATGATGATGCCTGGCACAGAGCGTTTCACTAAATAAATAAAGCCCATCTCATTTGCTTCACCAGTATTTGGCTCAGGAATAGACATGACTGTCTCCAGCCAAACATGCATGAGAGGAAACTGACCCCCTCCCTTCTTACTATGTGAGAAAACCCCCGACTCCATCTGTCTGACCGAGCATTAGGGGCCTGACAGTCAGCCACTGAGGGCTTCCTAAGAAAATGACGTCACCATCAGTGCCACAGTCAACAGCCTGCCATGAGTTCTCAGCAGGCATGCCGCATACCTGGAAACTTTGGGGAAGTGAAGAAACAAAAGCTGCAACTTACTCTCAAGTGCAGTGACATTCTCAGTTTACTGCAACCATTCACAAAGCTGGTGCAATGAGGTATTTGGTGGTGGTGGTTTAGTCGCTAAGTGGTGTTCGACTCTTGCGATCCCATGGACTGTAGCCTGCCAGGCTCATCTGTCCATGGGATTTCCCAGACAAGAATACTGAAGTGAGTTGCCATTTCCTTCTTCAGGGACTCTTCCCGACCCAGGGATCAAACCTGGGTCTCCTGCATTGCAGGCAGATGATTTACCAACTGAGCTATGAGGGAAGCCCTGGTATTTGGCAGACACTCTCAACTGTAGATGGGCACTTGCCATCTGCCTCTACAAGGATGAAATCACAAGCTGCGGTGCTCACTGACTCTCAACAGCTCCTGAAAGGAGCTCAGGGTGGAGACTGGGTATGGGGCACTCTGTGCTCTGGGAAAAATCAGTAGAACAGGCCTTCAGGTGGCTAGAAATTTTTGGGAGAAGGTTGCTGCTGCTGCTAAGTCACTTCAGTCATGTCTGATGAGCTAAATTCTTGTATCTCCTCATATCTGAAAAACCACTAAAATCATAAATGGTGACAACTGCTTCTCGTGACTAGCAGTAACCTTCAGGAGACTAGTGGCAAACTTATGCAAAAATGTGTTCTTGACTGCATGGCCTAGCATGGGAAAGAAGATGCTCTGCCCCTGCCTATTATGGGATGGTGAAGATATACCAAATAAGATGCTAGACATTCATTAAGTCCTTCACCTGCGGCAGGAAAGTATGAGGTGGCACAGCCGTGCAGGGCTTAACAAAGCAAGCATCTTTTTAAATGACCAAAGAGGCATCTGCTGCAGTCTGGCTGCAGAAACACAGAAGCTGGGAAGGCATACGTCTGGGAGCAGGGGATTCACGATGGAAGAACTAGCTCTGTGGTTTGGGGCGGGTCGCTTAACCTCACTGTGCCTCCATTCCCCCTCTTTAGAGTGGTCATGGGGTCCAGACGACCTGTAGCACCCTCCGTGCCTCTGGAGTACCACCCGTGCTCCTCCCCACCTCCGACTTTCAACAGTTTTGCCCGGTTCATCTATTTATTATAACATATTTTATTTATTAATGTTTTGGAGGCAGAAAAGGCATAGAAACTAGGGTTTGTTGAGGGGCAAACTCATGTTTTTTGTATGGGTTCAAGAAAACACAATGCAGTGGAAAGTTTTATCATAGAAAAAGAAAAAAAAAAGGTTTTCTTTATCCTATTTGTAACAGATGTTTTCTCATATTTAGCAACAAGATAAAGTGAGAATGTGGGCCGACTGTGGGGTCAGGCAATCTGGCTCATAATAGCCATGTGATGTTGGGCAAGTTCATTCGCTTATTCAGTGAATACATATATTCATAGACTAGCGCCAGGCAATGGTCAAGACACTGGAAAGTCAGTTGTGAGCAAAATGGTGAGTTCCTGCCATCCTGGTGCTTACAGCCTAGAGAGAGAAAGATGCTAATCAGATAACCACAGATATACCTACACACCGTGGGAGGAGCTCTGAAAGGAAGGATGGGTCACTATGATGAAAGTGATAAACAAGGCAAGATCTGCAAGGTTTGAAAAGGTCTCCCTGAGGAGTGATGCTGAGCTGAGATGTAAGTCAGTGTGGGTTACAGTTAGGAAAGGAGTGGAGCGGAGGGACAGCATTTCAGGGAAAGAATCAGCACATGCAAAGGCCCTGGGTGGAAAGGAAGCCCAGCACAGCCTAGAACTAGCTCTGGGCGACGCTTACTCTTCTGCTTAGAAACAAGTGAATATATAAACATGCCTTTAGGACACTGTGAAGATCAGATGAAACACCCTGTGAGGAAGTTTCCATCAAGTGCGTCCTCTTTCCAGGCTTGAGAAAACCAGGCAGGGAGGACCCTGAAGTTCTCATCCCAGGGATGGAGGTCACGGGGAACTGGGTTATAGATCCCAGGAAAGCGATTACTTCATGCTGCTTCTTTATTGCATGTGGGTCACATGTCTTTGTCTTTAATCTGTTTATTGCCCTGGTCTCATGCTGAAGGTCACGGCCAGGCCTTATTTCTTAGGGCCCTGTCTGCTTTAAGTCACGAAGGATCCTGGCCCTACATTTTGTAAGTAGTTCTCTCCAACTTTGGGACTTGTCCCAACTCCTGGGGTCTTAGCTGCGCAACGCTGCCCTCTGCTGGCCACAGCTCCGGTCTGCAGCTGCTCTAAGGTGGGGGCTGAACACCAGGCTCATCTTTCAGTTTGTGAATGGAGCTGGGTCTCCATTCATACTGACTGTTCAGCCTGCATCCCTTCTTCTCTTCTCTGTCCTTCCCTTCATCCACCAAATGGGTACATGATGCCCCGCTCCCCAGCACTGCCCATCCAGGATCTTCCTGGGATGTGCACAGCACAGAGTCAGGAGCTTGAAGGTGGTCAAGTGACTTCCCCGCGGTCTTCAGTGATGAGCCTGGGCCAGTTCCTATAACCTTGAACAGGGCTTTGTGCTTAGGAACCCCCGTCCCCTTAGAAATTATTAATAGATTTTGAACAAAGGACCACATTTCATTTAGCGCTGGGCCCCACCAGTTATGAGGCCAGTCCTGCAGTGGGAGTTGGGCTTCATTGCAAACTCAGGGTCCTATCGCCTTCCCCAGCCTTCTTTCTAAATCGCACATCTGTCCCCTCCCTGTTTAGCCCCCACAGATGACACCTCCTTACCAGTAGGATGAAGCGTCTCATCTCTCAGTGCAGGGATTCTTAATGCTGCTGTGCACACCTGGAGGAGGGAAAGTGATGCAGGGTCACTGATGCCCTGGGCAATCTGCCCAGTGCAATAAAGTCGGAATTCTGCAGGCCAGACCCCAGCATTGCCCGGTGCAAAAGCCTTCCAATGATCCTGATGAGCAGGCCGTCTGGAGCGCCCATGGTGGAGGCCCTGGCGTAGTTTCTGGTGTTCAGTGGGTATTAACTAAATGTCCTACAATTTTTTTTAGAGCCATGAACTGACTAGAGGGCTCAAGTTGAACTTTAAACTGAATTGTGAACAAGGAGAGAAACACTCTGGGCTCCACGCTTGCATCAGAAAAGGGGCTCTGGGCTTATCAGGCAATAGGGGAAGCGACCTGGGTTGGCTGGAGAAGGTGATGGTTCAGAGGGAGAGGCAGGCAAATGGTGGGAAGGACCTGGAAATTAGGAGCATCATCCTGAACTGAATATTTGGTTCATCCTTTGTGTGAAATAGCACCTGATTCTATTCAGGCAGCTCTTCTCCCCTACTACCAGTTCTAGTGCTTTAAAAAATTATTTATTTATTTTAATTGGAGGCTAACTACTTTACAATATTGTAGTGGTTTTTGCCATACATCGACATGAATCAGCCATGGGTGTACATGTGTCCCCCATCCTGAACCCCCCTCCCACCTCCCTCCCCATCCNGCAATTTTCTGGAAGAGTTTGAGTAGGATAGGTATTAGCTCTTCTCTAAATTTTTGGTAGAATTCACCTGTGAAGCTATCTGGTCATAGGCTTTTGTTTGTTGGAAGATTTTTGATTACAGTTTTGATTTCCGTGCTTGTGATGGGTCTGTTAAGATTTTCTATTTCTTGCTGGTTCAGTTTTGGAAGCTTATACTTTTCTAAGAATTCATCCATTTCTTCCAAGTTGTCCATTTTATTGGCATACAGTTACTAATAGTAGTCTCTTATGGGTCTTTGTATTTGTGTTATCTGTTGTGATTTCTCCATTTTCATTTCTAATGTTGTTGATTTGATTCTTCTTTTTTTTCTTGATGAGTCTGGCTAATGGCTTGTCTATTTTATTTATCATCTCAAAGAACCGGCTTTTAGTTTTGTTTGATTTTTGCTATAATCTCCTTTCTTTCTTTTTCATTTTTTCTGCCCTAATTTTTATGATTTCTTTCCTTCTACTAACCCTAGGTTTCTTCATTTATTCTTTTTCTAGTTGATTTAGCTGTAAAGTTAGGTTATTTATTTGATTTTTCTCTTGTTTCTTGAGGTAAACTTGTATTGCTATGAACCTTCCCCTCAGCACTGATTTTACTGCATCCCATAGGTTTTGGGTTGTCGTGTTTTCATTTTCATTTGTTTCTGTGCATATTTTGATTTCTTCTGTGATTTGTTGGTTATTCAGATGCACGTTGTTTAGCCTCCATCTGTTTGTATTTTTAATAGTTTTTTTTTTCTGTAGTTGACATCTAATCTTACTGCATTGTGATCAGAAAAGATGCTTGAAATGATTTCAATTTTTTAAATTTACCAAGGCTATATATTTATGGCCCAGGATGTGATCTATCCTGGAGAATGTTCCAAGTGCACTTGAGAAAAAGGTGAAATTCATTGTTTTGGGGTGAAATGCCCTATAGATATCAATTAGGTCTAACAGTTCCATTGTATCATTTAAAGTTTGTGTTTCCTCACTAATTTTCTGTTTGGTTGATCTATCCATAGGTGTGAATGGGGTATTAAAGTCTCCCATTATTATTGTGTTACTGTTAATTTTCCCTTTCATACTTGTTAGCATTTGCCTTACATATTGTGGTGCTCCTATGTTGGGTACATATATATTTATAAATATTATAGCTTCTTCTTGGATTGATCCTTTGATCATAATGTAGTGTTTTTCTTTGTCTCTTTTCATAGCCTTTATTTCAAAATCTATTTTATCCGATATGAGTATTGCTACTCCTGCTTTCTTTTGGTCTCCATTTGCATGAAATATCTCTTTCCAGCCCTTCACTTTCAGTCTGTATGCGTCCCTTGGTTTGAAGTGGGTCTCGTGTAGACAGCATATAGAGGGGTCTTGTTTTTTTTAATCCATTCAGCCAGTCTTTGTCTTTTGGTTGAGGCATTCAGCCCATTTACATTTAAGGTAATTATTGATAAGTATGCTCCTATTGCCATTTACTTTGTTGTTTGGGTTCAAGTTTATAAGCCTTTTCTGTGTTTCTTGTCTAGAGAAGATCCTTTAGCATTTATTGATGAGCTGGTTTGGTGGTGCTGAATTCTCTGAGCTTTTCCTTGTCTGTAAACCTTTTGATTTCTCCTTCATATTTGAATGAGATCCTTGCTGGGTACAGTAATCTGGGCTGCAGGCTTTTCTCTTTCATCGCTTTAAGTATGTCTTGCCATTCCCTTCTGACCTGAAGAGTTTCTATTGAAAGATCAGCTGTTATTCCTATGAGGGATCCCCTTGTGTGTTATTTGTCGCTTTTCCCTTGCTGCTTTTAATATTTGCTCTTTGTGTTTGCTCTTTGATAATTTGATTAATATATGTCTTGGGGTGTTTTGCCTTGGGTTTATCCTGTTTGGGATTCTCTGGGTTTCTTGGACGTGGGTGGTTATTTCCTTCCCCATTTTAGGGAAGTCAACTGTTAATCTCAAGTATTTTCTCATGCTCTTTCTTTTTGTCTTCTTCTTCTGGGACTCCTATGATTTGAATGTTGGGACATTTAACATTGTCCTAGATGTCTCTGAGGTTGTCCTCATTTCTTTTAATTCTTTTTTCTTTTTCCTCTCTGCCTCATTTATTTCTACAATTCTGTCTTCCACCTCACTTATTCTATCCTCTGCCTCAGTTATTCTACTGTTGGTTCCCTCCAGAGTGTTTTTGGTCTCAGTTATTGCATTATTCATTACTGACTCTTTAAAAAAAAATTCTTCTAGGTCCTTGTTAAACATTTCTTGCATATTCTCAATCTTTGTCTCTAGTCTATCTCTAACTCCATTTTGTTTTCAAGATTTTAGATCATATTTACTATCATTATTCTGAATTCTTTTCCAGGTAGACTCACTATCTCCTCTTTGGTTTGGTTTGGTGGGCATTTATCTTGCTGTTTTACCTTCTGATTGCTGCTGCTGCTGCTGCTAAGTCGCTTATTTCTCTGCTTTTTCATTTTGCTTAGATTGCTGTGTTTGAGGTGGCCTTTCTGTAGGCTGGAAGTTTGTGGCTCCTCTTTATTGTGGAGGTTGCTCCCTGTGGGTGGGGTTGGACTAGTGGCTTGTCAAGGTTTCCTGGTTAGGGAAGTCTGAGTCTGTTCTGGTAGGTGGAGCTGGATCTCTTCTCTCTGAAGTGCAATGAAGTGTCCAGTAGTGAGTTTTGGGGTGTCTATGGGCTTGGTGTGACTTTGGGCAGCCTATATTTTAATGCTCAGGGCTGTGTTTCTATGTTCCTGGAGAATTAGCGTGGTATGTCTTGCTCTGGAACTTGTTGACTCTTGGGTGTATGGAGGCATTTGCATGAATTCTTTGTCTATTAATGTTCTCTGGAATCAGGAGTTTTCTGGTGTTCGCAAGCTTTGGAGTTAAGCCTCCTGCCTCTGGCTTTCAGTCTTATTCTTACAGTAGCCTCAAGACTTTCCCATTCATACAGCACAGGTGATAAAACATCTAGGTTAATGGTGAAAAGATTCTCCACAGTGAGGGACACCCAGAGAGGTTCACATGTAACAGAGTTACATGGAGAAGAGAAGAGGGAGGAGGGAGATAGAGGTGACCAGGAGGAGATGATGAAGAGTCAAAAGGGAAGAGGCCAGTCTAGTCAGTGATCAGTTCCCTAAGTGTTCTCTACAGCCTGGAGCACCCAGAGAGATTCACAGAGTTAAGTAGAGAAGAGAAGGGGGAGGGAGGAGATAGAGGTGACTTGGGGGAGAGAAGGGAGAGTCAAAAGGGGAGAAAGCAATCAAACCAGTAATCACACCCCTAAGTGAAAATGGATACTGAAGATTAGATTCTTAAAGGTACAAAATTGATAACAAATACCAAAAAAGCAATGAATAAAAATCTAGAGTAGAGGTTAGACTCTCCAAAATACAATATTAAGAATACAAAACATCCAGCCTGGAGTGAGAAGAGACACAGACGCTCAGGGAGCTAGCACCAGAGTCTATCTCCCTTTAGCCCAGATGATGTCCTGAGAACTGTTCTTCTCATCAGGCCACTGCAGATCTTTGAGACTGACTCCTGGGGTTTGTGTTCTAAGCCCAGCTTTCCAGGGCACATGGCATCCCATTGTCCACTGTTGGCTGCCCATTCCCTTTCTGCCAGGCACTGCTCTGGACACACAGCCTGGAAGGTGACTGTTTCCAGGTCAGCCAGTCAGCAATTTTTAGAACTGCAGGCTGTGGGGTATGGAAACATTTTTTTTTTAAAATATTTTAATTAAAATTTTATTTTTACTTAAATGGTTGCAAGAAAATGTAAAACCTACAGCACACTTTCAGAAACAGATGGGTAGTAGGTAGCCAAATTTTACTATGCTGGTTATGAAATGAAACTGACAACAAGAAGAAACATGCAACAAATCTTTTTGCCGATTTGAGGTGCTGGGCATTTCCCCAGGGATTCCCATGGCAGTGCTGGCTCCCTTAAGGCTTGTATGCTGATAACACAGACTCTTCTTGAGGGCTGGGTTCCTCTGTGACAAAGACACATCCTAGTGACTCTGTGGTTGCCTGGAACCTTCCTCTCTCCATGGTTGCCAGCTGGATGGTGTTACAACAGATCCCGCAGTTAAGTTACACAACGGGCTACATCCAGACTGAAAGACAGCAAAGCCCAGGGTAACTCCATCACACCCACGCTTAGCACAGAATGAGAAATTCACTGTTAAGTCTGAATGGCAGGATGTGGGGGTGCAAGGCAAAGCAGGTTAACACAGTTGAGAGAGGAGGGTCTTCCAGGGTTTGTCCCTGTGGAGCTGGCCATTCCAGGGCTCTCTTCTGGAAGCCTTTCTTCACAGTCACATTTTGGAAATTCATGTTGGATGTCAGCAGACTCACAGTTTCAAGAAATACTGGAGAAATCTGTGCACGTTGCTTAGTTCAGTGTTTTCCCAGCTTAATCACGGAACATTTTTTTGGTTTGTTTTGAATAGCAGCTATTTTTATCCACTCTTTAGAAAACACCTGCTTAGACAGTATATTGTTTCATGATTTTAGCTGCAACAGAATTATCCCTTATATAGAAGGAGGGCCACTGTGTGCACCTTCGCCAAAGTGTACGTGAGCTCTTAGGCTAGTCCACTAACGGGAGTGATGACAGGCATCACAAGGCAGCTTGAACGTACATCTGACATGACACTTCTAAGAAGGGTTGCATACTTACAAGTGAGGCTACTTAGTTTATTTTAGGGAGTGCACACCTGCAACACGCCAGGACTTGTGCCAGGCACCAGACACACGGCAAGGAGTTTGAGGATACTGATGTGTATGAAAGTCATGTTTAAAACATTGTAGGTCACAAAAGAGGAAGGATATCTCTCCTTGAGAGAACTGAGGCTAGCATGTTTTTTTTTTTTTTCCCTTGAAAGGGAACAGTTGAATTGGGTCTTAAAGGTTGAACAGAAGGTTACCAGGCTGAGATGCAGGTTGGGTTGGGAACAGATTTCAGCTGCCATGAACAGAGACATGTGTTGGTTGAGGGGCAGTGGGGTAAGATTCAGAGCCCACTCCCATACGTGGGTTCGTTCTTCCACACCCAGCAATCCCTTGACAGCAGCTGGGGGTCATGCAGTTCAAGTCACCTCTGACACCATCTACTCAGAGACAGCATCTCACCCCTCTGTGTCAGCTCTAATCACAGTCCAGGTGTTACCTGTGCTCCTGCCCTAGCAGCTATAATTCAGAAGTTTCAACGACCCTCTCTTTGGGTTTGATTAATTTGCTGGAGTGGCTCAGAGAACTCAGGAAAATATTTTACTTACCAACTAGATGACATCTGGATGGAAGAGCTGCAGGGGGCAGAGTCGGGGAAGAGGTGCAGGCGCACCACTCTTCCTGATGTGACTGTCTTCACCAGCCTGGACGCCTTCTGAGCCCCTGCATTTTGAGTTTTTATGGCAGCTTCATTACTGAGGCGTGGTTGATTAAACCACTGGCCCCTGGCACCAGAGTCAACCTCCAGCCCCTCCCGCCCCCTGGAAGTGTAGGGGGTGGGACCGAGATTTCCAACCCTACAATCACAGGGCTGTTTCCCCTGGCAACCAGCCCTCTCCGTAGCTGATTTCCAAAAATCACCTCATTAAGGTAACCTCAGGTGTGGTTTGTTCTGGCTATCAAGACACCTTTATAGTTTGCATCACTTAGGAAATCCCAAGGGTCTCAGGATCTCTGAGCCAGAAATGGGGCAAAGACCAAGTATGTGTTTCTTCTTATAAATCCAGGTACAGAAGTGCTTCTATCTACAAAGGGCGGATGAACTTGGAAAGGAGGCACTCAGACTCTGCTCTACACTTTCCCTACAGAGAGTCCCCAGGGCAATTTGGCAATCATCTAATTAAAAAACTAATTCTCAGATGGGGAGAGGGGTGGAAAGAGAACAGAGCTACCACAAAGCGAGTGCCGCCACGTGTTAATTGAGGTGTGGACGCAGGTGCTCACCGTGCAAATTCCTTTAGCTGTGCCATATGTTTGTAAATCTTCATAATAAAATGTTTGGTTGAGTGGACTCAGTTCAAATTCATGGTTTCCCTCTTCCCTTTGCAATGCTCAGTTTTCTTAAGGTTCTCTTTGATTACTGAAGTTGCCAGCACCAGAGCAATCTCATTTTTCTTGCTTATGAAAACAAAAATGTTAATCTCACAAAAGCAAGTTAACCCTCGATATGCTAGCTTTGATTTCTTTTAAAAAGCCGACTAAAAAATGCTAAGAAAGGCACCCAGAGATAGCCCGAATGAGTTAGTGAGGTCTGGAGAAGAAGGGAGGGTTCAGAGTTTTTGGGACAAAGGGCAGATGCAGGCAGAGAGGAAGGTGAGCTGCCAGTATAAAATCAAGGTTTCCTGGGGTTGCTCCTTTTTGGAGGCTGTGAGGACCTTGCCCTTCGGCCCAAGGGCTGAGTGACGAGTCCTTGTTCACTCTTCACTTTAAATCAATTTGCTTGAACATTTAAATCTATTTACTTCTTATTAAGATGCACTTCAGTAAGAAATCATTTCAACTCTTAAGCCATAAAAGGATGGCCTCTCCCCCAGCTACTGGTGTTGCTGGTACTCCTTGGTTTGTAGACACATCACTCCAGTCTTGGCCTGTATTATCACAGGACGCTGTGTCTGTGTCCCTCTCCGTGTCTCCTCTTCAAAGGACCCCAGTCACTGGATTAGGGCCCATTGCAACCCAGCATTACCTCATCTTAACTTGATGACATCTGCCAAGACTCTGCTTGACAGTAAGGTCACACTCTGAAGTCCTGGGGCAGGATCTCAACATATCTCGTGAGAGGACACGACCCATCCACAGAAGAAAGGGACAGGGAAAAAGGGTTTTGGGAGGGGTGTTCGGTTGGTCCCCAGACGTGCTGTGTGCAGTGCTGTGTGTGGGAAGTCAGAAGAACGTTGCAACCAGCCTGGAGCTGGTCGGCGTGGAATGGATAGATTACACATCCCCAGAACTGCCTACCTCCGGACTTTTTTACAAGGTCATTAAATATCCTTACTGTTAAGTCCATTTTTACTCATTGGTTGCAACGGAAACTATTCTAATTTTTTTTTTAATTGAAATAAAATATTTGACCATAGGTACTTGAATATAATCCTTGGTTTTGGACCTAAGCATTAAATGCTTTCCTTCTTATCAGTAAGAAGGAAAAACAGTCATGCTACTTCCTTTAGGATGGATGATGAACGAGAAACTCATTCTTTTTCCAAAATAGCAAACATGACTTCTTTTTAAGTACATGAAACTATGCTTAAAACCCTCCAAGAGTTCTTTTTAAATGTAATTTTACAGATATGCCTTGTTATTAGTAAAATCTCGTTACTTTCACAAGTTAAATTATACTTCAATGTATTTGTGTATTACAGAATGATCAATTCACAGGGTAATCTGTTGTGGGAGTTGAAAAGTAGGCCCAGAGGGAAAGAATGCATTTCCATGAAAATAGAGATATATGAACTAAATAAATTACTAGTTTTTAATAAATAATCTTATTGAATGACTTATCCTTCTGATAAAATATTTACCATACTCTTTAAAAGCTTTTTAATCAACCGAAGCACTCAGGAAGATTTAAATGACTGGCTATCCTTTTGTGGCTTAAGAGTTGAAATGATTTCTTATTGAAGTGCATTTTAATAAGAAGCAAATTGATTTAAAGTGCTTCAAGTCCTTGTGGAGCGGGGGCTCTTCGCGCTCAGCTCCTTGGGCTGGAGGGCGAGCTTCTCATTTCACGGGGCCGGAAATGTCATGCTCTACCCCGTGCTCTGATGTTCTGGGTAATTAAGACTCAATTCCTTTCAAATTACCTTAGGACCGGCCCGGCCTGAGTGACTCAGAGTGCGAGTATTTTCCCTGCCACCTCATTTCTCTGTGTAGTGTTTTCCTGAGTTTAAGAAAGGATATAAATGACTGGAGAACTGATTAAATACATGGACTCCCAGCCCCTGTCCCACATGTACTGGATCAGATTCCACAGAAGAGGAGCCCAGGAATCTGCATGTTAATCCTCCAGGGGCTTCTTGTGTTTAGACTAGTCTGATCCCCCAAAGCCATCAGCTGGCACCCGAGGGCCCTGGTTGTCATCTTTGAGGGGCTCAGAGTCTCCTGGTGGTCATGTTACAACTCAGGCTGATTCAATCTGGTGTTCTGTGATGACCTAGCTGGGTAGGGTTGGGGGTAGCGGTGGAAGAAAGGCTTAAGGAGGAGAGACATGTATACTTATGGCTGGTTCAAGCTGTTGTCCAGTAGAAACTAACGCAGCACTGTAAAGCACTTATCCTCCAATTAAAAATAAATTAAAAAATAAATTGACCAAAGATGTTAAGAACACAAACAACAAAAGACCACCCAAAGCCAAAAGCTCAGGTTGCCAGGCCCCAACCCCAGGGTCTGCTTTTGTGTTAAAAGAATTCTCACCCAATTTACTGGATCACAGGGCTTTCCTGCTGGCTCAGACCATCAAGAATCTACCTGCAATGCAGGAGATCCTGGGTTTGATCCCTGGGTCAGGAAGATCCCCTGGAGGAGGGAATGGCAACCCACTCCAGTATTCTTGCCTGGAGAATCTCAGGGACAGAAAACCCTGACGGGCTACAGTCCATTGGGTCACAGAGTCGGACACGACTGAGCGACTAACACTGGATCACTGAGTATAGAAAGAGATTCTTTATGTGCTAAACTTGCCAAACAGCCCCCAGTTAAAGTATTACTCACACAGCTCGTCCAGAACTGTTCTGGAATACAGATTAGGATAATAAACTCAAGAAATGTCTGGCAGCTCCTGGGCGGGGATACGCTCTCAGTGATTCCAGAAACACCGGCTCAGCTGTACCAGAGGCACTGCTTTTCCTTCTCGGGAGGACAAGGCTGAGGCACAGGTCATCTCAAAGCCTTGTCTGCACTTGAGAAAATGAGACTGACCCACTGAATCCTACTGTATTTCCTTTGGGCGATGCTGGAGAAATGGATGTTTCATATAATCAAACGTGATGAGGGCTCATGGACCCCAAGGCTGACCTGATAATCAACAACCTTTTTGAAATTCTGCTGGCAAGACAGCACAATTTTTCAGCTAGTTTCAGAGCAGTCCTTTTCTCTAAGATTCTTAATTATGGGTCCAAGGAACACGGGTTCTGACTGAGGGGAGTTGATCAAGAACTGTCTGCCTATCAAGGGGCAAGTCTGATTTCTTTCTGGGACACTGTTTCGCAGCCTGGCAATTTGTGTAGCAGGCCAGTTGAGGCTTCCATTATGCAGAGAATTTGGGCCTGTCCTTTGTCTCAGCAGGATTGTGGAGCAGAATCAGTCAAAAGGTCTATTACCGGGAGAATGTTATCATTAAAAGAAACAACCATATTCTTTAAATTTCCAGAAATATTTTGTGATGATTATCTACAGCCTATTAAAATTAACCGGTTTTCTTGTCCATAACAGGTCTGTAGTTTTATATTTAATATTTAAAATGTCTTCCTGGAAACACTGGATTTTGATGGCAACTTCCCAAGACCCATAAAAGGTTGTTGTTCTTCACTCCGTCATGTCTGACTCTGCTACTCCATGGACTACAGCACACCAGGCTTCCCTGTCCTTCACTATCTCCCAGAGTTTGCTCAAACTCATGTCCATTGAGTTGATAATGCCATCCAACCATTTCATCATCTGTCATTCCCTTCTCCTACTGCTCTCAATCTTTCCCAGGATCAGGTGGCTAAAGTACTGGAGCTTCAGCTTCAGCATTGGTCCTTCCAACGAATATTCACAGTTGATTTTCTTTAGGATTGACTGATCTCCTTACTGTCCAAGGCACTCTTAAAAGTTTTCCCCAGCACCACAGTTTGAAAGCATCAATTCTTCAGTGCTCATGGTCCAACTCTCACATCTGTACATGACAACTGGAAATATCATAGCTTTGACCATATGAACTTTTGTCAGCAAAGTGGTATCTCTGCTTTTTCATACACCATCTAGGTTTGTCAAAGCTTTTATTCTAAGGAGGAAGCGTCTTTTAATTTCATGGTTGCAGTCACTGTCCACAGTGATTCTGGAGCACAAGAAAATAGTCTCTCACTGTTTCCATTTTCCCCCCCTCATCTATTTGCCACGAAGTGATGGGATCAGTTGCCATGATCTTAGTTTTTTGAATGCTGAGTTTTAAGCCAGCTTTTTCCTTCTCTTTAACCTTTATCAAGAGGTTTTTAGTTCCTCTTTGCCTTCTCCATTAGGGTGGTATCATCTGCATATCTGAGTTGTTGATGTTTCAGCAATCTTGATTCCAGCTTGTGATTCCTCCAGCCTGGCATTTCACAGGATGCACCCTGCATAAAGTTAAATAAGCAGGGTGACATTTATACAGCTTTGACATACTCCTTTCCTAATTTTGAACCAGTCCATTGCTCCACGTAGGGTTCTAACTGTTGCTTCTTGACGTGCATAAAGGTTTCTCAGGAGACAGATAAGATGGTCTGGTATTTCCATCTCTTCAAGAATTTTTCACTGTTTGCTGTGATCCACACAGTCAAAGGCTTTAGCATAGTCAGTGAAGCATAAAAGGTAAGAGGCAGTAAATCAGGAGCAGTGGTCTGGGGGTGTGTTTTCTGAGGGTCGAGGAGACAAAGATTGCAGCTGTAAAACTCCTTGACGTCGGTGACCTTTGAGTGCTCTGAAGAGCTGAGGCATGGGCGGCATGAACTTGAAGGGATTTTCTTCAGTCTTAAGAGGCAAGAGAAGGGTGTTCGTCTGTGGGCTTCACCTGGGTGGGGCCTTCTGGGTCCTTGCTGGTCCTGTGGGCATGGAATTCACTCTCTGTGGGGGCTGCTGAGACCACAAAACCCCCTTTGCTGCTAAATGCTTCCAAACTGCTCAATCCTGAAATTTAAGCTTAACTATTGATGTATGGATGAGAGTTGGACTGTGAAGAAGGCAGAGCACCAAAGAATCGATGCTTTTGAGCTGTGATGTTGAAGACTCTTGAGAGTCCCTTGGACTGCAAGGAGATCCAACCAGTCCATTCTGAAGGAGATCGGCCCTGGGATTTCTTTGGAAGGAATGATGCTAAAGCTGAAACTCCAGTACTTTGGCCACCTCATGGGAAGAGTTGACTCATTGGGAAAGACTCTGATGCTGGGAGGGATTGGGGGCAGGAGGAGAAGGGGACGACAGAGGATGAGATGGCTGGATGGCATCATGGACTCGATGGACGTGAGTCTGAGTGAACTCTGGGAGTTGGTGATGGACTGGGAGGCCTGGCGTGCCGCGATTCATGAGGTCGCAAAAAGTTGGACACGACTGAGCAACTGAACTGATTGGGAAATATTCATCTAGAAGGCAGACGTTTGCTAGGAATCATTTGTCAAAATACATCCACAACGTAGGAAAGTATACACAGCCAAGGTGATCATTGCGAAGCCATGAGCATCCCATGAGTTTGTACACAGTCTGCATCAGCACAGGTGCATCAGGGAGTGACAGAATGTTCCTTTTCCCAGCAGTGGCCAGGGCCCCTCGGGAATAGGAGTTCTGTACTGGAGAGTTGTCCAAGCTTCCAGGACCTAACCTCACTTGGTGGAAGCCTCAGTGTGTGAGGGTTGAGCAGATTCTTTTCTAGCAGAGTTGACATGACTTGTGGAGACAAACTCCTTTATTTCCAGAGTCACCTGGGAGTTCGCCTAGTGTGACCAGTCGCCATCGCTCTGGTTTTGTTTTCAGGCAGTGACTCACATACCATACCCACCCTTCCTCATTCACTCAAAGTTTTAAAGAAGCCACAGCTAAATGCAGATGCTTAACATCATTAGAAGCCCAAGGTTGCGGGTGATGCTGCACAGGAACTTTAATG
Source organism: Neotragus moschatus (assembly GCA_006410615.1). Classification (NCBI taxonomy): domain Eukaryota; kingdom Metazoa; phylum Chordata; class Mammalia; order Artiodactyla; family Bovidae; genus Neotragus; species Neotragus moschatus. The sequence continues at coordinate 1,464,277 of SJYA01002434.1, read as the reverse complement.
CTGCTGAACTCATGGTTGTTTACTTTTAGAGACTTGACAAGGCCGTAAGCCAAAAGGGCATTAGGGAAGGGTCTCAAGGGATAATGTCAGAAGAGAAATGCTGGGGGGTGCTAGCAAGGAAACAATTGAGAACCAGCAGCCAGTACTCCCTGTGGTTTGTCAGGGTAAACGTCTGAGAAACTGGTTTGCTTCTANAACTCCAGTACTTTGGCCACCTCATGGGAAGAGTTGACTCATTGGGAAAGACTCTGATGCTGGGAGGGATTGGGGGCAGGAGGAGAAGGGGACGACAGAGGATGAGATGGCTGGATGGCATCATGGACTCGATGGACGTGAGTCTGAGTGAACTCTGGGAGTTGGTGATGGACTGGGAGGCCTGGTGTGCCGCGATTCATGAGGTCGCAAAAAGTTGGACACGACTGAGCAACTGAACTGATTGGGAAATATTCATCTAGAAGGCAGACGTTTGCTAGGAATCATTTGTCAAAATACATCCACAACGTAGGAAAGTATACACAGCCAAGGTGATCATTGCGAAGCCATGAGCATCCCATGAGTTTGTACACAGTCTGCATCAGCACAGGTGCATCAGGGAGTGACAGAATGTTCCTTTTCCCAGCAGTGGCCAGGGCCCCTCGGGAATAGGAGTTCTGTACTGGAGAGTTGTCCAAGCTTCCAGGACCTAACCTCACTTGGTGGAAGCCTCAGTGTGTGAGGGTTGAGCAGATTCTTTTCTAGCAGAGTTGACATGACTTGTGGAGACAAACTCCTTTATTTCCAGAGTCACCTGGGAGTTCGCCTAGTGTGACCAGTCGCCATCGCTCTGGTTTTGTTTTCAGGCAGTGACTCACATACCATACCCACCCTTCCTCATTCACTCAAAGTTTTAAAGAAGCCACAGCTAAATGCAGATGCTTAACATCATTAGAAGCCCAAGGTTGCGGGTGATGCTGCACAGGAACTTTAATGCTGCTGAACTCATGGTTGTTTACTTTTAGAGACTTGACAAGGCCGTAAGCCAAAAGGGCATTAGGGAAGGGTCTCAAGGGATAATGTCAGAAGAGAAATGCTGGGGGGTGCTAGCAAGGAAACAATTGAGAACCAGCAGCCAGTACTCCCTGTGGTTTGTCAGGGTAAACGTCTGAGAAACTGGTTTGCTTCTACAGCTGTTCTCAAATAACTTCTCTGGGGGGAAGAAAAAGACGCTAGTCTGGGAGCACATTTCTAACAGCCCTGAAGAGTTTTAATTCTGAATAAAAATTCACATCAAGCATGTTTGTTATTTAATTTAGGTCATGTTTAACTGAAATTAGCCTTTCAAAACTGAATTTCAAGATCCACTGAGGTGGCAGGTTTTTCATTCCCAGACAGCCCGGCCGAGACAACTTGGAAGTCTTACCTGGGCAGACAGCTGTCGGTGATTCCAGGGTCCCTGCTTCCAGCTGTGTGGTCAATTGTTGCCCAGCACTGGGTCCCTTAAAATGGGCTGATCAGATAAAAAACTAACTCAGGGCTGTCATGTGGATGAAGTCAAGGAATGTAAACAAAATGCTTGCAGAGCACCATGGTTTACAACAACTGCTTTCATAGGTGCTGGTAGCTACGGCTAATTGTTAACTGTTGCCAGTTAATGTTCAGGGTGAGATCTGACAACATACTGTGAAAATCCCTCCATTTTAATCTAATTAAAACACAAACTACAGAATAAAAGAAAAGAAAGTCATCCATATAGGAAACTGTCAGTGCACAGACAGGATTTTAAAAGGTTCACTAAGTTGTCTGTTGGACTCTCTGTCCCCATAGCAACGATGCTCACTTTCCTTTGTCGTGGCTGCGAGCCTAGCCTTCCCTTCAGCAGCACTGTCTCCCCAGCACCTCCCGTCTGTCCCCACTTTGGCTGTTGGTACTGAACCTTTCCAGAGGTTCTAGCCGATCACCTGAAAATGGTATGAAAAATCAGAAAACCAATCATTTGTGACACAAAAGAAGCATCAACAGCAGGATTTCAGGCACCTTTATTCATGGCAGGTATTTTTGGTCAGGGGAGTTTCCCCTGAAAACTTCCTGTTACTTAAGGAAGCCAGCTCCTCACGCCCGACTGCCCACTTGCCATCTCCCAGGCTTGGAAGCACCTGCTTGTGCTCCCGTCCCGTCCACTGTGCTCGGGCTTTCAGGGCCAAACCCAGAGCACGACCCAGCAGCCCAGTGAATGAAGGACTTTCTGCAGCCTGGTGCTAACAGTGGGGAATCCATCTTGTCCAGAAGAAATCAAATCCTTTGTGCTCCTCGGATACTTTTATAAACAGGACACATTGTTCCTTAATCTTATTATACATTTGCAATACAAACAATTAAGACTGGTGACGTAGGAAACTTTAAAAAAATCATACTGTGTTGACTACGGGCTTTCCTCTCCACAACACGACTTCATTCCTCAACTTCTTCCATTTTCTCTACAAAATCACCCTGCTGCGACAGTCATGAGGTTCTCCTTCCTGTCTACACTGCCTCCAGGATCAAAACTCCTGACACACTCAGCTGAGCAGCATCATCAGTAAGAAAGCCACTACTCTGCTTGAATTTGGGTAGGAAACAGTATTAAGAAGCGGCATTTCTTAAAAACTCAAGCCTACTACAAGCCATTTATCATCTTTTAGCCCAACAGCTGGCATGGGCCTAACACGGTCTGCTTTGCTTTTCTGTTTCTTTTCCCGGCCAGTAGCTCAAAAGATGGGAGTAACTGAGTTGTACAATCCTGCCAGATTTCCTATGGTAATGACTGTGAATGGACAATGTAGGGTCTGACTGAAGAATTCAAATCTCATGCAAAACTCTAAGTACTGAAAGCCTCATCACATCGGGCAACTCTGTCGTTTTCCATAGTTAAAAATTCTAACCCTAAAGTGGCAGTGGTCACTCTAAGTTACTGTGGCCTCTGACCTCAGGGACTCAGATATAAGATCGTGGTTCAATTCTGAGTTTTGGCAACAGAGTAGTGACAGATATTCTGAATACACAATTTTAATGTTTTTAACCACTTGAAAAGTATCACCAACACACTATTTGGTGTTCACTCAATGGTTACTCTGAGAATCAAAGACCCTTAACTATAAACATCTTACTTCACAAAATCTAACTGTAACCAAGAGTTTACTCTATGTCTAATAAAAAAATCACACAGCAACTTCTATCAAACAGCAACTACTAGAAAGGGAATGACAGGAAAAAAAATAACCTCACAAAAATACACTAAAAAGTTGGACAACTGTATGCAGGAACTGCCAAAGTTTTAGTGTTTAATAGCACAACTGACCAAGGTCCAAGATGGGAAGTCACCATGTTCAGGAAACATGGGGGGCAGGGGAGGGAAGTCACTCCATAAACTAACTCTATAGTATGTGGTAAGAAGAATGCACACTTTATAATATAAAACCTGTCTACACATAGTAGTTAGTTGAAAAAGCCATCTGTCTTCTCTTGGCTTGTAAAAAGGTGTTCCAGATTCCAGCGAAGACAAGCAACCTGTTGAAAAAGGAAAAGCCATCAATGTGCTATTCATTCTATAAGGACAAATAAAATACATAGAATCAGTAACAAAAAATCCTTTCAGAATCCTCATTTGAACTAAATATTTTGTCTGCATAAAATCCTAGCAAAACTACAATAAAAACCTTTATTAACAAGTTTATGGTGACTCTGTTTCCTACTCCCGCTGCTTTTCTAGCACTATGCCTGTCACCTGAAACTCTTCAATCCTGCAGCTCTTGAGAGGGTGTTCTCATTCACTTGATGGGGTTTGTGATGGCTGGATGGCATGAGACCTGGAAAAGCTCCTGAGACAGGAAGGACACTGCCCAAGACTATAAGCAAGCAAGGTGACAACCACAAAAGACAACTTTGTGATTCACTCACACAGTGTAACAACCTGATCTGCTGTAACAGTAAATTTAAGACTTTTTACCTCTCAAACCTTTATTTATTTTCTTGGACTTCAAAGCAACCCGTATTTCATAGTTATCTATAATTTGGTTCAGCCAGGACACGCTCAGAAAAGTAAAAAAAGAATGTGGTGTCTTTTCCTGTATTTTCTGCTTGGTACTCTAGTTACCTAAACATTCACAGTAAACTTTATTTTTTACAGGAAATTAAAATGCTAAAGGGCTTCCCCGGAAGCTCAGCAGTACAGAATTTGCCTGCAATGCAGGAATCTTTGGCTCAGGAAGCTCCCCTGGAAAAGGAAATGGCAACTCACTCCAGTATTCTTAGCTAGGAAATCCCATGGACAGGGGAGCCTGGTGGGCTACAGTCTGGGGGTTACAAAAGAGTCAGACACAACTCAGCGGGTGACAACAATAACAAAATGCTAAAAGTGCAAAGAGAGTTTAAAAACGACTTCTGGGTTGTAATGAGGTAAACGCTACACTCTAGAAAAGGCTTACCATGAAGGAATCCACTATGGTGAGACTAAAGCAGTCACCTATGCGTCTAGCTATCTTGCTTTAACTGCTATTTTTGATTATTAGTCTCTCCCCTGGAAATTTAAGTCAACTCTAGGATAAAGGGTTAACATGGCCGTAGTTCAGCTCATCTAAATCATACATAATCAGTATTGTCCTGGCATTTACCTCACGCAGGGATTGTTCCTGCAAGAGAATCCCTAGAACTTATGGCATTTACGAAGGTGGCAAAGTGCGTGTTCTCTTAAACAAACAAAAAACCCTCCAAAAGCCACTGGAAGATCTGCCAGTGATTCGAATTTTCAGGACAACAAAATACACATTTTTGCTTTGGCTGTACTGGTATAAACTCAGTGTTATTTAATATTACTCTGTGGTAATTTAGGTTTCACTGATCAACACAGGAAAAAATATACTTCTCATAAGGAATTAGTTTGGCATGAACAATTCAGAGCCTGGATTGGGCAACAACAAGGGGATGCGTGCTGGTTCGTGGTGGGGGATGGACCTAGAGAGAGTCCAGCTACATCAGAGTCACAGGGACCTGTGCCAGAGTCCTGCCCCTCCCTCTGCTCACCTTCAGCTCTTCTGTGTGGCCGGGATCTTGTTTTCACCGTCCAGCTCTTCCACCCCGGCCTGCGTCATGAGGTCTGCTATGTTCTTCTCCAGGTCATCAATGCGACTGCTCATGTCATCGAGTGGGGAAGTTAAAGACAAGGCGCCAGGGCTTCCACTTCTTATCCTTGCCCCCCCAGGTCCCTGCAGACCAGGGCCTTCAACACAGCGGCTTAACGAAAGTGGTTTCCTAACTTCCTTTGGACATTGTCAGAATCTGGCTTAGAGCACATCCCAGCCCTGCCTTTATTCTTGTGAAAGGACCTGGGCAAGTTCTTTCACTTTTCTAAAATTCCCGACTCTTTATCTGCTACAACCTGTTCCTCAGGTGATGGGTGAGGATCACGGGAGATCTACACATGAAACGCTTAGCTCACAGTCAACCACTCTAGACAGTATTATAGATAGACTGCAAGTTCAGGAAGTGTGCACCTAAGCGCACTAAAAAAAAAAAAAAANTGAAGTAGTTCTCCTTTTCCCGTTTCGAGATGGTTTGGGTTTGTTCTCATGCTTGCGCTTTGCTTCAGGCCGGGCCTTGTTTCTGGATCCTCAGTTGCCGAACTTTAAGCAGGACTGATGCTTATGTGGCTACAACTGCAGTGAGGTGTCGCGTTGGCTGAGCAGGGGAGTGACCACCGCAGGGCGGGCCTTCGAGACCTTGTCATTGGTTCTTTCCTTCCTGACTTGGCACCCGCATCAGCTGTGAGGACCTAAGCCTGCTCTGAGCTGTGTGCACTGGGGTCTCCAGGTCACCGAGTGCAGGTGAGCAAGTCCCTTCTGACGATGTCCCGCAGCAGCTTCAGGCTGTAGTGCCCTGGCCTTCTTGTGGCCTGGGCTGCACTGGCTCCAGCCTTTCGTGGACGTTCCAAACCTTTCCAGTCTCTGTAGACCCCGTGCGTCATCCCCTGGTTCTCAGAGGATGGCTAACTATTCTACTTTGCAGTGAAAACAGAGACTATGGTCAGAGCCTCCCTCCTGACCTACACATGTCCCTCCATCAGCACCTGTATCACTTCAGCCCTTTCCCCTCAGTGGAGGAAGTGACCTCGATGAGTTTGGGGGTAAGTAGGTGGCTCTAAAGTCAGGGAAGCCTGGCATGCTACAGTCCATGAGGTCACAAAGAGTTGGACACGACTGAGCAACTGAACTGAACTGATGAAGTCATTGTCCCCATCAGAGCCAGAAATATCTGTCACACCCCCAAAGTTTCCCTGATATGCTAACATATACTATTAATAAATATTAAATATATGTAATATAGGCAATACATTTTATATAATAAAATATAATACTTTATATTGTTATAAAGTAGTAATTTTTTTTTTAATGTGTGCTAAAAGAACACTAAATGTAATGAATACCTTGTGGTAAATTTTAAGTATAGAGGATTGTGGCTATGAGCACTATTCTCTAGTGGATCTCCAGAGCTTGTTTATCCTGTTTGAATGAAACTTTGTACCTTTTGACCAACATCTCTCCCTTTCCGCCTCCTCCAGGCCCTGGCAACCACCATTCTGCTCTCTGCTTCTATGAATTGAACTATTTTACATCCCACATACAAGTGAGGTCAGATATTATTTGTCTTTCCGCATCTGGCTTATTTTGCTTCGTAAAATGTTCTCCAGGTCCATCCATGGTGTCACAAATGGCAGGGCTTCCTTCTTTTTAAAGGCTGCATGATATTCCATTGTGCACATACACTACGCTTTCTTTATTCACTCATCCATCAGCGGACAGGTAGGCTGTCTGCCCCCTTGGTTGCTGTTCAGTCTCTAAATCATGTCTGACTCTTTGTGACCCCATGGGCTGCAGCAAGCCAAGCTTCCAGGTTCGTCACCAACTCCTGGAGTTTCCTGAAAGTCATGTCTATCAAGTGATGCCATCCAACCATCTCATCTTCTGCCACCCCCTTCTCCTCCTGCCGTCAATCTTTCCAAGCATCAGGGTTTTTTTGGCTCCACCCCTTGGCTGTTGTAAATAACGCTGCAGCGAACCTGTGAGTGCAGACATCTCTTCCAGATCCTGATTTTAATTCCTTTGAATAAATATTTAGTAGTGGGACTGCTGGATCGTGTGGTAGTTCTCTTTTTAATTGTTTTGAAGAGCCACCATGCTGTTTGTAAGCAGAGCTCATGGTGGAGCCTGTGGCCAGGCAGTAGGATCTGTGGCCAGCTTGCTGAGACTCCTCAGTGCTGTGAGCCCCGGGCACATCCGCTCAGCTTCTAGCCGGCTCAGACCATAATCAGTTGTGCAGATTGCCTCTCCGTTCTTTGCGGGACAGACAGAGTGACCTTTTGGGCAACGTCCTGTGAAGGTGTGGGGAGCAGAGACTCAGTTCGCTTTCCCAGAGGAGAAACTGTGGACTAAGGAGTTTCTTGGGTCTGAGCTGGGCTGCCTTGGAGGATGGGTGATGCAGTAAAGTGAAACTGTTCTTCTTGCCCTTTTTCAGATTCCTCTGAGAAAAGTATCTTTTTCAGTTTTCTTTTTGCTCCACTGAGGTGCTGGAACATCTCAGGTGTACTCCTGGGCTTCCATAAAGGTGTCCTCATCCATGAGTGGTCATTAAATTGATGGGGGAGGACGTGTGGACGGGAGCCTCTCATTCTGCCATTTTGCTCTGTATTTTCTTCGACCATCACTTGACTGTAACCCAAGTGATGCTAGTTTTTCATTCATAGTAGGCATGATTTTCATTTAAAATATATTGACAAGTAAAAATCACAAATTTAAAGGTATACAGTTTCACGCTATGGCTGTAACTGACAGCGTGAGTGGCATCTCGGTGTGGTCCGGTTAGGCGAGGTGGGAGATGGATGTCCTTAAACCATGAGGATGCTCCCGTAGGATGACAGTTTAGAAAATTCTTCCCTGAGAGAAGGCAGGGCAGCAGAGATAAAGAGGCAGTGCTTGCTTTAAGTAGTTTGTCATTACACACTTTGGGAAATGCTGCTGAATCAGAGGAACACATCTCTTCTCCTTGGGGATAAATCACAACCAGGACGGCTGGGAATTTCTACAGGTGCTGGATACCCATTTTGTATAGAACAAGCCTTCAGTAATCCTGAGCAGAGAAGATGCTGCCTTGCTGGTGCGAGGAAGGGCAGGGCAGGAATTCAGGGTCCATTCTTGGTGGATCAGAGGAGGAGCACCAAAGGTAGGGCTTTGTGATGGAGGGAAACAAAAGTTTAATTTAGTTCTGACATTTAATTTTGAAACGCCTTTGCCCCAGGACAGTCTTCCTGCCATGGATTCCCATGTGATACCAAGTTTTGCTAGTGTCCTGGCGTGCACGCTGGGGAGGGCCCCTGGTGACTCTGTTCACAAAAGAACAGAAAACTGCCTTCATGGGAGGAATGGTGTCACCGGCGGCATCCCGATCCACTTCCAATTGTTTTGCTTTTGGTTTGACTGTGTTGGTTGGTGTTTCTCATGTTCATTATGGCAGTTTCCCAAATTAGTGTCACCCTGACGACCTGACAAAGAATCAATTTCCTGTTTGTTTACCAAAACTAGCAATTTCCTGCAGACCGACTGCCTGGGGAGGAAGGAAATGTTTCTTAGCAACTCTTACAAGTTTGGTTTTGGTGTGCTTCGCTGATCTCGTCATTATTCAGTGGCTTTGTCATCAATTTCACGCATTGTGTATAATGATACAAACTTGGTTCCATTGATTCCTGGGGGATATATGGGTGGTACTGGCTTAGGATAAGTAGGAAAAGATTAGTGTTGGAGTCACACATACACTTACTAGGAGTCTGAACAAACTCCAGCAGATAGTGAAGGACAGGGAAGCCTGGCGTGATACAGTACATGGGGTCACAAAGAGTCGGACACAGCCGAGCAGCTGAACAACAAAGTGAGACCTGATTAAGACGGTTTTAACTATGTCAGTGGAGTTCTCTCATCTGTACAGTGGGGATAATCTCTATTTCACTGTTCCTTGAATTGTATAAATTATCTATGTAATATATAGTTTTATATTACATATGAAATGTATAACATAATATGCAAATACACACACAAATGATGTAAAATATCTCACCATAGGAGGCTCTCACCAAGTGTTAGCGTCCTCCCCTTCCCCTTTTTGTGTAAGATCTGGATTAAGTCATCTTCTTGACATCTTCCTGTACTGCTTAACTCTCTGTTTCACTGTGTATCTTTCTACCTCTCTCCATCTACCTACGTACCTACCTACCAGTCATCTGTATGGTTTTTTTTTCCAAGTCTGAAGGATTTGACTGTTATAAAAGAAGATAGGAAAAGAGTTAATTATTAGGCAGGCAGGCAGCACTTGGTTTTACTTTGGTAGTTAAATATTATAGCCAACCAGAGCACCATTTGAAAAAATATACCTTTGCTTTGTCACTGTGTTTAAACTGTACTAAAGCCAGTCTAAGCCCAAGCACACACATTAAAAATCTCAGATCGCCTTTATTTGACTGTTTCACAAACAAGTTAAAATTTAATGGTGACTACACAGTAAATCAAACGTTAATTTATAGCCCAGAGACTATAAGCAAGTCAGTAACTAGGGCCCAAAGGTACAATATCTTCAGTTGAATGAAAAAAGTTTTAAATAATAAACTTTTATCTCTTTTAAATGTCTATGAAAAAATTTATTTAAAATTTCTGAAAAATTTTATCTTGGGGGAAATAAATAATATTTAAAACCAGAACAGGATTGACACGAGTGCATGACAAAGCAAAAATTTTTCATAGAGCCTTCATTTTAAACCCTTTAATAATCTGAATGCATGTATATTATAAAGAATGACTACTTTTATAAAGGAAAAGCTTTAAAAAGTAGCAGAAAATGGAGAATTCAGCATATATTTATAGGACTTCTATGAATCACTTTCTCAAAGACTTCAGAGCTTTGTAGTGAAAATTACTATGGTTTTACTACACCCATTGCTGCTCACTGCATCCCTACTGCCCAGCAAGCACTTGGGACCGGCTCAGAGGGTAAAGAATCTGCCTACCAATGCAGGAGACCTGGATTCGATCTCTGCTTTGGGAAGATCCTGTGGAGAGGGGAATGGCAACCACTCCAGTATTCTTGCCTGGAGAATTCCATGGACAGAGGAGCCTGTTGTGTCAGACAGAGTCAGACACAACTGAGCGACCTGGGACCAAACACAATTTCAAAAGCTTACCAAGTGCAGCAGCCCTCCAGTGACTGCTGTTCTGATAGTGCTGCAGTGCACACGGTAGGAAGAAGCTTTTTTGCCTCTCCAGTTGGTGACTATCTAAACAAAATCATAGACTTATTCTTAATTTATCGAATTAGAGTTCCTATACGAAGTCCTTATTCACACATTTAGTCCCCCCATTTTTTCCCGTCTCTACAGATTTTGTATATGCCTTTACATTGCTTTGTTTAGCCACTCAGTCGTGTCCTACTCTTTTGCGACCTCATGGACTGTAGCCCGCCAGGCTCCCCCCGTTCATAGGATTTCCCAGGCAAGAATACTGGAATGGGTTGCCATTCCCTTCTCCAGGGGATCTTCCTGATCTAGGGGTGGAACCCGCGTCTCTTGCATTGGCAGGCGGATTCTTAACTATTGAGCCAGACACAGTCAGAAGTAGAGACATTTTTCAGCAGTGTGCTAATCCAGTAGCAACAGGAAATAAAGTAAGGGTAATGCATTTTACATAGCAAAGGAATTGTTGATGGGTAGATGAACAATTATGAAAGCCCATTATCATANAGTCTCTTGCATTGGCAGGCGGATTCTTAACTATTGAGCCAGACACAGTCAGAAGTAGAGACATTTTTCAGCAGTGTGCTAATCCAGTAGCAACAGGAAATAAAGTAAGGGTAATGCATTTTACATAGCAAAGGAATTGTTGATGGGTAGATGAACAATTATGAAAGCCCATTATCATAGGATTACAAGTCCCAGATCTTCCGAGTCTCAACAGCCAGATAAGAAGATGGGTCGCATCATCTTTATGAAAAGTGTAGCTATGTCACCATCCTCACCGTCATCATCGTCACCATCGCCACCATATCATTGTTTCCGTTATTTAGTAGTTAAATAGAAAAGGTAGCTGCTTCTTTCTCAATGCTCACCTTTCTCTTGTGACTTTTCTCTCCCTGGTGTGATTTACCAAATGATTCCTGCTTAAGTCAACTACACGTGGCTAGATTAGTGCGCTCTACTTAGAAAATCAGAAAATGCTTGGAGACCCTTTACAATTTGTTAATAGCCAAGTACAGTGCAAGCTCTTAAAGACCGCACACAACACCCCCCACTCAGCTCTCCACCCCGCTCAGTCCATTAGGTAGTGACCAGGTACTTGGGAGGACAGGAGTTAACTTCTGGATCACTGAGATCCCTGATTTCACACCTACTGTGAAATGTAGCTGGGTTTATTTTGTTATCACGTTCAGTTTGGCAGGTGCTGGTGGAGAGCCAGGGCAGGTGCCTCTATCTGAATGAAGTCCGTTGGGAGAGAACTGGCAGAATCAAGGGTAACTTGTATCAAAATTAGAAAATGTTCGTGTGTTCTGAGAACAAACCATCTGAAACAATTAATCATGTGTAAAATGGGGGGAAAAATGTAATTTTTAATTAACTAAGGTGGTTAATACACTAATTACAAAATGGAGAAGGTGTGACTTAATTTAATGAAAATAAAATCCTCACAGTCTTGTGCTTGGTAATGGGAAAGAAATTTCTGGCTCTCACTTGACCTTTTTTTTTTTTCCAGTAACTTAGACTGAAATAAAATACATAATTGGTAATTATGAAATCACATTTTGATTCTACAGTCCAACTGTATTCTAGCAATTTAAATACACCCTATGATTCAGGAAATGGTACCGTTTTGGCTCCTAAGAATTGGTCTGTTTTGTTGTTGTTTTTGAAGGGATTCAAAAGAGCAACATGACAGAAATATCTCTGTTTTGATGAGGATCCTGGGGACAGGGAATATACTTAAATATGGGAAAATTTAAAGCATATCCTGCTTGTTCACGAAGCGTGCCCTTTACTCTGATTTCTCAGTGTTCTAAGCTAAGTTGAGCTACCGGCGTGATTTGTAAAGTGCTGGAGAGCCTGTGGGCTTGAGAGGCAAGGGCAAGTCTTACACTTGAGTGGACAGTCACTCGATGTCTGTCTTCCTCCCCAGGGAGGGCTCAGGATGAGCCGAGCTTCCTGATGCCTAGTTAGTGAGCCTGTGAGCCAGGCTGCTGACCGCCTGGCCTCTGAGGATGCTGCTGGCTGTGCTCCGCGGTGAGCCCTCCCCTCTGCCTTGCAGGAAGAGGGGAGCGAGGTCCACCAGGGAGACACGAGGCCGCACCCTGTGGAGCCAGAAGAGGAAACCTGGTAAAGCGGGACTGCAGGCTTGGAGCCCCTGCCCCTGAGGCTTCTCCATACCCTCAGCGGGGCTGCTGGCTTTCCTACTCACCCGTTTGATGTCGGGGGACCCAAATGGCCAGCCAGAAGTGTGAACTCGCACTGGGCAAGACCCAGCATCTGTGACATTAGACAGCAACATAAATCAGAGAAGAGCTACCGTCCAGCAGTTTTAACCACCAACACCCATTTATTTTAATGAAAAAAAAAATCTCTGCATTCTATATGCTTCAAAAAGATTTACTATAGAAACAAATACAATATATGGAACTCTATCTGCATAATTTCACTACAGTAAAGACAACATATGACTTCTAGTTCCTATGAAGGCAAACTGAAAAGCACAGGTGCAAACAGAGATTGCATAAAAAAGCGTGTGCACACCCGCGTGTGCGCGCGAGTGTGGTTAAAACCTTTAGTAAGCAACTGCATTAAAATATGCTAAGACACTTACCTGACCCTAGCTCGTGTTGAGCGCTAAAAAAAGCCACAGGCTGTCACTAGTTTATCTGCTAGAAAAATTTGGTGTGAGCTTTGATGGTTCCGTTACAGCGTATGGACAAGAAGATAACCTTGGTACAAGCACTAACCTCCGTCTTATGTTCGCATGCTCACAGAATAAAAATCAGTTACTTCTCATACATAATGAACATCTTTTATTTTCAGGTTTGCAAACGACGGCCGTCGATTCACACAAAAGGGTACTTTTAAAACTACCTGTATATACTCTATTGTGTGTATGTATATAGGAAACGAACAGTGTGTGTGCGCGTAAATGTCTGTCTGTACATGTGGGCCGATATATGTATACACATGGTACCTGATGGCCTCTTCGGACGCATGTGTGACCTCCGTGATGACACTGGCTGTTGTACGTATGCCAAGGAGGGCAAGGTTCTCTATCCTGGGCCAGGTCCCCAGAAAACCCACTGGGACTGTGGTTTCCGGACACTTACAAATGCAGAGAAAGAGAGACGCCCGTGCATTTGCTGGTGAAACGTCCAGCTCTGCTCCACCGTCATTCAGGATCATCCTCACATAGGATGGCAATGAAAACGGTCCCCCTCTGTGGACCTGCCTGGAAGGTGGGTCGAGGAGAAGCGCCAGCAGTGTGCTCTGCCCTAGTGCTGAACTGGACGCCGAGGCCCTGGAGGGGTCGGCTGCTTTAGCTTCTACCCCTTCTGTGCTTAACCTCTTGGGGAAGGGTGACAATATATGAGGACCAAGCTTCTGTAGTCTGTCTCTATAAATACTGGGTATATACACATACAGATACGCATACATATACAAATACTAACCCACAGACCAAACCGGATGTGTGGAGTGCTGACTAGCAACATGGCAAACACATCAGGAAAAGTATTCATTGTTCCTCCTCCCAGAAGGTAAAGTTCTATGCCATGATGTTTAAAACACTCAAGGGAAAATTCAGAGGATTCCATTAATTAAAGGGGAAAAGGAAGATGCTGTCAAAATGGTGAAGTACAGATTAAGTGAAAATTGCAAAGAAAACGAAAATCTGAAACAATTGAGGCCTGGTTGTGAAGTTCGAGAGCTGTAAACGGCAATCTTCAGATTTGGATTTTTTTTTTCCTCTTTTTCCTGTTGCTATGGAAACTTGGGAATCAAGCTTCAGATGTCAGGAGTTCTCACAGACCTGAATGGAAAAGATTCAGAGTCAAGTCAAGGAATATAACAACTCAATTCAAAAACATTTTAGCTAAATACTAGATACATGACTGGCAAGCTATAATAAATGCATTTATAAATGTTGTACTACTTTGGAGAAGTCTTTTTTTCTTCTTCTTAAGCATAACATTTGAAGAGAGAAAGAATAGTTCTGCTGGTTTATGACTCAAAAAGCTGGACTTGTCTGAAAATGCGAATACCACATGCCTCACACCTCAGATCAACCGTGGCCCCTCCCGCTGCCTCGCTGAGCCCTGTCTTCTGCAGTTGGCCCAGGGCTGCGCTAGTTTATAAACAAGCCTACTTGGCAGCTTAGAAATGGACCATCATCCCAGATACCTATACATATATATATATTTTTTTGGTCACTGAGAAAAGCAAGATAGTAAATGGTGGTTCTACAGAGATGGTGTATGATTTCCTGAGGGCTGTTGTGACAAAATGAGCACAAATTCAGTGGCTCACAAACCACACACACTCACTCTCTGACACTCTGGAGGTCAGAATTCTTAGGGGGCTATAGTCCAGGTGCTGGCAGAGAGTGCCTTTTGGAGCCCCCTTCTCCCTTTCAAGCTTCCCGAGGCTGCCTGTTTGGACGCGGGCCCCTCCCTGCCTCTGTGACCTGCATCAGGGTTTGCATTGCTTGCTCTCCAGGCTTTGGGCCAGCTGAGGGGCCTCCACTCTACCTGACAACAGGGTGAACCGAGCAGCTTGGCTCTCTGCCATCTTTACTTAGTTATTATATCTTGGATTTGTACTGGGAGAAGGTACCACTAAGAACTCGTGTTACAAAGAAACAAAAATGTATCAAAGATCAGCCCACCACAATGCAAGTATAGTCTATTCTGGCATGAATTGATTGTTGGAATATAATGGGTGGTTCTGTAAAGCTTAGGGCTTTTCATTCTAAATCTGTTAAGGGCGGGGNGTACCACTAAGAACTCGTGTTACAAAGAAACAAAAATGTATCAAAGATCAGCCCACCACAATGCAAGTATAGTCTATTCTGGCATGAATTGATTGTTGGAATATAATGGGTGGTTCTGTAAAGCTTAGGGCTTTTCATTCTAAATCTGTTAAGGGCGGGGGGGTCAGCATGTAAACGTCACCAACCTGTGCTGCACACCAGTGATTTCAGAGTTTAAAGTAGTCATGTATCTGTTTGGAAATTTTAGAGCGGCTGCTCTAAATTCTAGATAAAAAAAAAATCTTTGTCATGTGACTCGAGTGTAAATAAAATGATATCGAGAAGGTTAAGGGAGAAAGCTGTTTTAGCAGAAAGGACCACAGAAATGAACATGCTGATTTAGATGCAAATTTTACTGTTATTTTCTATACCTAGGGATCTTTATACTGCTTGACAGTTGGGGTTAGGACTCTTATGAACTCATTTAATTTCCTTTTTTTTCAGGTGAATTGTTCTGCCCTTGCTACACCATTGCCTTAAACTCTTTGGTGACCTGGGCTGCAGTAAACTATATCCTTCATATTCACTTGCATTTGAAGACTGGAAAAGAACATATTAAATGGTATCACTAATTTCATTTAAAAATATTTTCCTGTGTGAGACCAATAACTTAAAATAATCATTTTGGTCATTGAGAAAAATAGGAAAAAATTTTTGACTTAATAAGACCCACTCCATTTGAAAGCCTTCAAGCCCTGTTTAAGTCAAGTCAGACCACAGCAATCTCCTGTGACTGTTGAGTTGATTGCACGAAAAAGTTCACAGTGATGTAATGTTCTTAGCTGAACATGTGTGTGGCACATAGAAAGCCCTGGGAGGTCAGAGGTTGACTGTCACTGTCCATAAACTTGGAGGGACCAGCTCCGTCTGCAGGCCGAGGATGGCCTGCTCTACTCCGGCTTGGTGCTCCTCCAAGCTCTGCCTCTGCCCATAATATATCTCACAATGAAGAGGAGCAAAATATCGATACACTCAGTGACATGGACTGTGCAGTTCTGTTTATGGAAAATTCTAGAGAAGGCAAGAATCTAATCAGAGAAGGCAGATCAATTAGAGTCTGGACTCTGGGGAGGGGATCAACAAGAAAGGGGTACAAGGAATGGCATATTGATTGTGGGGTGGCTACACTTTACCAAAATTCATCAAACTGCACCTTAAAATAGGTGAATTTTACGGAATGCCAATAATGCCTTAATAAAAAGCATTAGAATGAAAAGTATTTCCGGTAACTGTTTTTTTGCTCATTTGGTCACCTCTTTAAACTTCTTCATTGTGATCATCGAGGTTATATTCAATGCCCCCTCCTTTCCAACATAGAGACATTTAATTTTGGTACTTATTCAAATGGTGCGCCTGATCTGTTCTTTTATATTCTTGCTCTTGTGAATTAATTTTAAAACAGTGTTTGAACAGCTTTCAGCACAATATTCCTTGAACTTGCCTTGTCACAGCACAAAACCCCTCATGGATGTGCCAGCTTGCTTTCTTTGGAGGGTCCTAGGAGGAGAATTATGCATCCCCTTGATGTCATCAACATGTGATTTAAACAGCAAACTGGCAGTAAAAATCATTTCATTTACATTTTTTATTGCTTTCAATGTCATTAGTTTTATTTCTTTTACTTTGGGATGTCAAAGAAGGAATTGCGTCTCTCTCAGTTCAGCTCTCAAATGCAACAAAGCCACCTATGGTATCATAATAAACTGAAATGTTTTTATTATCTTTTTCCACAAGGGAGGCAGTCTAATAATGAACACTGGCCTCCATGCTTACCCATCTTGGGACCTTTCCGAGCATCAGTATCTCGTCTACAGAGTGAAATAAAACCACCAGGGCAATGAAGGAAATAAAGAGAAAAGCCACAGAACAGGGGTGTTTGGTTCATGAGAGTCTACTTGAATCAGAATATTATTTGGGAGGAGGAG
>SJYA01002434.1:1274986-1445140 GCA_006410615.1 Neotragus moschatus | reverse complement strand
AGCAGATTCTACCAAATCTCCACATTCCTTCAAGGACCATGGCTGGTGCGGAAGTTCTCTTGTCCTTGCCCTTTATAACCTACTGATAGTTACAGTGTTGTTAGGGCGTATGCCCCTACTTTGCTTAATACTTTGGACCCATTTCTGTGTGCCTTCTTGGCATTGTCATGAGTCAGCCACACTGACCTTGCTCTTAGGAGAGAGTCTGAGCCATAGGACATTCAAGGCGTCTTATACCTGGCCAGTTTCTCACATGCCTACATTATTAGTTTCATTCTTTCTCTGTTAGGAAGAACATCTTGGGCTAGGTCTATAATAAAACAGGAATCATTGGCAGGCATCTCTAACGTTCAAACGAACATTATTAAATAATCTTATGCCTTTGATATAGGGACAGGGTGAGGTTTGTTTGAAGTCAGACAGGTCGGTGATGACAACTGCTCTTAACTATTTATCTTACCTGGGGACTGAAATGATATGTCTTGTCGTGCAAAACATGGGAGGGTCATTTCCAGCTGCATAGGGAGATTCAGGGTTTCTTTCTGAGGATAATTATGGCCTGTCCTCAGGTGCCCTGACCTGCAGTGGGATAACCATGTGGCTCTCCATTTAGGTGAGAACAGAAAGTGCATCTGACATTTCAAACACAAAATGCATGCACCTGTCTTTTCTCAATGGTACTATTTTGAGTATAAAACGAACACGAGTTCTTTGGCAGTCATCAGACAATTCTGTCTTGGATTAACTGTGATCCAAGTGCTCAGATGGGAGATATGAGAAGTGAGGTATCCTGGGGAAGCTGCTCATTATTGACACCTGTAGGTCAGGGTGCTCCAAAGTAGGAGGAACAAGAAAATCCTTTGTTGGAGGAAGCAAATGCTGCCATGCCTATTATATTCCATTTAATCTCAACAGATTGGAGAAGACAATGGCACCCCACTCCAGTACTCNGTGAGGTATCCTGGGGAAGCTGCTCATTATTGACACCTGTAGGTCAGGGTGCTCCAAAGTAGGAGGAACAAGAAAATCCTTTGTTGGAGGAAGCAAATGCTGCCATGCCTATTATATTCCATTTAATCTCAACAGATTGGAGAAGACAATGGCACCCCACTCCAGTACTCTTGCCTGGAAAATCCTATGGACGGAGGAGCCTGGTAGGCTGCAGTCCATGGGGTCGCTAAGAGTCGGATACAACTGAGCGACTTCACTTTCACCTTTCACTTTCATACATTGGAGAAGGAAATGGTAACCCACTCCAGTGTTCTTGCCTGGAGAATCCCAGGGACAGCGGAGCCTGGTGGGCTGCCGTCGATGGGGTCGCACAGCGTCGGATACGACTGAAGTGACTTAGCAGCAGCGATATCAACAGATTACATTTTACTAGTAGTTAACGTAATGATTTGGAGTAGCAGGCATGTGTATTATTGTAAAAAATATTGTGTAAACATACAAAAACACTGGGTATGTGTGCTGGAGGCTACGGTCACCTGGGATGTTGGTTCCCTGGGTTGGATGGGCTGGGGATCTATCTGTACTTCAACAACTGGAGCAGGAAGGCTCCATTAAGACGCTCACTGGCCTCCTAGAGGGGCTGGTAAGTGAGCAGAGTCTTGAAGAGCCTTGGTTCACGGAGGGTCAGGCTTTGGTGTCAGCGGTAAAGAACCTGCCTGCCAATGTGGGAGATATGAGTTCGATCTCTGGATTGGGAAGATTCCCCTGGAGAAGGAAATGGCAACCCCCTCCAGTATTCTTTCTTGCCTGGGAAACTCCATGGACAGAGAGGCCTGGCAGGCTATAGTCCATGGGGTTGCAAAAGAGCTGGACATAACTTAGCAACTAAACACCACCACCAGTTGTGGGTAATGTGTGAGTGGCTACTCAATCATCTGCTCCATCTGTGTACACACACACATGCACACACAGCACTTTTATTTCTGTACAGTCTCCCAGGAAGGACTGCCCTCTGGTCTATCCCGACTCTGCTATATGTGAATTCTGCTCCGTGTCTGTCTAGTGCTCANGACATAACTTAGCAACTAAACACCACCACCAGTTGTGGGTAATGTGTGAGTGGCTACTCAATCATCTGCTCCATCTGTGTACACACACACATGCACACACAGCACTTTTATTTCTGTACAGTCTCCCAGGAAGGACTGCCCTCTGGTCTATCCCGATTCTGCTATATGTGAATTCTGCTCCGTGTCTGTCTAGTGCTCACTTGAGAAGCTGGTGAAAAACAGATTCCAGAGGTTTACTGCAGTAGAGTTGGTCAGAGCAGGACACTAAATAATCCCCATGTGTCTGTTGATAGGGGAGTACACCGCCATATTCCTAGGATGGGAAGGGATGCTCTCTAGCTGTTAGAGTGAATGAACCAGAGCAGTGCGTTTGCCTGGCTCTCAAGCTAAGAATGGTTTTCATACTATTAAAGGGTGCTAAAACACGGAAGACAGAACCAAAACAGCTATAAAAAGGAATATGAAACAGAGCTCTGATGAGACCCCAGAGCCCAAAATATTTGCCACCTGGCCCTTGATGGGAAAAGCTTGCCAACCCCTGAACTACAGCAACATAGATGGGGCTTGGAAATGTAATGAAAAGAGGGAGAACAGAAAGTTCCAGCACGTCAGGCTCAACACAATATGAATTAGACCAAGTCTGACAAACTGCACAAAGTAGAACTATATGGGAGGTGTGTGCTTGTGGTGGGTAGTGACAGTATAAAACAATGTCCACACATGCTGGGTCATGACAGCTATTTTCTCTGGGGAGAGAGAACCGGAAATGAAACTGGGGAGAGGGACAGGGGATTTCAGCTTCATCTGTAATATTCATGTTGTATACAAAAGGAAGGGAAGAAGGAAAGGAGGGAGGAAGACAGTACGAGAGAGAGGAATACATATTCCCTCCCTCTCTCTCTCTTTCTCTGTTTCCCCTCTTCTTTCCTTTCTCTCCCCCTGCATCCCTCACTTCCCCCGTCCATCTATCCATCCATCCAGGGAGATACCTTGCCCTGTAAATTCTCCTCTCCAATTCCACTCCGAGGTCAGTGGCTCAGCAGGGAGCTCTACGTGTCTGAAGTTGGAATGAGATTTCCTGTTGACTCCACTCAACACTGTCACCAGGATACAATAATTTCTGTCTTTATTTTCTAATCATCACTTTCTTAGCCTCCTAATTCACAACACCACCATTCACCTTCTCAGAAGGTAAATTCTGAGGCCCCAAAGTCTTTTGAATGGCATTAGTTATATGTTAATAATTGCTAAGGTTAAAACTGGACTAGTAAGCCCCAAATAGGAAATATTTGATACCCGTATCTATTTATTTGGTGCTCACACCTCTATTACTCGGCATAATAGTTCATATATTTAAAATAATCCTACATTATGTCACAGTCATGACAACCAGTCAGTGAAACAACTGTGTAAATATGCAGTCACCTCTTTTCCTACAGCCTCCACGTCCATGCATTCTCATGACTCTTTAAAGGGTGTGGAATCTCCTTAAATCTAGCTAGAGAGTACCCTGCACCATGCAGAGAGAAATGGGGCCCTGATAGACCAGTTAACCAATCTGGGCACATCTGTCTGAGCTCAAGTTCAGGGTCATCTGCAGGAACCTCCTCTCCACCTGCTCTGCTGACGGCATTGGGTACCTCTGCACGGTTCCTCAGATTGGCAATGGGACGTGAAGGGGCCTTTGGACATTAGTGGGAGCACCTTTACAGGTGACATTCCATTCCATTCACACAGAATGGATGTAAGCTAAAAATGAATGTTTCCTCTGGGATGCATATTTGGGGAAAGAAGATATATAGATAAACAGTGGGTTTGGGGCAGTTGTGTTTTCCTACCGCATGCACACTAGAGTTTGGTGAACTTACGGGCTAAGCTGAAGAGGGACAGGAGCAGGGCTGTGGCCACGCTGAAGTGTGGGGCCCCTGCTGCGTTGCAGTCCACTTTGGAATTCTTGCAGGAGCACACTTGTACCCTGAGGTCTGTGATGTTCGTCATGGGCGGCTTCCCCGAATCTGTCACCATGATGGGCAGGTGGTAGTTTGCTTTGTTCAGATTTTGAAGGAGGCTCACCAGGGCATGTGTATCTGTAAATACAAAAGAGGACCTTCATAAGAGAGGACTGGACCTCTGCAAACAAGAGTGGAATTTCAGCAACTGAACTCACAAAGTAGGCAGTGCATTGATGTAACTACAAGAGTACTCAAATATAAATCTATTAACACCAAATAAACATAGAAATTCAGCTCTTCACTTGTAGAAATCACATTTCAATTGCCTAGCAAGCACACATGGCAGGTGGCTACCATACCAGATTGTGTTTGTTGGCGTTTGTGCCCAGTCTTGTCCGACCCCATGGACTGTAGCCTACTAGGCTCCTCTGTCCATGGAATTTTTCCAGGCAAGAATACTAGAGTGGGTTGCCTCTTCCTCCTCCGGGGGATCTTCCTGACACAGGGATTGAACCCACATCTCCTGCACTGGCAGAAGGGTTCTTTACCCATGAGCCATCTGGGAAGCCCACCATATCAGAGAATACCAGATAAAACCTTTCCATCATGGAGGAGTTCTGTGTTTCAGGGCTATTATAGTCAATGTCAGGAGGACCCAATTTGGTGGAGNCCAGGCAAGAATACTAGAGTGGGTTGCCTCTTCCTCCTCCGGGGGATCTTCCTGACACAGGGATTGAACCCGCATCTCCTGCACTTGGCAGAAGGGTTCTTTACCCATGAGCCATCTGGGAAGCCCACTATATCAGAGAATACCAGATAAAACCCTTCCATCATGGAGGAGTTCTGTGTTTCAGGGCTATTATAGTCAATGTCAGGAGGACCCAATTTGGTGGAAATGACTGAGTACCGAGAACTCCTCCCTCAAATGTAGTAGACTTAAAGTATAATACATCTTCACAAAGATCACAGTCAACATCGAGAGGAAATAATGTAAAAACCCATTCTTGAATTGTCACATTGTACATCTGAAATATATATAATTTTTACTTGTATATAAAAATATGCAATAAAGCTGGAAAAAATAAATTGTTAGCTCAGAGCATTTTTATATAAGAATCCAGATTCAAATAACCAAGATACACTTTTGGAACAACAATAACAAAAATCTACTCACTTTTAAGGTGGGCAGGGCCCCTCCTCATCTGTTTCCATGGAAATGGTTTCTACACTCTAGTCTTTGTTGAAAAAATTATCTTTTCCTATTTATTTTTTGGGTCATGCTGTGCAGCATGTGGGATCCTAGTTTCCCAACCAGGATCAAGCCTGTACCCCCTGCAGTGGGAGCTTGGATTCTTAGTTACCAGACCACCAGGGAAGTCCCTATAGCTTAGTCTTTATTAGGCCTTAGACCCCAGTCTTTATCAGACCCCAGGTTTGTGGGAATTCATTGCACTGATACACAACTTGGGGACTGGATCTTTAAGCCCATGCTTGGTGGGAACATCCACCATTACCCAGGCCACTGGTCAGGACTCAGAACTGGCCATCTCACCNGGGATCCTAGTTTCCCAACCAGGATCAAGCCTGTACCCCCTGCAGTGGGAGCTTGGATTCTTAATTACCAGACCACCAGGGAAGTCCCTATAGCTTAGTCTTTATCAGGCCTTAGACCCCAGTCTTTATCAGACCCCAGGTTTGTGGGAATTCATCGCACTGATACACAACTTGGGGACTGGATCTTTAAGCCCATGCTTGGTGGGAACATCTACCATTACCCAGGCCACTGGTCAGCACTCAGAACTGGCCATCTCACCTGGCACTGTTTTGGCCTCAGGCTATTTTCTCTTCAGTCATTCAAATGACTATGGATTTTTTTTTTTTTTTTTTTTCTGTGCTTCATGGCTTGTGAGATTTTGGTTCCCCGACCAGGGATCAAACCCATGCCCTTATATTAGAAGGCAGATTCTTGACCACTGGACCACCAGGAAAGTCCCAGCTATTTTTCAAAATTGGCTCTTTCTGGGCNTTTTTTTTTTTTTTTCCGTGCTGCATAGCTTGTGAGATTTTGGTTCCCCGACTAGGGATCAAACCCATGCCCCTGTATTAGAAGGCAGATTCTTGACCACTGGACCACCAGTAAAGTCCCAGCTATTTTTCAAAATTGGCTCTTTCTGGGCATAAATAAAGATAAATATTAAAAAAAAAAAAAACCTGGAGGAACAAGAAAAAGAATCTAGAAGGCATTTTAACTATTAAATAAAACCAGGAGGGAAAAGAAAATTGTGACGACCTGAAAACAAAAAAAACNGTGAGTGTCTGCTAAAACAGGAGCACAACTGTAATTAATCATCAGAAGCATAGCTATTTCTAATGGTGGCAGACCATCAACTTTTGTTAGCGCAAGAACTCAAAGGAGACGCATAATTACTTTGAAGTTGGTTTCTCACTGTCAGCTTTAGTCATTTGGCTGAATTTCCGTATTGAAAAATTATTTTTCTCTTTTTATGGAACTAATTGAATATCTCAGAGGAATCCATTATATATATTTTTCATGCTGAATATAATATGAAGTCATTTGGTAGAATGGATGAGAAGGCATTATGAGTATTTGAAATATGGTCGTAAGAATTGACCTTTCATGAACTTAATTATACTACTGTCTTCAATTTCCCCTGTGTTATTCTTGGGCCAGGCTGGTGATGTCTTTTTCTGAAGTCAAGCAAAATGAGCTTGTTTTTCTTTTGCTGAGAAGGTAAAGAGTGGATTCTCAGAATCCTCAGGGAAAGCCGCTCCCAGTTTCTCTGTNGTAAGAATTGACCTTTCATGAACTTAATTATACTACTGTCTTCAATTTCCCCTGTGTTATTCTTGGGCCAGGCTGGTGATGTCTTTTTCTGAAGTCAAGCAAAATGAGCTTGTTTTTCTTTTGCTGAGAAGGTAAAGAGTGGATTCTCAGAATCCTCAGGGAAAGCCGCTCCCAGTTTCTCTGTACAAGATGGAGGAAAATCACCACCCCAAACTAAAATGTAATTTAAAATGTAAAGATTCTTCATGAGCCCTTCGGCTTCAGCAGTTGTGGGGGTCCAGGAAATACCAAGCTTTTGGCACTCAACAAAAATCCCTCACCCATCTTCTCTCCTTTCCGTCCATAAGCCAGAGCTCTCAAGGGCCCACTCTGCATGACCAAACACCGGAACCAAAGCATGGCTGGGACCGACCCCTCCTCTATTCCAGTAGGGAAAAGCCTCAATTTGAGTGAAACCCTGGGATGTTGACCTAGACCTGCATTTGCTTTTCCTGGGTGCTCCTCAGAGGAGCCCATGGCCACATTCTCGGAGGATGCATGAAGGCTCAGAGGAAGTCCCACCTCAGAACCCGTGTCTGTAAGGGCTTTTGTCTTTATAATGTCAGGAGATGCAATGGCCCGCAGATGAACCACTCCTCTCAGGGGGTCTTAAGTAGAATGGGAGGTGGGTTCCCCTTTGGGAATCTGATGAAGGTCATGGTCCTGCCTTAGGAAACGCACTCCGGTTCCCACCGAAGGGTCCGCAGTCACTGGGAGAACAGGAAGTGCAGCCTGGGCTCCGTGCACGGTTGGCGCTTCTGATGTGACACTTTGGTTTTAGCTGTTGTGAGGCTGAGGCAGAGAGGTTGAGCACCGGCTCAGATGAATTCCGTGTCTCCGGCCTCCTTCTCTTAATCTTAGCTTTCTATGTCCAAGTTTGCACTCTGTAGACTGATTCTTACAGGCTCTCATTTCAACTACAAAAGCACACTAAAATTCCAAAACCACCATTGGGGTTATTATTAGTATTGTTTTTGTATCTTTTGCTTATAAGCTACTTTTATTGTGTTGAAATATGCATAGTCTTTACCATTTTAACCGTTTTTGAGTGTACAGTTCCGTGGCGTGAAGTACATTCCTACTGTGCAGCCACCGCTGCTGTCCATCTGGAGAACTTTTTCATCTTCCCCACCTGAAACTCTGTCCTCACTAAAGGAGAGCTCTCCCTCTCTTCCTCCCCACAGCCTTCAAATCTTGGTGGGCCATTCATTTTGCTTCAAGCTTTTGTGCTGCCAAACGGTGGCTTTACTTGGGAATAATGGCCACCATTTTCTTTCCTGGACCTGAATAACCGAATCTGTTTCATCAACAGGACTGTGCCTTCAAGACCACAGAGATGCTCTGACCTCAGGTAGTGGTGCCCTGGACCACTGCCTGCTTCCGTTTCTGGCTTTGTCATTCCCACTCGGCACTGGCAGCTTATAATACTTCATAAATTGATCCATTTAGGACAAAACTGATCCTGCGGCTGGATTTTGAAACAAGACAACTTAATTGGTGTCTGTTCACTTTGGTGGTGACAGTCTCCTCGAAAGCTGGTCGAGNGTCATTCCCACTCGGCACTGGCAGCTTATAATACTTCACAAATTGATCCATTTAGGACCAAACTGATCCTGTGGCTGGATTTTGAAACAAGACAACTTATTTGGTGTCTGTTCACTTTGATGGTGACAGTCTCCTCGAGAGCTGGTCGAATTGGCATCCTGTGTCAGTGCCAGGCGTCCTGGCCAGACCCTCAGTCTGCTTGGTTCAGTATCGAGGCTTGGACTTTTGTGTTCTAGGTGTAGTTGGGGCAGAGCTGTACATTTCCTAAAAGTCCAAGCGAACCAGAGAGGTTGCTGTTGGAGCACATGGGGCTCTACCCTCCAGTCTTCCCTCATTTTTCCAGAAGAGGAAACTGGGACTCAGAAGATGAAGCAGCTTGTCCACGGTGCTGGGACCACTGGTGGTGTGTCACCTGTCTGAGGACTGTGGCCCCTGAGACACAGAGTTCCCATGCTGTGCGTGCTGTGGAAACTCCAGAAGTGAGTGGAATGACCGGTGGTCCTAGCACAACCCACCGTCCGTGCCAGGCTGTGGAGCTCCAAGTTTAGGTGTTCTGGCACTGTGGTTGGCATCAAGAACTGGTAGAAGGGGTGAAAAACAATCTATGTGTTTTGTTACTTAAGTCACCAACAATATACTGCTTTCTGTTGAAGGTGGGTGGAGCTAAGGTCTGTACCCAAGGGCACGCGTCACACCTGGGTCTCCTGGCACTGGGTGAGTGTAATGAGAAGCGGGGCCAGGTGAGGGTTAAGGTTATGGGGATATCATTTTATTCAGAACCTTGAACACATAGGATTTTCACTTAGCCAAAAAAATAAATAAATAAAAAAAATAACAACCCCACTGAGATTTTATGATAGGTTCCATTATTCAAAAGATACGGATATATCTATCTATCTTGTCAGTAACCAACAAAAACAGTGTGACACTAATTAAAAGATATATATGATTAGGAAGAAGATTAGGGAGAAATATACACAAACCTAAATAGTGATTATCTCTCCAGGTAGTTAACATTAAAGTAATACTTTTCTCTTTTCAATCTCCTTTATGATAGCCATGATTACTGTGATAATCAGAAACAGAAATGTAAATTCAAAAGTTATACAGGGATTAAAATTTTTTTTCCAATTCTACTTTCTTTTCTCTATTTGTTTTTTACAAAAAATTGATATTTAGTAAATTTGCAGAGTTCTGCAACTACCACCACTATCTAATTCTATTTATTTATTAAAGTTTTTTTTTTTGATATGGGACATTTTAAAAGGGCTTCCCAGGTGGCTCAGTGATAAAGAATCCACTTGCCAATGCAGGAGATGTGGGTTCTATCCCTGTGTCGGGAAGATCCCCTGGAGAAGAAAATAGCAACCCACTCCAGTATTCTTGCCTGGGAAATCCTGTGGACAGAGGAACCTGGCAGGCTACACACAGTCCATGGGGTCGCAAAAGAGTCGGACATGGCCCCGCAATTAAACAATACATATCTTTTAAAAAAGTATTTTTGAATTTGTTACAATATTGCTCCTGGTTTATGTTTTGTTTTTTTGCCTGAGAGGCATATGGGGTCTTAGCGCCCTAACCAGGAACTGAATCTGCAGCCCCTTTGAGCTAAGGCAAAGTTTTGTCCACTGGACCACCAGAAAAGTCCTCAAATGATATCTCTGAGGCTCATCCATGTTATACTGAGAACCACTACTTCATTCCTTTTTATAGCTGAATAATACTCCATTCTGTTGATTGACCATGTTTTTTTAATCCATTCACTAGCTAGTGGACATCTGGGTTGTTTCTGCTTTTAGTCTGTTATGAACAGTGCTGCTATGAACAAACGCATTTGAGCAACCAGATTTTCATGCACTACAAGGTCCCTAGACTGGTAAGATCAGACCCCAGTGCATCTCCTCAAGAGAATGCCCGTAGAAGAATAGGCTCCCTGGTCTTGCCACAGTTGGCTGGGCTGGCTTCACATGCCAAGGAGGTCGAATCTCAGCCAGAGCGTGTGGAAGTGAGCTCTGAGAAGTGCAGGAAGGCAGTAGACTTTTCTAGTCTCTGGGCTAGAGGTGTGCAGCGCGTGTCTCACACTGGGAATCATGCATCTGGGTGATTCTGTATGGAGAGTAGCGTGCAGAGTGAGGCTGCCTGCAATGGAGAATAATGTGCAGGGAGACAAAGTGAGAGGAGGGAAAGACAGGAAGCTCACTTCTGAGCTCCCCAGACTCCGAGCATCAGGACTATTCCCTGTCATGTCCTATTAGAATAGGTACCTGGTAGATCTTTAAAAATTTATTTATTATTATTATTGTCTGTGGTAAAGGAAAATGCTGCGTCTATCGGAAAGCGCCGCACAAGGAGAACGGCTGGCTCATTCTCAAAAAGCCTCAACTCCCTGGGTTGGGTTTTGAATTAATTCAGGTTGATTTGAAAATTGCTCTTTCCATACTTACAATCAAATCTGTTTGCACTCCCATAGGTTTCTCTCTGTTCTGAGACCAGTGTCCTCCCTTCCCCTACCTGGGGGAAAAACAAGTGTGTATGTGGGAGGGAGTATCTGTGGAACTCAGAGCAGGGAGTCCACTCCAGGGACCAGGAGGGAGACCTGAGCTGGGCATCTCAAGGAAGCTTGAGGCCCAAATTCTGGGAGGAAAATTGGGAGGATGGGCCAATTCATGGGGAACCATAGTTCACATGTGGCCCCTAAGTGAAGGCTGGGCGCCCTTGCTGGATTCTGAGGTGTGTTTGTTAGGGCAAGGTGACTGGGGGGGCAATCTACTCCCCTCAGTTCCCTCTGCATGTCTGGGCATCTGTTGAACCTTTGCTAAGTAGCTGTGAGCAAAGAAATGCCAGGTCTTTTATTTCATGTGAGCAGGGCTCTAAGCTACATTTACCTGTGCTCACAAGTGGGAGTGAACCAGGACCCCTCTCTGCAGGGTCATCCTTCATATTACTTGGTTCAGCCCTATGTTCTATTTACTATGGCTCTGCAGGATCACTATTTTACAGGTCCACTTTTTTTTTTTTTTGGCATGTGCCCTGTAAGCCAAGAATCTCGTTGCTTTTTAATTCATAAGCATTTTTTTTATTGCTGTGTTAATAGAGATCTTGCCAATCTCATTTTATATTCTGAAAACATTTAGTGGTAAACCAACCAAAAACTTGGTAGAAAATAGATTTGCGAACTACAGTGCCAGGTTTCCGTGGTTAATACTTGACGTAGAACTGAGGCAATTATTCACATAATTCAGACTCAGTTCTTTAGAAGGAGAAACAATTTGAAACCTGAAACTGTTTTTTAAAAAAAATTCCAGCATTTGGCTTTTTTGCTTCCATCTTACAGAAACCAAAGAAAAGGCAAACATAGGGGAAGAATTGATTTGGAGACCGTTTCTAAACATGACAGTTTCATTTCATTCATTCAGCCCATAATTATTTATTGTGACTTTGCCCTGTGCCGAGTTGGCTAAGCACAAAAGTCAACCATGCAGGGTGTCTGTTGTTGAAATACTAACCAAGTGGCGGGAACAGATATGTAAACTGATGCAAGATAACACTGTAAGTGCAGGAAGAGGAGTGAGGATAAAATACCACGGGAGCTTATGACGTGGAGTAATTAACTGTCTGGGGATAGCTCAGAAGTCTCCATAAGAAGATGGCTAGAAACAGGAACACTTTGTGAGGCTGGAGGAGGTTCTTCTAGGAGGAGGATATCCTGTGGCTAGAAGTTGTGGGAAGAAGCGGTCATAGACTTTTCAGCTGGATGTTGGCCTTGATGAAAGCCAGGGTGCTGGAGGCAGGGAGAGGAGAGGACTCGAGTGAGGAGGGAGGGCAGGGAGGAGAAGTTGGGAGGCCGACAGCGGGGACTTCGGTGAGGGCTGTGGGGATGCGAGAGCAGAGGCTGGACAGGGAGTGAGACTGGACTGGGAGTGATGGGGGAGGAGCGTCAATGGGGATGGGGTTCTACTTGGGGACCATGCAGGTGGTGGCGCTATTACCCAAGCTGGGGAAGAGGGAACACCAAGGAGCACAAGTTAAGAGACCCCTTGGCAGGATGAACTGAGCTGGCAGAGATGGGCATCTGCAGACAGCATTCTCATGCCCAAATCAGTTTTTTTTTCCCCCCCAATGAATGTTTGAAAACACTATGTTTAAGATGGTTGATTTGACTGGTCAGCATGGAAATGTTCTGCCGTTAGGTAGATGAAGGTTAGCTTACCACTCCCCATTCAGACAGAACAAGCTCCATGCATTGATGCCCATGGAGAAGGCAGCATTTTCTGGCTAATTTTCTGATTCAGAGCCCTACTCTCAGTAGAGGGCTCTGCAGCCCGTCCCTGCTCTAGAAAAATGTTCAGACCATCACTAGCATAGTCATCAGATGACACTTCATAGTTTGCTTCCGATACTGATGATTTTGTAATGATACGTTTAGAAAAATCAGCCCGTGACTCAGCTCAAGTAGGCTGACTTAAAAATTTTTAAATTTTATAATATTTGAGGGCTTATAAGTCACCAGTAAGTTTGCATTCAGGATTTCCCGTCCTTGTAACAGCACAGCAGGGTAGGTGTTTGTCTGTAGCCTGTAGGTGGGGTGACAGGCTGAGCCGGCCCTCAGCTAAGCTGGGGCGCTGCTCCTTCTGAGGGGAGCAAAGCGCCAGGACCCCCTCTCTGTGGAGTGTATTTGCTGCTACACAGGGCTCTGATCACAACCCTTCTATTACCAGATCTCAAGAGTTCTTTGACTGGGCCATTTTGTCAGTGGCAAAATTGGCGCTAGTATTCTCAACGTGATTGATATTTTACTGGTACTTGAAGTAATGAGGAATGATGGCTGGGTCTTCAATGTATTTTTCTTCCCAATTGCTATAACAGCTGAGATAAGGGGTGTTAAACTGGCTTAATTGGGTTGCCATCGTAACTAATGGCTTGATTTTATCCAAACTAGCATCTTTTAAGTAGAATTAATCTAAATAATTTTACTACATCCCCCATACAGGCTTGGTTGATCTACAGAAAGCGAAAGAGGATAAATGGGGGCATCATTTTGAAGTTCAGATTCCCCCATCATCCCCGGTTTGGGCGCCACTGCTGTGCAGTAGCTCAATGGTCATTGCACTTATGGGGCCAAATTACTTTTTTTCTTTTTGAATCAATTTAAAAGTCCTTTGTACAGCATTTCAATTTTGATGGGCTGGCATTATCAGATCATCTATTATATAGGAGACTGAGTGAAAAAACAGGTTAGGATATGATAGATCTTGGCTCAGGAAAAGTCATGATCTTAGTCTATTCCATTTTAATTGTACAGCCGTTACACTTGGTTCTCTGTGTTTTCTTGGTTGCCCACAGCACATTTTTCACTGACAGACTCAAACATACTTTATACAAGTTGCTAAGTCATGAAAACATGCTGCTGAATTTAGCCATAATTGGGCTTGTTTTTTTCCCTTATTCTTTTAAATGAAAATAGATGGGGATGCAACACTTGATAATCATATAAAGACTTCATATGGACGCTAGAGATAGTATGTATTTCCTGGCTCAAACTATTTCGTATGCACTGAGCCTTAGGAAGAACTAATGGGGATAATTTTTTTTTTTCTCCTTTTTTTCTTTAAACTCTCTGCATAAGCTGGGTGCTGGAAAGCAAGGGCATTTGAACTTCTTGAAGCAAAATAATTGTCTTTGGCATCTGGAGTCACAATTTAAGATCTTCTGAGGGTAGAAGATGCACTGAACCCTACCCAGTTTCAGAAAAGAAGGGGGAGTGAAAGCTGAGGTTATAGGTGAGAAGGAGGCAGGAAGACCAGCCTGATGGAGTCCTGAGCAGAAGGCAGGGAGCCAAGAAGCAGTGGCCAGCTCCGCCTTTCCTGCCCAGGACAAGCCTCTTGCAGGGGTAGTTCCTGGACTCCGAGGAGAAATTGCTTGTGGCAGCTTTCAGCCCACATAAGATGAGGCTCACGTCCGACCTTTCTGGTGATTACCTGAGCAGGCGCGATAACCCCCTGGGATTTGCCCAGTGCTAATTGCCGCAGCTTTGCCTCCTTGTTAGCACAGCCCCAGAGGCATGCCATCTGACTGCACTCCTGAATCTCTCTCTCTGCATCTTGGTATTTTCCTTAACAGTTATTAACATCAGTTTCCCCCCCTTTCTTAAGACAGGCCAGCGAGTCTGTGTTTGTTAAGTCTTTAATGAAGGAGTTCCTGAACTCTGAAGGCACTGTCTTAACCTTTTCAGAAAATCTGGACCACATAAGGTAAATGACAATATCCATCTTTAAAGATAAAATGCTTGCCAACAGGAAAGGTCACGCCTTATTAATCTATAGGATGAAAGGCTGTACTCTTCCAATCATTTATCTACAGCAGCCTGTTCTGCTTTAGCCAAACAAAAGCATTCACTGATAAAAAAACGAGGTTGTTGGGTAATTTACAGCTCGTTGAAACTGATACCAGTTTACGAAAACTGCTTTGTACATCCTCGAGTGTTCTGTGGGCTGCAACCTAGCCTCTGTCTGTAGCCTCTGTCTGTCTTTTCCTCCTCAAATCATCTGCACCCCAGGCATTGTCGATATTATTATGAGGTCTATTCTAGGATCTACATAGACGCCTACTGAAGCTGCAAGCAAACAGGTCCAAAGAGTTTTTTAACTTCTGTTACAGAGTTTTCGCTTTAACTCTTCTAAAACTTCTAAAAGTTTCTCTAAAACTCTTCTGTTAAAGAGTTTTTAACTCAGGATAGATTTGCAGCCTTGCTTCTGACTTTTTTTTTTACATTCCTCCATTCTGATCTCACAGCTTCTAGTCTCTAAGAGGTTCGCAAAAGATTCTCGTTTGGTGCTGCTTTCCCGTTGTTCTGAACTGAAAGTAGAGCTTGTGTAGGAGCTATCCTGGAGTCACTTCTCCTTTTCGCTAAGTGTTACAGGACTGCAAACTATGCACTTCGCCTGGTTCCCTCTGCAGACGTCCTGCCACTCCACTCCCTGGCGCTACTGCCCCCTGCCGTCCAGCAGTTGGGGACTGTCCTTCCTCAGAATGACAAGACGCTGAGAGTCTAGCTCTAGGGTACCAGGTACTTAGAGAACACATGAATGTTACAGTCTCCTGGAGAAGACACAGAGGACCAGGGACATGCTTTCTGTGTAGTTTTATATATATATATATATATATACACACACACACACATTTATTAAGTTGTATTGAAATATAGAATCATTCATTTTCTATAATGACGCAGCTTGAAGAAACTGCAAAATTTGAACACACCCAGGTAGTGAGTCCAATATATACAAGATTAAGAGTGGAGTTCCTTACAAAACCACCTATCCGTATGATCCTGCAATCCCACGAGAAAACCATAATTTGAAAAGATAAATGCACCTGGATGTTCATTGCAGTACTATTTACAATGGCCAGGACATGGAAGCAACCTAAAAGTCCGTCAGCAGATGAACGGATAAAGGAGATGTAATATATACAATGAAACATTACTAAACCTTAAAAAAGCATGAAGTAATGAATGAATTTGCAGCACCATGGGTGAAACTAGAGATTACCATACTAAGTGAATTAAAGCAGACAAAGAAAGACAAATATCACATGATATTGCTTATATGTGGAATCTAAAAAAAAACGGATACCAATGAAATTATATGCAAAACAGAAACAGATATAGAAAACAAATTTATGAGTACCAAAGAGGAAAGGGGAGAGGCATAAATGAGGACTTCGGGATTAATACATACGCACTACCATATATGAAACAGATAAACAATAAGAACCTTCTATATAGCACAGGGAAATACACTCAGTATTTTGTAATGACCTATAAGAGAAAAGAATCTGTAAAAGAATATATATACTCTTTTATAGTTATATGTGTATAGTTATTTACAACATTGTGAATTAACTATACACTTCAGTTAAAAAAAGTGTCCCTTAAGTAATGCTGAAGCAAGGATCAGTTTGGCTTGTTCGACCGTGATATAAATGGAGCCATTCAGTTGTGATCTTCTGCTTTAGCCTTCTTTTTGCTCAGTGTTGTTTGCAAGATTCATTCACTTGCTGTCAATAGCTGCCCATCATTCATTGTCAGTGCTGCATAGACCCAGTTGTGTGAATGCACCATTCATTTATTCTACATTTGTTAGGCATTTGGATAGTTTCCAATTTTGAGCTAGCATTAATAGTGCTGGGAGTTACACGCGGGCGTGTGGGTTTTGGTGAAGAGACGTGTGCATTTCTGGTGCATGTATAGCAAGGCATGTGATTCCTGGTCACAGGGGACGCATACGTTCAGTGGCATTTGATACCTGCAGCTGCCTGAGCACCAGATCACACTTCTCCCGGCCGGATGAGAGCGTCCCAGTGACTTCACACCCTTGCCAACACTTGGCACTCCCCGTCTTTTCAGTTCAGTCATTTTGTAGGTGTGCCGAGTTTTGAATGTCATTGTATTTCCTTGATTAATTTGTCTTTTAATTTATGTTTGCATAGTTTGCTTTTTATTTCCTTGACGAGTGTTGAGCGTCTCTTCATACATTGACTGTCATTTGTCTATCTTTTGTAGTGAATATCTGTTCAAGTCCTTTACCCAGTCTTCTTTGCCGGGTGTCTTTTGCATACAAGTCCCCTGTAGCTTTGAAGCATGGCAGATGCCTTAGAGAGAGAACAGCTGTGTGTTTAAGGTGAGTTTGCTTGTTTTGTTAGGTCTTTGCTTCAGTGAGACCCTGGGAGATTTCACTCTGCCCTTTAAAAGGCATTTATCTATAACCATGTGCTTAAGGGCCCTCAGGTTTTCACTTTGTCACACCAGTCACATAACTGTTACGAGTATTTCTCATTTATTTCTCTCCATCCTAAGGCTTGCCTGGATCAAGACTGATCCTTGCCCAAAATCTAAAATGGCCCCCAAGAGGAAAAAATGGCTAGGGGCTGAATACTCTTTTTAGGACATTTCCTTCCTTTTTTCTGTTTCAGTTCTTAGTTGATTTAGGTGTCACAGCTTCTGCAGCTCTCTGATGCCTTTACAATGAAGACTTTTGTGATCTAGCCACATTTTTCTAGTTCTTGCAGTAGGGTCTACTATATCCTACCAGAAAGTTCCCACAGCCATGTGTTTTATTGACATGTTTTGGCATAAATTCCCGAGGGACTCCTTGTTTGTGGTGTGTTTAGTTGCTCAGTGGTGTCCGACTCTTTAAAACCCCATGGACTGCAGTCCACCAGGTTCCTCTGTCCATGGGGATTCTCCAGCAAAGAATACTGGAGTGGGTTGCCATGCCCTCCTCCAGGAGATCTTCTCAACCCAGGGATTGAACCCAGGTCTCCAGCATTGCAAGTGGATTCTTAACCAACTGAGCCACCAGGGAAGCCCAAAAATACTGGAGTGGGTGGCCTATCCCTTCTCCAAGGGATCTTCCCGATCCAGGAATCAAACCAGGGTCTACTGCATTGCAGGTGGATTCTTTACCAGCTGAGCTACCAGGGAAGCCCTTGACTCCTTGTTTGAAGAGAATCAATTTATTTTGCTTTAGCTTCCCTCATGACAAAAATTCATTATACTTTCATTGCATCAAATACACTGAATTTCTATAAAATTAATAAAATAAAAATTCTTACTTTGTTTAACATTGAGACATCTGTTAGTGCTATTAACTTGGATCTCACAGGTAAGGGTTGGTTTTTCCTGGTGGACCATAATATCCAGAGATAAGGTTTTGGTGAGTGACAAGGAGACTTTAAACACAAGTTTCTCTGATTTATGAGGCATTTTAAAATTTATTCTGTTTTTTTTTTGCTGTAAGTCTTTCGGGCCTTGTTCAAGATTATCATCTCCAATGATGCCTCTGTATAGTGATGCCAACCTGTTTTTTATTTACCACTCCATCTTCAGGGACATTTCTAAACTTTGGAAACATCTGTGATGCCAGGTTTTGAATTTCCTTGTCTGATATTAGTAGTAATGGAGTTAGAGAAGAAATACATTTCAAACTGTATATTCCTGGAGGTCCATTCTTTCCTTCCCATAACCCCACTGGGGTGGGACTGACATTTACTGAACAGTCACCACGACTCTTGATGGGAACTGTAGAGGGCCCAGCACTTCATCTTCTCACAACAACCTTATAAGCAGAAGTTACCTTATTTTGTAGAAGTAGAAGCTGAATCTCAGAATCTATAAGCAGCTTGCCCAGTCACACCTGTCTCTGGCAAAAATTACAGTTTACTTCATTTCTAGGTTTTTTTTTTTTTTGGATGACTAATTGCATAAAATATTCAAACTTCCTTCATGGTGTTCTTAGCTGAGAATTTTCTCTACATGTACAGATACATTTACATGGCTCTTGGAACTCTGAGATCATTACTTCTGACACCATTTGTTGGAACAGCATTTTAAACCTCCTTGGCTTGTTGCCTTCCACTGCTGACCCCTTTCTGGACTTGTTCCTTCCCCCAAACATATCTGCTCTGATGGTGCCCGTCTCTCTTGCATCGTGAGTCCCTGAGAAAAGCTGCCTGGCCTCTATTTCATCCTGCCTTGCAGCATCTCATGGGTCCATCTCAGCATCCACCCCACACAGACACCATGGCAACAGTCCTCTGAAACCAGCTCTGTTTCAGTTAATGGACTAGATTTCGGACTAGAAACTTACTATCACCTTTCTCTGTTTCATGTTGAGTATGCGTTATTTTCAGAGCCTTGTTTCTTACACCCAGATGTTTTCTGGATTCGCCCTTTCTAATTCGCTTCTGTTGCCACTAGGCTGCGTGATCCCTTTAGCTAAGATACGCGTGATGGCTTTCAACCTGTTTCCCAGCTCTAGACTCAGTCCACCCAGACTACTTCCGCCGCTTCTCTTACCTTGATTTCTCCACGGCTCTCTAGGGCCTTCTTACCTCATGTCTCATCATGACCTGACTGATTCTCCACACTGCCGCGGGGCTTACCTTCCTAAAGTACAGTTATCCTGGAGGAATTTGAGAATCAAATCAAACTTCTCGGCATGGCCTATGGAGAATGACCTAATGTATGATCTATTCCACAGATACATGAGTGCCCGCTCAAAGTCTGGCATGTGATAGGAGCTGGGCATTCCACACAAGATCCAGTTCCCTTATCTCTGTAAATATGGAGCCTCCAGTCACACTGAGCAACGTTTCAGGGTCTCACATATCCACTTTCTTTCAGGCTTCTAGCAGAACGCCTTGCCCTTTCTCAACTTATCCTTCATCACTTGGGTTAGAGATCCCCTCAACCAAGAAGCTCCCCATGACCACCTCTGAGACTGCATGGTCTGGGGCTCCTCTGGTTATTTCCTGTAGGATAGCTATGATGTTCTTTGGTCATCTGCTGCTTGCTAGTCCAACTTGCCGGGTAGCTCGTTAGCTCGCTGAGCACAAGGACGATGTACTGTTCATCTCTGAGTCTCCAGGACCACGCACAGGGTCTGGTCCAGCTCTCTGCTGTTGAGTGTTCATGAGCTCTTTCATCACGTCACTTTCCTTCTCAAGAGCATGTGGGTACCTGCTTCCTCAGACAACTTGTCTTGAAGATGTTTTCCATATGCATCCAAATGAATTTCTCCACATTTACACACAGGGGATACAAACCATTTCTTACCTCCCATGCCACACCCCCTTTTAGTTTTGATTCCACCGCTCTGTGGCCCCAGGCACCCCACCTCCAACCCTGCCACCTACCCCAATCCTCCCTGCCTTTCAAGGCCAGACTCTAAGGTGGACTCACTGTGGAGCCCACTCTGCCTACTGTGAGCCACACCGATCGCTCACTTCTCAGATGTGCCCTTCTATCTGGTGTGCATGGAAGCATCCAGCCTCTGAGAAGTCTCAGTTTACTCATTATAGGGGAATGAAGGCACAGATAAAGAACCCATAGATATCTATTTCAATGTACTTACAGGACTCAGAACTGAGTCTTTAGCTATGAACAGCTGGCTTCCAGGAATTACAGGGAGAGCAAAACTTCTTGTGTGACTGATACAGTAGACATTTCAGCTTAATATACTTGAAAACAAATTCTTATCCTCCTCATCTCAACCAGTAGCAAATCCTGTTAGCATTGCATCTGAAATCTACAGACTATCTCCAGAATCTGACCCCTTCTCACCCCTCCTCTATTAGTGGTCCAAGGCACCATCTTCCCTAGACTGTCCTCAGTTTTCCTAAGAGGTGTCCCTNACAGTAGACATTTCAGCTTAATATACTTGAAAACAAATTCTTATCCTCCTCATCTCAACCAGTAGCAAATCCTGTTAGCATTGCATCTGAAATCTACAGACTATCTCCAGAATCTGACCCCTTCTCACCCCTCCTCTATTAGTGGTCCAAGGCACCATCTTCCCTAGACTGTCCTCAGTTTTCCTAAGAGGTGTCCCTACTTCGGTCTTATTTCCTTGTCTCAACAGAGCAGAAGAAGGATCGTGGTACTTGGCAAGGGTGTCCATTTCACACGAAGTAGAAGTCAAGGGTCATAAAGGCGCCCATGTGACCCTCCATGATCCGCATCCTGGACCACCTCCCTCTTTGCTCTGGCCCCCAGCCTCCTTGCTCCTCCCTGAGATTGCTTCAGGGGCCCCATCCCCACTTACTTCATGTTTTGACTCAGATGCTACTTCTTCAGCGAGCCTCTCAGGGCTGTCTAGTTAAAACTATAGCATCCTTTTGTTTGCTATCTCTTCTTCCTGTTCCCGTTTCATACATAAATAGTATTCCTTTTTTTTCTCCAAAAGCACAATATATATTTTAGTCAGATTCTTCCCTTTCTCCATGAGCGTGCCAGCTGCACAAGGACAATGATCTTTGTTTGTTCACGACTCTATCTCCAGTGTCTGGACCAGAGTCTGGCTTGTGGATATTGTCTCATTAGCTTCTGAATGAACAGGAATTGTTTTGTGATTACGAAGGTACTAGCTGAGGGGACTTGATGTCTTTCTGTGGTGTATATCATAAGAGGAACAAAGCTGTGGGGACAGTTCAGTCATCAGGATCCGTGATGTCCCCTGGAATTTTCTTTCAACATGCATTAGGGTGAAGAACTGTCCCTGTAGATAGAACAGGAGCCAGGATGAAGGACATCAGCTTGGCTTCCGAGCCTAGGTGCCTGCCAGAGCGGAACGGGGTGAGCTCGCCGCTCTGACCTCTGTCTAGATAGAGCCGAGGATTCCAGGACTTGGGGGTTTCACTGACTCACTGTGTGTTTATTCACTTTGCTTCCCTGCCCTCACACATTCTGTTCTTACCAAGAACACCTCTAGGCCTAACAGAAGAATTGTAAAAGTGCAAAGATATATTTAGAACTGAAAATACACACTTATTGGAATTTAAAGAATTGCTCACCACTGTCAATTGCCAGGAAGAGGGCAGTGTAGACGCTGTTGTGGACGAATGGGGACTCACGGTCCAGCACTGCGGTGGTGTCAACAGTCCCGTTGATGGGGTTGATATTCAGCCAGCCTGCTGGATCCTTGTAAACAGAATACCTGAAAAAAAAAAATCCCCAAACAGTGACACATTATATTCAAAATAGGTTCAAAAAATGTTCACAGAGTGCTGGGCACAAGCTCCCATGCTAGCTGCCAGATAATTTTTAATACAAATCCAAAAACATCATTAGAGTGCAGTTGTTCATCCAGAAAGTAATGACTGACCATTAACTCTGGGCTGTCTCTGTGCTGAATGTTTTGTACACGCACCTCCTTTATTCCTGGTGACAAGCCTGGAAGGAAGGAGCTCGTGTCTGCTCAGCTCTCATAGTGGCAGGGTTCACAGCCTGTCTGCTGAGTTCAAGTCCAATTCCCCCCGCCTCCCCTTTTACACCTGGGATGCATCTTGTATGCAGACCAGCTAGGAGAAGCACTGTCATGAAGGTACGGGCAGGGCACATGGATGCCTGGGAGAAAAAGGAATTATCTGTGTTGGAGGGTAACCGTGGGGTCCTCACAGAGGATGCAACATCTGAACTGAGACAGATGGAATGGGGGGATGTTGTCAGGGAATGGGAGGGTGTTGTCACAGAATGAGAGGACAGACACGCAGGGGAAAGAAGAATATGAATTAACATGGAACAGAGATAGGCAGTAAAATGTTAGTTTCACAGTAGCAAGGACATCTGTTTACTGTCAGGACCCCATCTCCTGGAACACTGCTTAGCATGTATACAACACTCAATAGATAGTTGTTGAAAGAATAAATATTTAGGGACCGGAAGGTAGATGGTTGTGGTTGGAACATAGCTTCTCCAGGGGAAACTGAAAGGAAATGAATTTGGAGGGACAAAGTACAAAGAACCTGAATCATTTAAGGGGTTTGAATTCTAGATATATGGGAAACCACCAAAGAATTTTAAAATGTTCTATACACATTATTTATAATAGACAATCAACAAGGGCCTATTGTATAGAACAGGGAACTCTGCTCAATGTTCTGAAATCACCTAAATGGGAAAAAAGATTGGGAAAAGAATAGACGTGTGTGTGTGTATCACTGAATCGCTTTGTGGTGCGCCTGAGACTACCATGACGTTGTTAATCAATTACACTCCAACATAAAATAAGAATTTAACAGAATGCTCCTATTATTTCTGAGGCTGTTATAAAAGTAACACATGCTCACTGTAAGAAGTTCAAGCAATAGAAAGCCACAGTAAGTAAGAAGTGAGAGTCTTGTCTTGTTTGTCTTTGAATGAGAGTCTTGTCTTTGACCTGGGTGGCTAGGGAACCTGGGCAACTAAGAGGATGCTAGATGCTAGAGACCCTGTGATTGGCTTATTTTTTCTATTATTAAACTACAGGCTGTAGATTTCTTAGTTTTCCCTGCACTTTGGCCATTTTAAACTAACTTGTATATTAAAAAAAAAAAAACTTAAGTAGGATGTTTTATTTTTTTAAAAAAATTTAGCCCTTTGACTTTTTGCCAAGGAAAACAGTAAATATTATTCCAGTGGGAAAGCAAACCAAATGAAAACAAAAACAACTCCACCCCCTCACCCGCCACAAAACACACACCTGGAGAGAGAAATGCCTTTGCCAAGGTCAACGGCTAGTGTGCAGCAATGCTGGGATCTGAACTTTGAGCCAAGCCCCTGCCCTTAACCTCCACACAAGCTCTGCCCAATTGCACATGTTGTCAACATCACGGGGGAGTTAAAGGTATAGACTTGGGAGTGAAGAAGACTCGGACTCTCTGTGAGTCCATTTCCTCCTCTGTTAGGTGGGACGATCCCAGTGGCCTTAGTGGTGGCTGTGAGGGTCAAGCGAGGCCTGAATCCAAGTGGCTGCTGTGTGTGCCAGTGGCCTCTGGGCCAGGCCCAGTGCGCTCTCTTGATGTGACCCACTGTGTACCCCGGAGTGTTTTGGAAATGCGTGACTTGGTGAGCCCTGGGGAAACAAAGCTTTGAAGCTGAAGCAGTGACGGGGAACAGATGGAGAAAATGAACAAGGCTAACGGAGGTTTTCTCACCACTCTCAATGCCTCAGTTATCACTTCCATATTTCTTCAAAACGGAAGAAATGTATATATTACTCCTGACAGTGAACTGCTTTAAAAACACACGTCTTTCAGTTTGATAGTAATTTCCACTTCCACCTGGCAAGATGCTATCTGCTAAGACCCATCTGAAATGTGTCCTCTGCCCGCCTCCCACCGCACCCCGCCTGCCTGCTGCTTTGAGGCCCCCGGTTTGAAGGGTTAGTCCCTGCATCCTCTCGTCCTTGCTGGGCACACATATGGATGAAAATGCCTGTCAGAGCGGCGTATGGGCCCCATAAGTCTGCCCCTTCCGCAGTTTCTCAAGGCCTGCAGTTTCTCAGTGTCAGGGTGAGGTTCGAGTTGGCTGGGTTACTGCTTGCTGTACCTGGCTTTGTGCTCACCATTCATGGTGGGCGCCACAGTGACGTCTGTGGTCACAGCAACCTGGTGAAGTGGGTGTCATCCCTCTCTGAAGATGAGATAACCAAGACTCAGAGAGGCTTAGCCACTCACCCAAAGCGGCTCAGCTAAGAAGCAGCCGAGATGGAATTCAGCAGGGGTGTGCCAGGTTCCAGGCACTGGAGCCTAACCAGGGTACAGTGGGTCCATGCCCAGGACCTGGCCCTGGCCGCTCTGCACTCCCTGGGTGGAGTGGAGTGGCTGCCTGTTGGATGTTACTTCATTCTTTCTTTTTCGGTTGGAACATCAAGCAAACGGAAAACACGAAGAGTGGTGACATTTGTTTCCCATCTTACAGGGTAACAAGCTCATGGTTGACCCAGCAGAGATTTGTGGTGGTTCAATATATCTGAAGTCATGAAAAATTTAAATAGACTGTACTTTGTTCCCTGATTACTTAACTCAGAGTTTAGATTATAAATAAAAACTGAATAAGTAATCTGTCACTCCGCATTGGCTAAGAACGCTCTTTTATTCTCCTGTCTTTGTTTCTGGTCCTCCATTGCCACGGTTTTGCACTATAATGAGCACNGTCATGAAAAATTTAAATAGACTGTACTTTGTTCCCTGATTACTTAACTCAGAGTTTAGATTATAAATAAAAACTGAATAAGTAATCTGTCACTCCGCATTGGCTAAGAACGCTCTTTTATTCTCCTGTCTTTGTTTCTGGTCCTCCATTGCCACGGTTTTGCACTATAATGAGCACGTTGGTCTCTTGTGTAGGGAAGAGTTATACTGAATGAAAAGCTTACAGAGGTTGGTTGATTGGAAGCTGTCCCCCGAGAACAATGCCCAGTGGTTTAGGTCTGTACCTACCACATTCCCAGTGAAAGCAAGAGCTTGAGTGTTTTTACAGGATAATACCCCACTATTTTATTTTCTTTGAAAAATAACCAGGTCTGGGAGCTTGCCTGGTGGCTCTGTGATAAAGAATCCAATGTAGGAGACACAAGTTTGATTCCTGGTCCCAGAAGACCCCACGTGCTGCGGAACCAGGATCCCGTGTGCCACAACGACGGAGCCTGTGCTCTGGAGCCCAGGAGCTGCAACCACTGAGGCCCTCTCACCCTCCGGCCCGTGCTCCACAGCGAGAGAAGCCACCACNTCTGTGATAAAGAATCCAATGTAGGAGACACAAGTTTGATTCCTGGTCCCAGAAGACCCCACGTGCTGCGGAACCAGGATCCCGTGTGCCACAACGACGGAGCCTGTGCTCTGGAGCCCAGGAGCTGCAACCACTGAGGCCCTCTCACCCTCCGGCCCGTGCTCCACAGCGAGAGAAGCCACCACAGTGGGAAGCCCGAGCGCCACACCTAGAGTAGCCCCTGCTCGCCACAGTCAGAGAAGAGCCCACGTAGCAGGAAGACTGAGCACAGCCAAAACTAAATCAATCAATAAAAAGTTATGTATATATGAAGAAGCAACCAGGTCTCCACCGCTGTGCTGTTTAATTGCATGCCTGCTGGGCCCCTTGTCCTCCTCTGTTAGCTGATGGACTTTCTCTGTTGCCTCTTCCCACCGAGATGTTGGGGAGGTCCACCTGGACCCCAGATCTCCTGGATGTCCCTCTTCCTGCATCTACTCAGGTTTGCAGCCATGGAGAGGGCAGGGTGGGGTCATTCCATTTACTGAGAATTCCCGACTGCCCAGTGCTGTTTTCCCTGAACCCACGGCCTCCAAACTCAGAGCTTGTGGAAGCCCCTCGAGGTAGCTGTGCCCCTCCCCAGCCCTGGAGGGTCTACCCCCGAGGGGAAGAAAGCCCAGCGCTCACCACCCAGCCTGCCCTCCCACCTCCTGGCCGACGAGCCCTTGAGACTGACTGGCCAGGCACTCTATGTGCGTTTCTGCTTTTTCAAAGCCGTCTCTTTAATAACCTTTTGGCACAAGAATACTTGTGTGCAAGACATCTTCTGTGCTTCTAGGCCTGAAAAATGCACATGCTTTATTAAATTGGAATTTCCAGGCAATTTGTCTGTGATGTGAACTTTGCTTGTTATAAGGGAAGAAAAATCAAATTAAAAAACAAGACTCCTTTCAGCCAGTCTGTAGCTTCACAGAAGCTGCTCATGAGCTTGCCAAGGCTTGGCCTCTTCCAGGTGTCAGTGTCAAAGACACAGGCCAGGCTGATCGGCAG
Source organism: Neotragus moschatus (assembly GCA_006410615.1). Lineage (NCBI taxonomy): Eukaryota > Metazoa > Chordata > Mammalia > Artiodactyla > Bovidae > Neotragus > Neotragus moschatus. Next base: position 1,418,698 of record SJYA01002434.1, on the reverse strand, counting down.
ATCAGGCCAGTGGGGAGGTGGGGCGGGGGCCATCTAACCACGCTCCAGGCCTGCATCGTCCTGGGAAGTGGGCTTACTGTGGGCAGGGCCCTGGCAGAGCAGGGAAGGAAGCTGCCAGGCCAGAGGACTTCCAAGCCAGAGGCCTAGCTCTTTGGGGGCCTCAGCGCTGGTAGGAAGGAGAGAGAGAGAGACTTTGACAGGACCACTCTGCAGGCTTCCTGAGTTCACTTCCACTGCACTGAGGTTGCACATTTGTTCAGCATAGGATAACAAAATCCTTGCTTTTATTTTAGACTCAATATGACAAAGTAATTATCCCCCATGGAATCTGGTCCCATCACTTCATGGGAAATAGATGGGGAAACAGTGGAAACCATGTCACACTTTATTTTGGGGGGCTCCAAAATCACTGCAGATGGTGACTGCAGCCATGGAATTAAAAGATGCTTACTCCTTGGAAGGAAAGTTATGACCAACCTAGATAGCATATTCAAAAGCAGAGACGTTACTTTGACAACAAAGGTCCGTCTAGTCAAGGCTATGGTTTTTCCAGTGGTCANAACCTAGATAGCATATTCAAAAGCAGAGACATTACTTTGCCAACAAAGGTCCGTCTAGTCAAGGCTATGGTTTTTCCAGTGGTCACGTATGGATGTGAGAGTTAGACTGTGAAGAAAGCTGAATGCCAAAGAATTGATGTTTTTGAACTATGGTGTTGGAGAAGACTCTTGAGAGTCCCTTGGACTGCAAGGGGATCCAACCAGTCCATTCTAAAGGAGATCAGTCCTGGGTGTTCTTTGGAAGGAATGATGCTAAAGCTAAAACTCCAGTACTTTGGCCAGCTCATGAGAAGAGTTGACTCATTTGAAAAGACTCTGATGCTGGGAGGGACTAGGGGCAGGAGGACAAGGGAACGACAGAGGATGAGATGGCTGGATGGCATCACCGACTCGATGGACATGAGTTTGTGAGTTCACTCTGGGAGTTTGGTGATGGACAGGGAGGCCTGGCGTGCTGCAATTCATGGGGTCGCAAAAAGTTGGACACGACTGAGCAACTGAACTGAACTGAACTGAACTGAATTATCCTCCAATTAAAATAAATAAATTAGTTTATAAAAATTTTGCAAAGTAATATAGCTCCTCACTTAATTCCAGCCCAATGGGCCCCCTACATTANTGGTGATGGACAGGGAGGCCTGGCATGCTGCAATTCATGGGGTCGCAAAAAGTTGGACACAACTGAGTGACTGAACTGAACTGAACTGAATTATCCTCCAATTAAAATAAATAAATTAGTTTATAAAAATTTTGCAAAGTAATATAGCTCCTCACTTAATTCCAGCCCAATGGGCCCCCTACATTAAATGAAATATCTGCTTGGGTGATTCAAATCAACCATTTTATTTATAAACAGGAGAGAATTCCTGGCAGAAGGTGGAGAATTTCCAGCAGTGTTCTGGCATAGCTCATGTAGCTGTGGCTCTGAACACGTACTTCGCGTCTCCTGACAAAGCACACGGAGGAGACTGGAGGACATGTGGTCCCAGAGTCCAGGCTCAGGTACACAACACGGGCTGGCACAGGGTTCCTGGAGTGATGGGGACGGTGCTCTGTCCTGCTCCGCAGGAACCAGGGCCCAGGAAGGTGATCTTGGTATCAGGAAGGACGTTCCCTGGATGGCGAGATGCCACAAAGGGAAAATGTGGACAGAAAGAGCTGCCCGGTGAGTGGCCTAGGCAGGACCTTCTAGAGTTGGGGAGGTGGACATAGAGCTTGCCCAGCTTAGCGTGAGGCGATGGCCTTCCACGAGGACAAGGGGAAGAGCTCCCGACACCTGCAGGCTCTTCCCTGGACTGCCCTCCCAGGCGTCCAAGAGCCCCTGGTGGAGTCCTGAGGCCCTCCTGCGTGAGGTGCTACCAGATTACATTCTACCCTCACACTCTCCTGGCAGTTGCCATCTGGTGATGGCACATGGACCAAGGCTTGGTCGGGTCCTTACAGACATTCTGACCCTTGTTGTTGTGTAGTAGCTCATTCGTGTCTGACTCTTTGCGACCCCATGGCCTGCAGCACACCAGGCCTCCCTGTCCATCACCAGCTCCCAGAGCTTGCTCAAGCTCATGTCCATTGAGTCTGTGATGCCATCCAACCATCTCATCCTCTGTCGTCCCCTTCTCCTCCCGTCTTCAGTCTCTCCCAGCATCAGGGTCTTTTCCAGTGAGTCAACTCTTTGCATCAGGTGGCCCAAGTATTGGAGCATTAGCTTCAGCATCAGTCCTTCCAGTGAATTTTCAAAACTGATTTTCTTTAAGATGAACTGGTTGGATCTCCTTGCAGTCCAAGGGACTCTCAAGAGTCTTCTTCAACACCACAGTTCAGAAGCATCAATTCTTTGGCACTCAGTCTTCTTNCTTCTCCTCCCGTCTTCAGTCTCTCCCAGCATCAGGGTCTTTTCCAGTGAGTCAACTCTTTGCATCAGGTGGCCCAAGTATTGGAGCATTAGCTTCAGCATCAGTCCTTCCAGTGAATTTTCAAAACTGATTTTCTTTAAGATGAACTGGTTGGATCTCCTTGCAGTCCAAGGGACTCTCAAGAGTCTTCTTCAACACCACAGTTCAGAAGCATCAATTCTTTGGCACTCAGTCTTCTTTATGGTCTAATTCCACATCCATGCATGACCACTGGAAAAACCATAGCTTTGACCCGACAGACCTTTGTCGGCAAAGTAATAATGTTTCCGCTTTTTAATATGCTGTCTAGGTTGGTCATAGCTTTTCTTCTAAGGAGCAAGCGTCTTTTAATTTCATGGCTGCAGTCACCATCTGCAGTGATTTTGGAGCCCAAGAAAATAAAGTCTGTCACTGTTTCCATTGCTTCCCCATATATTTGCCATGAAGTGATGAGACCGGATGCCATGATTTTAGTTTTTTGAATGTTGACTTTTAAGCCAACTTTTTCACTCTCCTCTTTCACTTTCATCAAGAGTCTCTTTAGCTCCTCTTCACTTTCTGCCATAAGGGTGGTGTCATCTGCATATCTGAGGTTAGTGATATTTCTTCCATCGATCTTGATTCCAGCTTGTGCTGGACTACCATGATGACAGACAACGCACAGCCCACCCCAGGAGCTCCCTTCCCACCCTTCAGTGGACCCGGGTGGGCTTGCTGTGGGTCCATTATCTGCTCTGTCATAGGAAGCAGGCAGTGAGACCATTAGCAAGTATCTTCTGCGTGGACCACTGCGGGCCTGACTCTTTGCTTCTGTTCTGCTTGCTACTGTTAGTTCTTCAAAGAGCAGCCAATTGAACATTCACCATTTTTCTCTTTAAAAAACATTTCCTTATTTATTTTGTCTGTGCTGGATCCTTGTTGCTGCGCACAGGCTTTCTCTGGTTGCAGTGGGCAGGGCCTTCTCTCTGGTGGCAGTGTTCAGGCTTCTCTTGTGAAGCATGGGCTCCAGGGCCCTTGGGCTTCACCAGTTGTGGGGCAAGGGCTCTGTTGCTCTGCGTCATGTGGAATCTTCCCAGACCAGGGATGGAACCCCTGTTCCTTGCATTGCAAGGTGGAGTCTTAATCACTGGATCACCAGGGAAGCCCCCAAATTCACCATTTTCAATTTGTATCTCATATGAGTGAGTTCCTGCTTAGAATCCTCCAATAACTTCCCACTGGGCACAGAATAAAACCCAAACTCCTGATCATGTCTTGCAGTCTTTGCCTAACTCTCTACCCTCCTTTCATCTGTCTCATTCGCCTGTGTGTCTGGTGCCTAGAAGAGTGCCTGGCACACCCGGAGCAGGCACTCAGGGGTTGGATGAGTGAATGAAAGAACAAGCCTTCTTCAACATGGTTTGACTGAACCAGGCCTGCGCTCCCCTGACACTCACTCTGGGAGACTTTAGGTGACCAACTTGAACGAAGCAGCCTGTCTTTCTTTGATTTCCAGGACAGAGGCTGGATTTCTCCCGGGCTCTGCAGGCATGTGGATGTGCTAGTCCAGGGTCCTGTGGCTCGTGAGAGCCCCCCACCCCCACCCCGGCCCATGATTATCCAACTTTACTAACACTTATTAGCATTAATAATAAGTAATACTTATTAGAAGGCTGAAAAGCAAAGCAAAACCAAGCAGTCTTGGTGTTTCAGAGTGAGACGGATCAAGCCCAGCAGCGTGTGGCCACACTGGGGGCCTCTCCTCCCAGGGCTGTGCAGCTTGCAGGGTGAGTTCCGTGTCTGTCCGTCAAAGGGATGGCGTGGTGGTATTTGCGCCAGGTGCTGTTTCCAGGGTGGATTGTCCTGAAGAAACATGCCCGCTGGGAGAGCAAACCCGGACGTCAGAAGACCAGCAAGGCAAAGCGAATCCCCACTGCATTTGTTCTCAGGCTTTATTTTTATTGGGTGATTAACTGACAGGTCATGCCTCTGCTCAGCACCTGGACATTTCAGCTCAGCTCAGACCACGTCGAGAAGAGGTGTTGGTGCTTTTGAGAAGTTGATGAGCGAGGCTGTGGCAGAGACCGGCTTCCTGCCTTGAAGGTCAGTGAGCACCACCTGGCAAGCCGCCACCGAGGAGGTTCCTACCAGTGCCTGCTTGGCTTAGGGGACAGGCCTTCTCCCTCTGCTGGAGGCCAGGCGGCGAGTGATCCCAGACACTGTTTCTTACCGAGGCTGGGCTGTGGGAGACCCACATGGTTCTGGGGAGGAGCTGAGAGGGTCTGGGCTTCATGCGGAGAGACCTGGCCCAGAGCACATCTCTGCCTACCTTGGCCTGGCCCGTGGTCTGGAGGAGCCGTCCTCTAGCAGGTGACTCTGTTGGCCTCCATGCGGGAAGCCCTGGGCCCCCCAGCCCAGCCCTGGGCACGGATGCCCTACATTTTTGGAAGACCTGCTAGGAGCCCAGAGGTCTGCTGGGGATGGGGGAGACTGTAGTGAGCAGAGCAGGAAGCTCCCGCCCCGAGGAGGACTTTCCCCAACGGGGTTCATCCCTGGACACTGCATTGGCACACGACGGGGGGAGTGCTCAGAGGAAGGGCTGTCTTCCTCCCTTCCCAAGTCCAGGGCTCTGTCTTGTGTCTGGTCCATTGCAAGCCTTAGTCAAGGATGGGTGGGCGAATGAGCAGACACCAGTGTGTGAAAAGTGAATAGGAAGCAAATAGGTACAGAATTCTGAGGAGTCGGTGTCCTGGGATTTGCAGGGTGTGTGAAGACAGCTGTGCACCTGGTCCATGAGGGACGATGGGTAGTGCCCCGACGGGGTCAGCTGTGTGGAGTCACAGAGCTCTGACAAGGGGGANTTGTGTGTATATAACCATCTACTCCAGACCAGAACTGAGTCCAGTTTATTTAGCTCAATGCTTGCCAACCCAGCCCTGCCCACTCACACACACAGTAGGTGCTCACTTAGTTAGATTTCCCACTGCTTCCTGCTGTGCTGGTGTGCCCTCTCAGAACAATGGCCTGGCCCATTTCTCAGGTGTTTCTGTCTGTCTCGTGTGATAGAAGATAAACCTGGGACTTTCATACCTGGTATTAGTGAAGTAGGCAATTCAGACCAATGGTCCCACTAAGCAAGCTGTAAGATATTGGAAAATACACATAAAGAAAGGAAATGGGGAAGAAGTCAGGACAGGTTAGAAGACTACAGGACTGCAATCAGTACGGGTCTCTATTTCCTCATATCTTTCATGGCAATGATCTCATTTTGAGGGGAGTCTTAGAAGGTGTTGCAGGTAATGTTAGCAACCTGAAAATGCAGCCAGTTTCAAAGCATTTTTGACTCTGGAAAGACTAGAAGATTATATCTACTCAAGTAAATAGTCATTAAAGAGGCCAACAAGGGGGGGAAAATGTGAAGAGGAATGGTCTCCACGGGATGGTGGGAGGTAGGGGGCTGTTGGGCAGAACACAGGGGGCTTCCAGGGGGTGATGCTCCTGGGGTGATGCTGTCATGGCGGACACGTGTCCTCGCACCTGCGTCCACACCCACGGACATACACCGCCAGCAGTGACCCGCAGGCTGGGGACTTGGGGTCATGAGGTGTGTTCATCAGCTGGAGCACACGCTGCACCCTGGGGGAGGCGTGCATGCCTGGGGTTAGGGGATATATGGGAAACCTTCACACCATCCCCTCCATGTTGCCATGAATCTAAGGCCACTGTAAAAAGAGTCTATTAGGATAAGAAAGCTATGGTACACATACACAATGGAGTATTACTCAGCCATTAAAAAGAATACATTTGAATCAGTTCTAATGAGGTGGATGGAACTGGAGCCGATTATACAGAGTGAAGTAAGCCAGAAAGAAAAGCACCAATACAGTATACTAACTCATATATATGGAATTTAGAAAGATGGTAACTATAACCCTGTATGCGAGACAGCAAAAGAGACACAGATGTATAGAACAGTCTTTTGGACTCTGTGGGGGAGGGAGAGGGTGGGATGATTTGGGAGAATGGCATTGAAAAATGTATAATATCATGTAAGAAATGAATTGCCACTCTAGATTCGATGCAGGATACAGGATGCTTGGGGCTGGTGCACTGGGATGACCCAGAGAGATGGTATGGGGAGGGAGGTGGGAGCAGAGTTCAGGATTGGGAACTCATGTACACCCATGGTGGATTTATGTTGATGTATGGCAAAACCAATACAATATTGTAAAGTAAAATAAAGTAAAAAAAAAATAATAACAAAAGAAATTACTATAGCAACAACAACAACAACAAAAACGTGGACAAGTCTAAGTTTTCCAAACTTTATGAAAATAAAATGAACTCAGCAAAATGGGAGATTGCGTCAAGAATATGATATTAAGGGTAAGCTGTATGCACAGCTGAGGTGAAAGATTTCGGCTAGAACATCCATCAAACACGGAGGGAATGGAATCACAGGTTGGAGAAGTGGGNAATAATAACAAAAGAAATTACTATAGCAACAACAACAACAACAAAAAAGTGGACAAGTCTAAGTTTTCCAAACTTTATGAAAATAAAATGAACTCAGCAAAATGGGAGACTGCGTCAAGAATATGATATTAAGGGTAAGCTGTATGCACAGCCGAGGTGAAAGATTTCGGCTAGAACATCCATCAAACACGGAGGGAATGGAATCACAGGTTGGAGAAGTGGGAGGGAGTAGATACATCTGCGCCCCTCAACTTGAGAGCTCTTCTTCCTAAATATTGGTAATACTGCTCCATTCCCACTAAAGTCTGCCAGCGAGGGCAAACATGCCCTGGCTATGGGTGGGCCCCGACCCAAACTAGGCCCCCAAACTCACTCTGACATCTGAGCCCAGGCCAGGGCAGATGCTGGGGCCAAGCCCATCCTGCTGCTGCTGCTGGTGTCTCACCTGGCCCTGGGTCCCCCCTGCTGTGACGCCTGCCTGTTGATTCTGTGAATGGCTGCACAGACTTCTGACACATTTTGTTTCTTTTGCAGACACCTTTCAGAGTTGACTTCTGATGCTTGCCTCCAACTCCAACAGATAAACAGCCCGTTTCAGAAATAGGACACTATTTGGAAGTGCATTTTACTAATACTGCTGCTGCTGCTAAGAAGGAGAGGTGTTGGGGCCTGGAACTTGGGAACCCCAGGCTGGGGGGAGTTGATATCCCCTGCCCTCTCCATAGCTTGCAGAAATACCTGAAAATATTGACAGAAATAAATGTTTGAAGGAAACTCTAGCACTGCCTGCTGGGCAAGTCAGCAAGGGTAAAGTGGATGTGTTCTTGAAACCAAAGAGGAGCGGCAAAGGAAGCATTATTTAATCCTGATCAAGGAAAGGGGACCGCTAACCTCTGATGAGAAAACAGACTTTGCACTAGCCATAAGTAACCCTGTGACAAGTGGATGAATAGCCCAAGTGATTATCACACAGAATTTAATATTTAGGCCAGCATGAACTCAGAGCAATAAAGCTCCATTTCATATCTTTTGTGGAATGAGGTGGGGGCATTTATGAGCAAAGGCATGCATGCGTGAATGAAGAAATACGCTAAATGTAGCCATCAAACTCCCGCTCTTGTTTCTAGCTGTTGCTTTATCCAGCCCTAGCCGGAAAGCCCTTGCTCAGCAAATAACAATGATCTGAGATGACAAATGATGTAAAGAAACAGGTGGGCATACAGAACACACTCATGCTTCTCCTTTCTCTTAGAAACACAGGAGAAATGGGAAAAAGTGGTTAGCAAAAACTCTAAGTAAGAAATAAAGATGCATTCTTGTTGAAGATGAAAATAACTGCATATTAGAACCCTGCCTTACGGGAGATGAAGAAGGTATTTTCCAATTCTTTTATAAAAAAGCCTTTCAATGTAAACCTACCAAAAAAATCCACAGACTCCAGGATACCAATGCTTTGTCTATTTAAGTCATGAATTTTGAATAGTTTCTGACTCTATTTTGTGACACTAATTTGTGTTATAGTCTCTAAAAATATTTTAAAACTGTTTCTTACTGATAGTTGAGAATTTTTACTAATAGGTAAAAAAAATAAACTTTAGTGACAGAAACAGCATCACATGGTTAGTTATCTGATATTTACACAGCGATTTGGTTGTAGGGAACTGGGAGAGAGCTCCTCTCATAGCCACAGATACCCCTAAGGAAACATACCTGCCCCTAGGCTGGGGCAGCCCAGTTGGGTAGACAGTTTGGAAGAATGAGTCTGTGTGTGTGTTCTTTAATGCCAATTGCATATTACTTGTGCGTGTGTGTGTCTTAGGCATGCAGTCACGTCAGACTCTTTGTGATCCCATGGACTATATCCCACCAGCCTCCTCTGTTCATGTAATTCTCCAGGCAAGAATACTGGAGCGGGTTGCCATCCTCTTCTCCAGGGGCTCTTCCTGACCCAGGGATCAAACCCGGGTCTCCCGCTGCATTGCGGGCAGATTCTTTACCATCTGAGCCTTAGAGTGTAGATTTTTACATCTATTAAGTATTGCTGTCAACAATAATAGCAATCTTTTAAGGACAAGTTTATTAGCAGCACTTCAGGCAAGTCATTAAAACAACCTGACCCTTTCGACATTTACAGAACCCCCAGGAAGGGCCCATCAACTCTCATGGGACTTGTGTGGACACGACTCTCGTGGCTTCAGCAGTGTATGTCTACCCCTTCTTCTGGTTGCACCACCTGCCTCCACTTTGGGCAGCCAGCCCACTGCCCCTTGACCCCAGAGTTTTGTTCCTGCACCAGCTCCCCTGAGGTGACCCAGGCCTGTGGTCAGTGATTGGTTGAGGCTAGACCCCTGATCTGCTCTAGACCCAGGAATTCTGCTGGAACCCTGGGAAGGAACTTTCCTGGGACTGTGAACCTGGAGCTATAGCTGGCGTTTTGTAACATGAGGTCAGAGCTTACTTGAGAGTGAAGCTGACAGCGAGGAGAGGAAGTCAGGAGGGAGAGAAGGCTCCTGAGAGCCCTGCCCTAATGGCACACGCAGGGCTGACATCCCAGCGGGTGCTGTTCTGATTGGCAGGTGTCACGGCTAACGGTACCTATTTGCAAGTTTCCCACTAATACTCAGACCTGGCTCTGCCTAAAATCTCACCTCCCAGTTATGTCAGGTCATAGGTTCATTTTTTTTTTTTTCTGATTCCAGTTTGAGTTAGGTTCTATTTGTTATTAAGAGTCTTGACTGTAGATGAACCTGCCATTTGTGAGGGTTAAAATGTAAATAACAAGCCTTTCTACTATAGATTTGAAAATTAAACTTGTTTTTGGTAGGAGGGAAATTTGAGAGATGCAAAGATCTACTTGGATTGTATTTCTCTTCTTTGAAACCTGGCCTCCCCGTTCTGTATAAAAGAGTGTGCCATGCTTGTTAGAAATCAGCCTGGCTTCATCAACGAGAATCTCGCTTCTCGTGAAACTGAGGTATCTTCTACCCGAACCCAGGTGAGGCATTTCATACTGTGATGTGGGAAAAATGAATGACAGGACAATGACCAGCTCTTGGGTGAGCTTATCCAGGCAGAGTGGCCATTTCCAGTGAATGCTGGGTTATTACACTCCAATCTGTTGATTCGTCAGTTAGGTAGCTGAGGGTATCGGGTGAAAGGAGGAGGGGATGAACCCACACAGAAAGAGGAGCAGGCAATTGCTCCTAAGTTGGGTCTGTCTGCTTTGTGGTGTTAGAGGCTAAAACACATGGCTCCCTTGCTACTGGATTGAACTTTATAATCAGTCCATTCATTAAAAGCCCAAAGGCTCAGACTGCCTTGATCTGAGGCTTGAATCATGGTAGTCTTTGAAAGCAAAAATCCCCCTGCCCCCCTAAGCATTTCTTCCCAGTGGCTTAGAAACACACTGTCATTTCAAAGTCACTTTGCACAATTTTAAAAACTATTTTAATAAAAATCCAAGTGATATATGAACAAAATTAATAGGGCTGAATTTTCAGAGAAGCAGTGTTGCTTTCCACATCTCTCTACACTTTCATTATATGTGTGTTTAACATAATACCCGGCAGATATGATGTGTGGTGAACTGAACAGACAGCCTAGGGACCCAGAGCAAAACAATGATGGGAACACCAGACCACCTGACCACCCTCCTGAGAAACCTATATGCAGGTCAAGAAGCACTGGACACGGAACAACAGACTGGTTCCAAATAGGGAAAGGAGTACGTCAAGGCTGTATATTGTCACCCNCACCTGTTGTGAAGAACCGACTCATTAGAAAAGACCCTGATGCTAGGAAAGATTGAAGGTGGGAGGAGAAGGGGATGACAGAGGATGAGATGGTTGGATGGCATCACCGACTCAATGGACATGAGTCTGAGTAAACTCCAGGAGTTGATGATGGACAGGGAGGCCTGGCAGGCTGTAGTCCATTGGGTGGCAAAGAGTCGGACACGACTGAGTGACTGAACTGAACTGAAATGAACATTGAAATCAAGAGGCAGTATGGTATTTTTTCAAGAAAAGGGAAATGGGTAGACAAATTGAATAATGGAGGTAAGATATAAAATACTGGCTCAAACTCTGTAGCAAAGCATCTTTGCCTTGCTGGGTGTGTCATTGCAGCAACAGGGCTTGCCCGCACCTCGGGGGGTACATCTGAAAACACAAAGTAACATGAAGAATGCAGGGCTGCTGCACCAGAATATTTCTTTCTCTATCACACAGTTCTTTAAGGTAAAGTACAAAGATTTTTATTTTGCCTGTATTTTTCTTAGCTGTATTTTTTCTTACTGTGCCTGCTATATATAGAATAGATCCTACTTCTGAATCTGGATCAGGCCTCTCCCAACTCAGGGGTGCACAGTCCTGAGTTTGGTTTTCGAGAGGTTGTGAAAGCCACAAAAGCTCTGAGGGCTTCTCCCTTATCCACCCCAGTCCCCTTTGAAAGGTGTTGCCCTGAGTTCTAACTGTGTCTGTTATGGACTGAGTTCTGCCTCTCCCAAATCTCTGTGCTGACGTCCCAATCCCAGCTCCTCAGAATGTGGCTCTATTTGGAGACAGGGTCTTTAGAGAGGTGATTAAGGTAGAATGAGGTCATTGGGTCGGGGCCTGATCCAGTAGGTCTGGTGTCCTTGTACAAAGAGGGAATCAGGACACAGACATCTACACACAGAAGGAAGACTACAAGCAGACGCGGGGAGAGGACGACTGTCTGTCTACATGCCAATGAGAGGGGTCTCGGAAGGAACACACTTGTGGATACCTTGATCTTAGACTTCCAGTCTCCAAAATTGTAAGAAAATCCATTTCTGTTGCTTAAGTCACCCAGTCCCCGGTCCTTCACGGCAGCCCTAGCAGACGAAGCCAGAGTCTGTTAGGTGCTCGGACTCGTGCTGGTTGGCCTGCCTCTCCACCACTAGGCAAGTTTGCTAACTGAGACAATTACATTAAGATACACCCTCCTGAAATGAGCCAATTCCTATTCCAGTATCTGTTATGCCTGCAACAGCTCATTTGCATTTGTTCCCCAGTACTGTTCACTCACAGAAGGCAGTGTGCAGCGGCCTTCTTCTTTGATCTTATTAATTCTGTGACACATCACTGTTGAAGAGTGAGGCAGGCAGACTACAGACAGCCTTCCATATCTACAGGTTCCACATGGGAGAATCAACCAACTGTAGATAGAAAATGTTTGGGGAAAAAATTCCAGAAAGTTACAAGCATAATTTGAATTTTCAGTGTGCTGGCAACTATTTACATAGCATTTACCCTGTGTTGACTACTATTTACATAGCATTTACATTGAGTTAGGCAACAAGGAATCTAAAGATGACTTGAAGTACAGGAGGACGTGTGTGGGTTCTGTGCAAACACTGTGAAGGTTCACGTAAGTGGCTTGAACATCCGTGGAGTTTGGTATCTGCAGGGGTCCTGGGACCAGTCCCCTGTGGACATGGATGGACGGCTGTATTGACTTTCCAATGGAGTGACTGGAACTTTCTCTGTCTGGAGAAGCCCAGGGAAGGGCTACTTTGGTGGCTGCTCCCTGCCCAGGCGGTGGCCCCTGCTTAAAGTGAGGTGGGGTGCCATGACCCTGTTTGTCCCCAGGGTCCATGTCACTGAGACTGTTCCAGCACCCAGGAGGGGAAGTTTTCTCTATTTCTGAGCCCCAACATATCCCCTAGAATTCTGCCCTGTTCATCCCAGTTTAACCTACTGGAGAAAACTTCCTCTCTCTGCAGAACATTGCAAGATAGCGATTGTGGTTGTTGCTCAATGGTTGCTTTACCAGTCCGAGGGTCCTCCGAGCACCTCACATCACAGAGTTTAGAGTCTTCTCTCATTCTTAATAAAAAGCACACCAGCCCTGTTTACAGAATGCTTGTGGGGAGGCAGTCACAGTTGTTGAACTTTTCTCATTACCACTTGATTGTTAACACCATCTAAGATGAGGAAACTCAGGCTTGGGGATGCTAAGTCAGCTTTCCCATGTCTCATAGCTGCTAAGTGGGTGGACAGTCTGGTTTTCTTGGATTCCAAAGTCCTCTTTCTCTTTTTCACTCTTTAAACTGAAACTCTATCTATTAAACACTAACTCCCCCTTCCCACCTCCCTCCAGACAGTGGCAACTACCATGAGTTACATGACTCATATGGAGGAATCATATAGTAATTGTGCTTTTGTGACTGGCTTATTTCATTTAGCACAATGCCCTCAAAGGTCAACTCTGTAGTAGCAGGTGTCAGAATTTCTTTCTTTTTAAAGACTGAATAATATCCATTATCTAAACATACCACATTTTACTTACCCACTCATTCACTGATGGACATTTGGGTTACTCTCATGCTTTAACTACTGTGAAAAATGCTGCCATGAACTTGAGATCATGCAAATATCTGAGATTTGGCTTTCAATTATTTTGAGTATGTGCTCAGGAGTGGAATTGCTGGATCTTATGCTAATCCTGGGCTTCCCTGGTAACTCAGCTGGTAAAGAATCCGCCTGCAATGCAGGAGACCCCAGTCAGGAAGATCCCCTGAAGAGGGGAATGGCTACCTACTCCAGTAGTCTTGCCTGGGGAATCCCCATGGATAGAGGAGCCCGGCAGGCTGCAGTTCATAGGGTCTACAAGAGTTGGACATGACTAAGCAACTTTCACCTCACATGCTAATCTTATTTTTTTCTGAGGTATCACTATGCTATTTTCCTTAGCATTTTACATTTTCATCACTAGTGCACAAGGGTTCCAATTTCTCCACAGTCCTGGAAACTTGTCTTTTTTTCGTTGTTTTTTTTTTTATGGTATTAGTCATCCTAATGTGTATGAATGAGATGGTATTTCATTGTCGCTTTGGTTTGCATTTCCCTAATGACTAGTCATGTTGAGCATCTTTCCATGTGCTTATCAGTCATTTATAGATCTTCTTTGTAGACATGCACGATCCTTCTTCTTAAGCTCTCACATAGTCCTTTTTCCCAGGTTGTCCTTCTTGCCAAGAGCCCCTTGAGAAGGGGCAAACGAGGATCACAGAAGCTCAGCACAATGCATGGTGGCTCTGGCTCCGTGCCAGCTGTTGGCTTTTGAGACTCCAGCTTTTCTAGTTGAATGGCCATAAGATAGTTTTGCTCAAGACTGAGCTTGCAGTTGGTGAAAGCCTCCCGGCCCTTATAAATTGCCCTGAACTGGTTTTAAGCCTGTTCTCTTCTGAATCGGGTCATTTGGCCAAGTTTCAGCCCATTGCTCTAGCATAAGGCTTCTCAGCCTTGGCATTTGGGGCTGACATTTGGGGCTGTTCTGTGCATGGCAGGACATTTAGCAGCAAAACTCTGGCTTCTAGGAGCCAGTAGCAACTACCCTCCAACATCAGCCCTGTCGCTTAACGAGGCACCTAAAGGCAGACGACATCACTTTTGGGGAAATCCAAGATTCTGGAGGAATGAATAATGTGTAAAAATCTCTGTTCTTCCTAGGAATGCAGACAACTAGAGACAGAGGTAAAAATAATGAACTGAGGAAGAGACAGGGTCAGGAACTGAGACGCACACATCAAATAGATTTGTCGTGTATCTGACGCAGACAGCTGACACAAACTGCAGAGTGAACACTCAGGTTCTGTTACACAGGATGATAAAGCTCACGAGTAAAACGTGTATTTCCTCGTAGCAAAAACGATCTTATTCACTTCACTCTCCTACCATCACGTGTGACTAGCTCCAGACAAATACAAGTAGATCTGCTGATAAAAGGGTTTTAAGAGGCTCACCGAGGAAAGCAATGGAGCACTAACTATCTCAACAATTAAACAAGTGTTTAGTGGGTGCATGCTATGTACGAGGCCCTTGTGGGCACCGGGGTGATTAAGGCACAATTCCTGTGCCAAGGGAATGCTTCCCAAGTGCAGCCCACACAGTCCGCTTGGCCTGGGGGATTCTAGGTGTGCGTGGATGAGTGTTGAGGGAGCAGTTTTGGTCATGGGGGAACACTCTTCATTTGGAGGAGAGAAAGAGATGAGGGTTAGTATATTAGGTTCTAATGACTGCTGGAGCAAATTATCACAAAACTAGGGACTCAACTACAATTTATGATCCTACATTTCTGGAGGGCGTAGTCTAAAGTGAAAGTGTGGGCAAGGCTGTGTTCCTTCTGGCAGCTCCAGGGGAGAACCCGTTTTCTTCCTTGTGCAGCCTCCAGAGGCCACCTGCCTCCCTTGTCTCACAAGCTCGTCCTTGCATCACTCCAACCTCGAGCTTTTGTTATCACGTCTTCTCTGACTCTGAGCCTCCTGCCTCCCTCTTTACAAGGGTCCTTACGATGACACTGGGCCCACGTGGACAATCCAGGGCAATTTCTATAGCAAGAACCTTAATTTAATCTCACCTGCAGAGCCTCTTTCTGTCACAGAAGACTACACGTTTACAGGTCCCAGGGACTGCTGTGGGCATCTTAAGGGGTGTGGGGCAGTTGTCAGCACGGCACAGTTAGCAAGGAGAGAAGGTAGACATCTGGGGCGTGAGGAGGCTAGGGAGGGACCTCGCAGAGTCTGAGGTCTTGGAGTTGGTGGAGGTGTGGGTACTAGTAATGTTTCTGGCTCAACTAGTTCACTTAGATTCCCTCGGCAGTTTTAGCTGAAAGCACACGGTGGGCTGTCTGTCCCAAATAAAGGCCATGCTTTCCAGTATTGCCGCATCTAACCATCATTTTTCTTGCCTTGTTTGGATTCACCTGGTTTCCAAGACTGCATTTTATCCCTGTCCCAGAGTAGGTCTGGGGTGTGTGTTTGCCAACCACTAAATCCTGCAGAAAGACGCTGTGGTCCTTGTCTGAGACAAGTTCAGTTATTGATGAATTCACACTCTGGTGTGTCCACTTAACATCTGTCTGGCTTTGAGCACAGTAAGTTACTTAAGTGACATTAAGCCTTTGTTTTATCACCCAGGAAACAGGAATTTCAATGCTGATCTCATAATGGTGAGTGAAGATGAAAAGAGATAAGGGATGAGAAAGTACACAGCCCAGTGCCTGGAAAGTTGACAGCTGCTTAATAAGTGCTTGCTAAGTGAATTGTGATTAAGAGACTAAGATGCTTCCTTAACAGGTTGTAGCTCTCACACAAGTATGAACACCCCATAAACATCAAAAGCACGATATGTCCTTACTATAGACAGCAACTTCCAGGCTTAGCATACGGCAAACTCTATTTGTCAGCTGACCCACTGAACATAAACATAAACATAAAAGGATGCTGTGTCCACTTCTCCCTCTGCAAGAACCAGGAGAGGCTCATTTAGGATACATCCATTTCTTTCTCCTTTTGCCTCACCCAGCAGAGCTGAGATGCCACCAACTGGGGGCCACAGATTCCCCAAAGGAGACATGGTTGGGCCATCCGTTTGTCTGCCACTCATCCCCTTACAGAAGGTGCAGCTGGTTTCTGGCTGCGTGGCGACAAACAGCAGGAGGGAGGTGAAAGTGTTCATTGACAGGAGGGAACCCAGGGCAAGCCCTGCCCTAAACAAAGCACGCCTTAACCCCCTCAGATGGAGAGTCAGCACTGACCACCCTTAGTCCTTGACAGCACAAGCCCCAGATCAAAGAGAGAGTAAATGTTTGCTGAGATCTCAGGATAGGTCCATGCCCTGAGGTCCACAGAAGGAACCCACTGGCTTGGACCTGCCGTTTCTCAGCTGTGTGATTCCAAACGAATACATGTAACGTTTGCTACAGACTCGGCTGCGTTTTTCTGTGATATGGGGACAGGAAGATCTGTCTGATGGTTGTTGGGAAGATGAAACAACAAAACGCACAGACAATGCCTGGCCCTGAGTGGCTGTTCAATAAAGAGTAATTTCCTTTTTCTGAGGCTCTTCATCTGATACTATTTATTGCTTTCCTTCTCTTTTCAAGTCATAAATCTTAAAAAACCTAGTTTTCTAATTTACTTTCCAGGGAGATTCCTGGAGGCAGATAAAGTGACCACAGTATGATATTTTGAGAGCACAGAAGACAGAAAAAGCCCAAATACAGTAAAGCCTTGCTTCAGTTCATTTATCAACCTGCAAGAATGATGACCTCAAATGGCCCTGAATTCCACCCTCATAGTCTGTTTAAGAATCAGGAGAGCAGCTATTTTAGAAACCTAGTCACAATACACAATACATGGTACGTGAAGGAGTGAATTCAGCTTCACGGAAAAGTTATTTGGTGACACCAGAGAAACCTAGAAATTTCCAGATTAATGCTGGCTTTCCAGAGAGTTCAAACCCAGGGAACACAGGCTGTCAGCTTCGCTGTCTTGCAGTGAGTGTGATCTCACTCATGCTCGGAAACTCTTTTCCTGAAACCGGACCCTTGTTACTAAGTTAATAGAAAAAAACTCCAGTTGAATGTCAGAAGATTTTTTTCTATTATGGTAACATTATAGAGTTCAATTTGGTGAAAAATGAGCACTGAAGGCTTTCAACAATTTTCTAATGGAGCTTAAATTCAATTCTAAGAATAGTCACTGTATAATTGGCAAGGAAGGAGCACTTAATTCCTGGAAATGTAATGACGGGGAAATGATTCTTTCCCTGGCACGGGGGCCTGGAGCAGCGGGGCCGTGTGGGCTGCATCTCAGCGTGGTTCCCCTGAGGGTCTCGGGTGGTACATGCTCTGTGGAATCCACGTGCTTCCCTGAATGCCCTAGGCTTCCTTTCTTAGGACATGAGTTTGAGGTTGCCAGTGGCTCGTTCCATGGGATATGAAGGACTATCTGTTCATATTCTGACGCCAATGTGGGGTCACCAGTGCATTTTATTGTTTTATTGTACCTTTTAGGATAATTATCATTTTTGTTAATAGTGTCTGTCATTCTAACCATCTAACCTCAGTGGATTAAAACCTCCACCCAAGACGAAACATTAGAAGCACATATCTATCCGTTAACTTGTTTTGAGGCAGATTTATTCCTCCAGATAAAACTGGAAATCATAGCTCCAGGGGAAACGTGGAAATGCTTTCTGACCTGCTCCCCATCCCTGCCCCTCGCCAACACATATTTCTGAACCAAAACCCAGGTTAGGGAAGAATGTGCTGTGGAGTTGGGGTGAAGGGCCCCTGCCATCTTTGTCTTTATAGAGAACTTACAGAGGGCTAAGCCGTTCTTCTTGTAAAGAAAAGTGCTGTCTGCAGGGTTACTGGGATGAGACTCTGGAGGACATATTTGTGCGGGTGAATGGGTGTGAGGACAGCTGAAGGGGACGCGTCCCAGGCAGCGGTGGTTAGTTTGTGACTATTACGCTGCGGGGGCCTCGTGGTCCAGGCCAGCACGTGTGTTCTCACATGACGGGAGAGAAGGACTGCAGGGCCTCTCCGTGGAGTCTGCAGAGAGAAAGGGCGGTTTTCTTACTACTTCTTTTCTTTAAAAAGTTGTTTTCTTAGAAACGTGGACCACAATGTTCATAGCAGCACTACTTACAACAGCCAAGATATGGAAGCCACCTAAATGCCCATCAACAGAAGGATGGATAAGGAAGAGGTGATGTGTATGTACGCACAGACACACACAGACACACACACACACACACACACACACACAAACACACAGGTATACATATACATGCAATGGAATATCACTCAGCCCTAGAAAGAATGAAATATTGCCATTTGCAGCAACATGGATGCACCTAGGCATGACCATACGAAGTGAAGTAAATCAGACAAAGACAAATACTGTCTATATCACTCATATCACTCATACATAGACTCTTAAAGAACAGTACAAGTGAACTTATTTACAAAACAGAAACGGACTCGTAGACATAGAAAACAAACGTATGGCTACCCAGGGGAGAGGGGTGGGAGGGGTAAATCAGGAGCACGTGCCTGACAGATATACACTGTGTGCGAGTGTTAGTGGCTTAGTCACGTCTGACTCTTTGCGACTCCACGGACTGTAGCCACCAGGCTCTTCTGTGCACGGGATTCCCCAGGCAAGAATACTGGAGTGGATTTCCAGTTCCTTCTCCACAGATGTACACTACACTATATAAAACAGATAAACAACAAGGACCTACTGTATAGAACAGGGAATCACACTCAATATCTTGTAATGGAAAAGACTATGAAATATATGTATGACTGGATCACTTTGCTGTACACCTGAAACTAACAGGATATTGTAAATCAACTGTACTTCAAGAAAATGTTATTTTTTTCTGTTTATAAAGTAACATGTTCGCATAGAACACTTGACAATACAAAAGAGTGTGAAGAAAAATTTTAAAAAATCACCAGAATTTCCAGAAACCTGAGAAAACTGCTTCTAACCTTGTGAGGTATTTTATACACATGGTATATGTATTTATTTCCACAAGGGATGCATGTAATTGGGACCACATAGTTAAGCAACTTGGATGTCCTACTTCCCCCTGGCTTAAAGATTCTTACTAAACACAGTTTTAATGGGTGTGTATTATTCCATCATATGGCTGTCCCATAATTTATTTATCCAGCCTCTTATTGTTGAACCCTAAGGCTTATATGCAGAGTATATCATGTGAAATGCTGGGCTGGATGAAGGACAAGCTGGAATCAAGTTTGTCGGGAGAAATACCAGTAACCTCAGACTCGCAGATGACACCACCTTTATGGCAGAAAGTGAAGAAAAACTAATGAGTCTCTTGATGAAATTGAAAGAGGAGAGTGAAAAAGTTGGCTTAAATCTCAACTTTCAGAAAACTAAGATCACAGCATCTGGTTCCATCACTTCATGANACCTCAGACTCGCAGATGACACCACCTTTATGGCAGAAAGTGAAGAAAAACTAATGAGTCTCTTGATGAAATTGAAAGAGGAGAGTGAAAAAGTTGGCTTAAATCTCAACTTTCAGAAAACTAAGATCACAGCATCTGGTTCCATCACTTCATGACAAATAGATGGGGAAACAGTGGAAACAGTGAGAGACTTTATTTTTTGGGCTCCAAAATCACTGCAGATGGTGACTACACCCATGAAACTAAAAGATACTTGCTCCTTGGAAGAAAAGCTATGATCAACCTAGACAGCATATTAAAAAGCAGTGACATTACTTTGCCAACAAAGGTCTGTCTAGTCAAGGCTATGGTTTTTCCAGTGGTCATATATGGATGTGAGAGTTGGGCTGTGAAGAAAGCTGAGCGCTGAAGAATTGATGCTTTTGAACTGTGGTGCTGGAGAAGAATCTTGAGAGTCCCTTGGACTGCAAGGAGATCTAACCAGTCCATTCTAAAGGAGATTAGTCCTGGGTGTTCATTGGAAGGACTGATGCTAAAGCTGAAACTCCAACACTTTGGCCACCTGATGCAAAGAGTTGACTGACTGGAAAAGATTCTGATGCTGGGAGGGATTGGGGGCAGGAGAAGGGGACAACAGAGGATGAGATGGTTGGGTGGCATTACCGACTCAATGGACATGAGTCTGAGCAAGTTCTGGGAGTTGGTGAAGAATAGGGAAGCCTGACATGTTGCTTCATGGGATCACAGAGTCGGACATGACTGAGCAACTGAACTGAACTGACGGCTGTTTTCCAATTTTTTGCTATCATAAATAAGGCTTCAGTGAAGAACTCTGCACATAAATCTCTGCTTCCTAGTATGTAAGTCTTTGACACCATTTCTGATGATTTCTTTGAGATAAATTCTTAGGAGTGAAATTATTGGCATCAAAGAGTATGACTATTTGAAAACAATTGATACGTAATGCAACACGTCTTTCAGAAAGTTTGTACCAATTTGCATCCCCCCAACTCTTTTCTTTACAGCACTGCTTGACACGAGACAATACGTTCTTATTGCAGGGTTGGGATCAAGGAAGAAAGTTCTTATCAGATCTGTCACTGGAACCCAGGAGACCCAGATGCGCTGCCCGCACTCAGGAGGCTGTGGGCTCCGAGCGCACGAGCCAGCCCTCTTCCCACCCCACCTCCATACACATCCTGTGTTCCTCTGGTAGTGAACTATTTTTATGCAATGATGTCTGAGGCTCAAGAGGGTGCTGCTGTTATTGGTACATCCCCGAAGGAGCCAGTTCCTTGCTACCTCTCTGTCCATTTGTACCTTCCATCACCTGGGCTTGGAAAGCTGCTTTCCCTGGAACCAGCTGGTCATCTTTGGAGTTAATTATTAAGACTCAGCTCAAGGGAGGATGGAAATGAACACACACTGGACGAGCATATGGTTTGTGCCCTCGAGAGTCACTTGGCTGAGCGGGGGAGACGGGAAGCACCCTTTTGGTTGAGGCAACTTTATTTTCCACCTGGGACAGAAACTAAAAGCTGGGATACACAGGCAGGCTACACATACCAGCTTCCCTTCCAGACAGGTGGGGTTTTGATGCTGACTGAGGGAAAGTGGGTGGACATGAGGATGTCACTTCTGGATCTGGCCACCAGACCCCTTAAGACCCTCCTCCCTCTCTCCTCCTTCCACGGAGATCCTGGGGCTGCACATTGAAGAGCAGCCTCACAAGACGGAAAGAGTCAAGGAGCCTGGTCTTTGAAGGATACTGTGGATCAGAGCCATGTCCCTACCCCACCCCCCAAAATGGACAAATGGACTGTGAGATGAGGGGGCAATACATTTCTGTGTTAAGTTACTGCCAGTGGGGGCTTATCTATTATACATCTCGTGTTACACACCCTTGTTAGGATTCTCATGGGCAATTACAAAACGTGTATGAGTGTGTATAAGTTGTGCTAAGCTATGCATATAGGGGAAGCCCCATCTGGGGTTGGGAGTGGGTGAGGCAGGAAGGCTTCGAGGACGAAGCTACATTTGGAATAACTGTTGAAGGATTACAATGACAGCTAAGACGTATTATGTTCTTACTACATTCCAGTTGCCAGATTAGGCTGGTTTATCCTCCTATCTAGGTATTATCTTCTACATTTGGAGAGAATGCGGCCTGGGCAGGTGGAGTTACTTGCCCAAAGTCCCATAACTCTCAGTAGCAGAGTGGATATCAAATTCAGCATGCTTACACGTGACTCTAGCCTGCCGATATAAGAGCAGGGGTTTAGCCATGTGGAGGTTACCTGGAGAGAGAGGCCAAGGGGAATGACAGAGCAAAGGCACAGAGAAGGAGAGACATGCAAATTCCTGGCATCCCTGAACACAGAAGGGCTGCTGAAGAATCAGTGGGCGCTGACCGTGGTGCTGAAGAATCAGTGGGCGCTGACCGTGGTGCTGAAGAAGGGCTGCCCTGTGGAGAGATCTAGAAGGTCCTGGGGAGAGGTAGGGTGGGCAATGGAGGTGGACACTCTGAGCAGATGTCCTAGCACAGAGGCAGGGGAGAATGTGACGTATTTGGTAAATCACCAGATGTTGGCGAATCCACACAGGGGCGTGGACATTCAGGTTTTGGCTTAGACACACACACCTTCGAAGGCCTGCTGGTCAACTCTGTGGAGGGGACAGCCGTGCACCGGGCTTGGCTAGTACTCGGATGTGGCACTTAAGACTGGCACTCCCTGGATGTGGGTCAACTGAGCATGCTGGTGCATGAAACATGCAGATACGTCACACAGGCAGTAAGTGAACCCGAGGTGCCACATCCATCATCAGGCTCCGTGATGCAGCCACCCCAATGCCCCAGTCAGCTCCCCGCCTGCCTTCTCTGTCCCGCGACATCCTGACACTGAGGGCTTCCTCTTTTCAGCGACTGGGGCTTTCTATTCAGGCTCAGTAAGTGCGGCCATCACAGGATTAAGTAATGACAAAGTGAGTGATTATCCAGCCTGGTTTCAGCTGGGGATGTAACCTGCAGCTGAGATACCTCACTGCTGGAACACTCACAAGACTAAGCAGTGACATGAAAAATGTCCCCTTTAATTCCCCAGCTCAGAGCCATGCATCCTTAGAGTCTTGACTCCACACTTGGTGGGGAATAATGTTGTTTTGTTGAGAAGGGGAAGAGGGTGTAATTAGATTCCTCTTAAATGTTACATTCATCCTTGTTAATCAAAAATTAGTAGCTGTTAAAAAAAAATAAACACAACTCAGCTCCCCAGGAAGCTGATAGCAGTTCCCACGGCCTGGTTAATTACACAAAATGAAACAAAACATGTTCCTTTGTCTCTCCATTGTGGAATTAGCACAATGAAATGTAATGGTGGCCATATCTGCGTGGTGGGATTAAAGGTGACTTTCAATTTTCTTATTCATTCTTCCCTGTATTTGTCAAATTTTCTACAATGAGCATATATTGCTCACTAAATAGCATTTAAGTAACTTAAAAAAGGAAATACGAGATTACATGCTAAAAACCTATAAACAAAAGACAGAGATGAATACTCTTCCTCAGCCCCAAACTCCAACCCCCAGCTCTCATTCCATGCCCTAGAAATATATTCTTTCGGACAACTTGTGAGGTGTTTTCCATTTTCTTTATCACACCTCTTCTATTTGGAGTAATTCTGCTGCTAGTTTTCTTACTTATTCTGACCCCCAAAAGGAAGGTCCTGTTTGCCTGACTCCCACTATGTCCCCAACAGCATATAGTAGGTTGCTTCTTAAACAGTTGTTGAGCCAAATGAAGGATGAAAGAACAGGTGCAGGGGTGTAAATGAGCGATTTAAAACAACCAAAGTCTTCCAAAGAGAGTGGGGCTCTTTTGTTCTTCTGAACATGTGTCCATCTGTCAGGGCTGAGCCTAAAGCTCAAGGGGGATGGTGGCTGGAGAGAAATGAACTATTCTACGGACAGAACGGGCTTCCCTGGTGGCTCAGACGGAAAAGAATCTGCCTGCAGTGTGGAAGATCTGGATTCGATTCCAGGCGTGGGAAGATCCCCTGGAGGAGGGAACAGCTACTCACTTAATTTGTAGAGCATTAAGTAGCAGTTTATAAGGAAGAAGGCTGCCTTCCTCCCAGTTTATATATGGAGTGTGGGATGGGGCTGTGGGGGAAGGTGGTAACACAAAGAAATGGAAACAATTCCACCATAAACTCAGGGAGCCTTCAAAGTTCTTATACTGAGATCTTTAATTTAATGTAACATATTTGGTCAACAGAAGACAAAAGTAGCATGAAGCGGAAGGCTGATATTAATTATGGAATAAACAAGCAAGTTTTAAAAATTGGAGTCTGAATACAGTAGGGGATAGAGACTTAAAATACCACTCCTATCCTTTCTCTCCAAGCTCTATACATTTTGTTTGTTTGTTTGTTTGAGTTCAGCCTTCGGTTGCCACATTCTGGGCTGGAGAATCCATGGACAGAAGAGCCTGGCAGACAGAACAGGGGCACAAATTACCGCCCCCCCCTGCCCCAACCACCATGAGAAGTGCTGAGTGAAGGAGGCCAGACCGAGAAGAGTATGGACTCTGATGCCCAACTCACACTAACGCAGTGATAGAAAGCAGGTCAGTGGGTGCAGGGAAGGGAGGACAGGGGAGGGCCACAAAGGGGGCAATTTTGGGGGGTGCTGGGTTTGTGTAGTGTCTTGATCAGGGTGATAGTTTCATGGGTGCATCCATTATGGCAGAGCTTAACACATTATATGCCTCTGAAAAGCTGTTACGAAAATAAGTTGGGGAGAAGGGGGAACTGGAGAGAGGAGAGGAGGTGCTAAGGTTGGGGTCCTCTGGGAGGATGAACTGTCCCGTGAAAAATACAGAGAGACAGGGAAGTGAGGAGAACGTGCAGCTGAGGGCTCTCCAGGCTGAGACCGAAGTAATCTGACGTAACGGCTTCCTCCTCCAACATCTTCCGCTAAGTGGGTCACAGGTGCCACATGCTGATGCTGATGGCCAGTGTGTGTGTGTGCGTGCGTGTGTGTGTGTGCGCGTGTGCGTATGCATGTATGCATGTGTGTGCTGAGGCTGGACTGAGTGAAAATGTAACAGGTACAGGACTAACTAAACATGTACAGGGTGGGAGACAATTCAGAAACAGAACTCACTTGTCAGAATTGGATACCTGAAGCCAGAGATCACTGCTAGAAACGCAGGACCTCCTTCCCTAACCTTGGGATTTTCCTGAGTCTTGGGGAAGATGCTTCAGGGCATGGAATCAGGATTCACTGCAAGCTTATTGAAGTCTCACGGGCAGCTGGATTCCAGTGACACCAGGAAGCGGCCCCCACACTCGCTGTTTGCTGAATGAATATAGGAATATTATTTTCACTTGTCAGAAAAAAGCTGCTGCTCTTCTGAGTACTGGCAATGGGAGGCAGGGTGAGGACAGGCAGGCTGTCGCTGGGGCTTAGAGCGCCTCTCATCTGCTTGGCATGTTTGACAACACTGGTGTTTTGGGGGGCCATGTCTTACAAGTCACACATCTGTTGGCTGATGGCTTGCTGTGGGGGCAGGTTCTGCGCCAGAGGTTGAGATGAACACAGAGAATGTGAGTCAGGCCTTCCTTAAAGAGCTCACAGTTCAGCGCAGAAAACAAACAAATTGACACCCCCATAGCGGAAGGGCTGTACTGCAAGGGTTGGCAAAGTGCAGAGCCCAAATCTGGCCCTCTGTCTGCTTGTGTAAATAAAGTTTTGCTGGAACACAGCCACATCCATTGGATCTGCATTGTGACAGCAGAGATGAGTAGCTGAGACAGACCGTGAAGCTGTGAGGTTTACGTTGCTTATCATCTGAACCTTCGTGCAGAAAGTTTGCTTACTCCTGTTCTAACAGACTATTCAGAGCAAGCAGCTGTGACTAAAGCAACAAGTTCAGGACTTGCCAGCCTTACTTGTTGTCAAATCCAACTCTCAGGGCTCTGAGCCAGGTGCCTCAGCTGGGGTAGAAGTCTTCCTGGTGCTGCCTCTGTGGCTGAATGGGAAAGAGACTGGACCTCCAAGGGTAGGCTCCCTCTCCCCAGGAGGAGTTGAAACAGGTGCTCACAGCCCTTCTCAGCTTTCCAAGTCAGTAGTATCTGAACACCTAGGTGATGCCTTGGGGGGACCCAGCAGGGCCAAGCTGCTCAGCCAGGGACACCAGGAGAGAGTGGAGAGAGGGGAACACCTTCTATCCTCTCAAGCCCAAAGGGGAGGCTCACACCAAGGAAGAGCATCACGTAATAATCTAATATGGAAGTTTAATGAGCATTTATCCACACTGCTTATTAAAGTCAGACCCTGATGGAAATCTATTTTCAGACTTTGCAAAAGGTATTAAATATTAACCTCTGAACAGGAGTCACTGAAGACTAAAAGCCTGGTTAAAAAATATGCTTCGAAAATTGTTTATTTGAATTTATTCATGAAGTCAACAAAACTGTACTGAATGCCCGCTATGTACCAGGCTCTGTTCAAGAAGTCGAGAGGAAGGGCGAGGAGTCTGGGGAAGGGGGACAGGTAGGGAACATGCACGCAGGCAGGCAGGTCAACCCTAGTTACAGATTTATCATATCATCTCCAACACTGATTAGCCAACACTGAACTGCAGGCAGGTTAGGTTCCTATGAGTATCTGGTCATGTTTTCATCAGCCAAGCAATACACAACCTTGCCTTGCTTTATGTGTATTTCTGTTTAAAGACACATCACACACACACACACACACACACACACACACACACAGTTGATTCATTACATGGAACTCGCGGCTGGTAGTACTACAACTCATGTCTGAAAGAAGCTCGTCTCATGGACAGCTTTTCTCCACAGGCCCCAGGAACAGCAGTTAGCATGTCAGCCCTACACTGTAGAACCATTTCAAAGAGTGAAACCACCAACAGGAAGCTCAAAACTGTGAGTAACTCGGCAGCTCACAGACTGCAAGAAGCAAACGTGTTTACAGCCTGAGCAGAAACAACAAGCCAGAGCATCACTTTTTAGACCTCAGCTCGGGGTGTGCATGTTGATGGACACATTTTTCACTGTTCTGTGCCGTCTGCAAATAACTGAGAAAACAACCCGAGTACTTTTTGGTTACAAGTAACTGTTCGTGTGTAAGTGAACCCACAAATACAGAATGTGTGAATCGTGAGGGGCAACTGCGACTCAGGGCAGAGAGAGTAGTTTCCATGGTGTTCCGGAGTAGGGAAGGTGCTGGCGGAAGACCATGGTGGAGGCGAGACAGCCAGAAGGAGAGAGAGAGGAGAAGGGCGGGGAGAGCAGGGCCGACTGGGAGGCTGCTGCACGGAGAGTGTGTTATAAGGATGCAGGAAGGGAAGGGGGGCCAGAGGGCCAATTACTGTCGCCCTGGTAAACGACGGCATGCCTTAGACCAAGTTTATGCCGTGGAGTTGCAAGAAAAGCACGGATTGAAGATCTAATTGGAGAAGGACCTGCTAAGATAGTTGATGTGTTTCTATCTATACTTCTATGTATGTTAACTAGACAATCTATGATTTAAGTATTTGTGAAATAGTCAATCTTTGAGCTAGAGATGTTTGATTTTTAGACATGTAGGGTAAAAAAATCAAATAGCAGTCACTTGCCCAAAGATTTCCGGTCCCAGGGAACAGCTCACGTGTGGGCATTCCATGAAGGAGATTTGGAGGGATGCTGGCAAGGACACCAAAAGTTATCTTTCCATGACCTCTGTCTACTGGATCCCCTAGTACTCCCACCTACAGTTTTAAAAGATGCCCCAGACACAGATAATACGGAGACGAAACATTCTCTGAACACTGACCCTAAAGCTCAGTCAGTGAAATAAAGATCCCGCCTGGAACAGGATTCTGAAGAAATTTTATGGGAATTTAAAGAAGCTGAACATTCTACTGGATACAGGCTTGTTTTTTGTTTTTTTTGTTTTTTTAAATTGCAGTTTCTCCTCTTACAACATATTAATAAAAGAAAGATTTTTTTTTTGTTAAAATATCCTTTGGCATAAATATATCTGAGTTTGAATTTCATCCCTTCCACTGACAAACTCCCCGACCCTCAGCATATTTTGGTACCTCGGTTTCTCAACTATGGAATGGAGATAACCACTCCCACTTCATGGTGACCAGGGCAGGGGTGAGATTTCTAGATGTTATGTGTTCTTTTCTTACGTTTCGCCTTTGCCTCTTCTATTTCTATATGCTCTATTTTTTTATTCATGGTTCCGATTTTTTCCTCTAACCATTTAAAATAGAATTATTTTCCAGTCTAGTTTTTTTTAAATCCACAGATTTCTTTTCTTTTGAGCCCAGCTATATGGATTCCACAGGTGAGGGGGTTATGTTCGCCTTGCATTCTAACTCTCGCAGAAATGGCATCGCCCTTTGTCTGGCCCACCATGATGCAGGCTTTGGGAACAGAGGGTCCCCAGCGCTGCCTTGTTTTTAGCTGAACACAATTTCAGTCCTGTTGCAGGGCCACAGGATCATTAAGCATTTCTGATCCCACCCTTTAAGTTTTCAGAAGAAATGGGCCCAAAGTAGAAAAGTGGCTTTCACATTGCTGTGCTGAGTCATACCAGAGCTGGACACAAAAGGAAAACTCAGTCACTCTAATCCTACTTTCCTTAAAAATTTGATATTTTTATCATGAATTTTTGCATTAACTTTGATTTTAAAAAATCATTGCATCAAACAGCAAATTCCCACTATCTATTTTATGCAGGGTAATGTGTGCGTTTCCACGCTACTCTCTGTTCGTCCGCCTCCTCCTTCCCGCCCTGTGTCCACGGTCTGTTCTCTCTGTCTGCGTCTCCACTGCTGCCCTGCAGATAGGCTCATCAGGGCCATCTTTCTAGATTCCAGACCTCGACCCAGTGCTCTGTGGCAACCTAGAGAGGTGGGATGGGTGGGAGGTGGAAGGGAGGTTCAAGAGGGATGGGACATACGTGTGCCTGTGGCAGAGTCATGTTGATGTATGGCAGAAACCAGCACAGCAGTGCAAAGCAATTATCCTCCAATAAAAAAAGATTATCTCCTTTGATGGCTGAGATTTCTGTGCACCGAGGGGAATGCCTGGCTCACCTCCCCATCCCCGGTGGGAGGTCTTGGGGCGGTGCTCCCTCTCTGGCCCTGAGAGTTAGTCCAGAGCCTTGCCTTCCTCCTCCACCACCACACCTCGGGCTCTGTGTCCTTCTCCACCCTCGGTGCCCCGTGAAGACTGACCTGCCTCTGGCCCATGAGCCCCATGTGCTTGTTCTGAGACAGAGCTCTCAGTGGAGTGACTGAATGTGCGGATGCTGGTCCCTCGGACCACAGGCGCCCATCCTCACAGGGTGCTCCCAGGGAGAGCTGTGGCCACCAGCATTGTGGGAAACTCCCATCTGCAGAAAGGGTTTCTAGCGGATGCTGACATTTCTGGCTGTTTGTCACCCTTCATCCTTCCACACAGGATCCCAGGACCCCTTTTGGACAAGCTCTTGTTCTGTGCAGTGTTAGTGGTGGGAGGCAGCCCCAATCCCAGCCTTGCCCGGATGCGGTAGCAGTGACAAGAGACGTGTACCTTAGCTCCAGTAAGCCCCACATACGTGCAGAAAGCGATGTAGGGGTGGGCAGTAGAGTTCAGGCTCAGACACAGGAAGTGTAACATGAGAACCAGGCTGATCCCTTTGGAATGGTTCACATGGTCTTCCGTCTTGAGTCTTATTCAGTGGCCGCTCATGTTTTCCCAACTTATCCAGTCTGTGGTCACCTATCTCAATCTAGTAAATTCTTACTTTATTCTACTTAATGTAGCTGACGCTGCTTCTGTTGCTTGCACTCATGGATCCTGACAGATATGGGACTAGAAACAATGAGAGGTGCTGAACTGTGCTCTCCTTTTCTGCTCTTAGGTAATGGTCTGCTTGCTTCCTCTCTCTTCAAACATTCAGCCAGATCTGAAACTCGTCTGGGTGACAGAGTCCCTGCAAATCATGGTGTTATTTGCCCAGCATCATGTGATTTGCAGGGTGTCTTAAAATACTGATAAATTCAATCATGATGCCCAAACCAGGAACAGTTTTACTAGTAGAAAATATGACTATGTTATATGTACACTCTAGAAAGATTGCAAAATCAAGCACCCCTGTCCACCAAAGAGTCAAGCTGCAAGCCTTCAGACACCAGTTGAGAGAATCGTTAGTCTTTGATGATGGCTCACGCGCACGCATGTGCCCTGTCATCTCTGAGTTCTTGCCTGTGGGCAAGCGAAGGGCAGGTGACGCAATGCATTATTTAACATTTTTTTCCTGCTCCATTCCATTTTCCCAGGAATGGTGGTTTTAGAAACGGCACAAATGGGATTTTAGCAGTGTGATACCTGGGCCAGCTTGTAGACCACCAGTAGGGGCCCTGGGAGGAGCAGAGATGGAAGCCTGCCAGCAACGTGGAGTTGTGACTAACATCCATTAAGTCACTTCCCTGATAATATCTCCAGAGACTTGCTCTCTTGTGGGTCCTTAATGCCTGAATACCACAGATTGTAGAAAAACACTGTTTTCCTTCTTAGAGAGCCATCTTCAAAAGATGGCGACGTGTTTTGTTCTCTGCTGAGGACGATGACCGGTCAGTTAAGGGGGCTGTGCTGGGCAGGCTGCAGGTGAAGTGCTTAACCTGGACCACCAGTTTCTCCTTCACAGTGACCCTAACTGAGATGTTATTGGCCCATTTTACAAGTGGGGAAACGGGCACAGAAAAATTGACTGTCTGCCTGGAGAATGGATGAGTGGGGGTTTGTGCTCAGGAAGTCTGGCACTTGGCAGGCAGCGGGGGCCACCAGGGCCCTGGGCTCTGCTACTTCTCTGTGCGAGGGCACGTGAGACCGGGGGCCTTTCCCCTTCCAGTGCAGCCCACTGGGGCAGCTCCCGGAGGCAAGACAGAGTCTCTGATGGAATGAAAAGTCATGAGCTGTTTCCTTCACATCCTCTGAGAAAACACTTCAAGCTTCAGAGCTGATGTTTTCTACTCTCTTCTAATAAATTTGGCAGCGTTAGGAAAGGAATTTACGATGGAGCTTTTGTTCTCCCTAAGACAATCATACATGTGGGAGCACACGGAAGTGAATTAAATTGAAAGACGCCCAGAGGTGGGGGCAGCCTGGGAAAAGGGCACATCGCCGATCATGCAGCCGATGCCCGTCCCGCAGGTGAAGCCCAACCTGCCCGACGACGGTGGGCAGAGGTTCCTCGTGAGGAGAAGGGTGTGCTGAGACACCTGCCTGCCCCAGGGACCAGGCTCTGGTCCAGGAAGCTCTGCCCAGACCACCTCCCCGTGGTCCTCATAGGGCAGCAGCAGGCCTTGCTGTGACATTCAGCAGAAAGATGTGTCAAAGATTTGAAGACTATCAAGTGAGGATCAGAAATGGAGCATGCAATTGTATTCTGAAAAGTAGAAAGCTGGTGGAGAAAAGCTCTCGGGGCTGTCTGCAACCGCACATTGAGGGCTGAGCTTTCTCTGTGTATCGGTTTGGGAGGCAGAGTGTGGAGAGGCGTGAGCACTGTCTTGCAATTTATTTCCCTGTGTGCGAATCCCTGTGATCTTGGGCCAGTTTTCCAATCTCCCTGAGCCTTGGCGGCCTCAGTTGTGACGTTGGGTGATGGTCGCACCTTTCTTACAGGGTTGTTGGGAAATCAGAAGTGACTGTACATACAAGGCGTGGAGAACAGTGTCTGGGACACGGTCAATGCCAGCTGCTCTGTTGTAAGTGTGAGCACACCAGTGTAGCCGCAGAAAGAGGCTGACATAGACTGAACGTGTTAGGAAAGTGAACCACAGGAGGCATCACAAGGTGCTGATGACAGAAGAGAAGGAGATGGACAGAGCCAGGCCGACCTAGGAGCAGCCTGCCCCTGGCTGTGAGTGTCCACACCACCCTGGAGCCCAGGGAAGCCGTGCCTGGCAGACACTGGATCTGCCCCTCCGAGGTCTGACAGCCCAGCGAAGGGCACAGGCCGTATGTAACGATGCCGGCTCCGTGACTCTCAGGCAGCGGCCTTGCGTACAGCATGCCAGGCAGGGCTACTCCTCAGAACAGCAGAACATCCAAGGGTTTCACCCCGGGGGCCCTCTTTCTTTCCCACCTTTGCTCACCTCTTTGGGGATCTCAAAGGCTCAGGGTTGTAACCCCTTCTCTGGAGCTTCTGGTTTTGCTCCTTCCTGAAGTACATAGATAATAATATATGATGCTTATTTCCTGAGTTTTTCAGATGCTAAAACCACCACCAAATGGAAGAAACTAACTACTCGATCCTGAGCAGGTAGCCCCCAGGATTGAAACCCACCCAGCAATCAGAGAACTGTGCAGGAGCTGATCACACACCCTGGGACGCCCCTCCCTCTCCTGGCCCTGAAAGACGCTTTGCGGAAACGCTTGAGGGAGTTCAGGGGTTTAGCTTGTAAAACCTATTCTCCTTGGGTGGCTCTGCAATAAAGCTTTCTCTGCTCCAGATTCCGACATCTTGCATTTGGGCTTGTTTGGCCTTGCTGTGTATTGGGCACAGGAACTTGCACTGGGTAACACCATCACCTCTGAGTGTTTCCAGTATCTGCCTGCTTCTCACGGCCTCCACTGGTGCTGCCAAGTCCAACCTCCCTGACCTGGACCACTGCAGCGCCCTCCCCACTGGTCCTCTGCTCTCTCCCCTCTCCTGAACCCTTCCCACAGACTCTCTTCTAAAAACCATTAGAGCCTTTAACTTCCCATCTTGTGTTCAATCTACAGTGAATGTTTCACCTGCACACAACTCTGGGCTCTGCTCCCACTGCCTCGATCCCTCTGCACAGGCACATTGACCTCCCCCGGCATCACACACTCTGCACACTCAGCCTCAGGGCCTTTGCAACTGTCATCTTCCCTGCTTGGACCACTCTGCCCCAGCTATCTGCATGGCTCACCCTTTGGTTCTTTCAGCTCTTTCCTGAGATGTCAGACCCTACTGCTTTCTCTATTTTCTTTTCTTTGCTCCTATGCTATTTATTTTAAAATTTATCTTCTTGATTGTTTTCTCTTTCCCCTACAGGAATATAATCTCCATCATGACAGATATTTTCAACCGTTTCACCTGCTGCTATATCCCCAGTGCCAAGAAAAGGGCCTGGTATATTGCAGGTGCTCATTAAGCGCTTGTGGAATGAATGAAACGTGTAACGATTAAAGAGGTGGCTTATTCGGTCCTGGCCCTCCCCCAGATCCAGAGGCCCCACTGCACGTGTGCAGTCCCCACACAGGATCTAAGGCTGCTAGAGTCGGCGACATGAAGTCTGGTTGTAGCCTGAGACTCCTGTCCGTATGGTTAGACTACACAGGGAAACCTCCGAGTTAAACATATCAAGAGAAGACAGAGCTTCAGGATTCATTTGGAGAGCAAACTGGGAGCAGAGATGAAGTGAGCTTCTTGAATGAGTTCAAGACTCACTGTCTGCGGTTTCATTACTTGAGTTAGTGCTAATGCTGTGATAAGCTATTCATGAGTGCCCAAGGTGTGTTCCTTGGCTGGTGATTGACAGACAAACTGAGATGATAAAATAAATCGGCTATCTTCCCTGACAGACTTGTGTTGCAATCCTGAAATGTGTGGCTTTCTCAATCAATGCTGCATTGGTAGCTTCTGTAGCAACCCTCATCTAATTCAAATGCCTTCATTACAACAACAACAGCTAAGCAGATTTAACAGTTCAGAAAACATTGAGCAAGAAACAATGTTAACATTTGTCAGTATTTTCCTTACTGGTCTTGAAAATTAATTTCTTAGGCTGCCAACAGTGACCATTATAATTATATTAAAATGTAACCAATTTGAAACCATCGTTCAATAATGAAAGTCTGGCCCATGGCCAGTTTGTAATAATACGTAGATGGATATTAAAAAGGTGGGTAAACTGTAAAATATCCTTTCACCTCTTTTTCCAAATGGTCGGATGTTTCATAGTAACCACACTGAGCACCTCTAATTGAGGTTAATAATGAAAGTCTTCCGTCTCTGGATCATTATAAAGGCCAGAATTCTATTTTTAGCCACTGAAGCTGTTAAATCTATAAAGATTCAGTTGCTTAATTTATTAGATCTTGTTTCCCATTGCCATCTTCATAACAGAAAACCTGATTGTTGAAAATAAGAGTAAGCTATATATTTCATAAATAATTAAAAATTCTATAGCAGAATAGGCAATAAAACAATTGCCACCATGATCTTCCAATGGAGGGATATCACTTGAATTAAAAATTACAAAGGCGTCACTGTACACAATTCATTTACATTTTAAGCTCTGCGTTGACTCAAGAAAGAAATATCTCACCAAAAAAAAAAAAAAAAAAAAATCTAACAGAAATGACCTCACCCCAAATCCTATTATTGAGGTCAGTAAGCACATTTAATTAAGATGAAGTGTTAATAATATATTTTAGTGGATGGAGGCTCTTTTCATTTCCCTAGGTAGAAATGTTATTATTTGGCCTTTAACTTCTGATTAAAATTTAAAAGGTGGGAGTCACCCCAAATTAAACTCTTAAATCTGGTTTTGAAATCTGTTTTTTCTCTTTTCAAAAGGAGTTACAACCTTCTTTTCTCCTCGCAGTAAGTGATGAGCTACTATACATTTTGAATCTCTGTGTTCCTGAGAACTGATAGTGATGACAAAATCCTAATTTCCAAGGGAACTGATTTTTGCCATCTGCTTCCAAAGGTCTTAGAAGATACAGAGCAAAATGCCACATAGCCAGCTGATGATTTTTGCTCAATTTCCTATCATTTTTTCGTGTGATTTCCTTTGAATGGGCCTCAATATTAGATTAAATGAGGTAGTATTAAAGAAAAAGACTTGATGAGTCACAAGAAGACCAGCAAAACCTGAAAGTGGGCATTTTAGCAAATCTTTTCGGACTGAATTTTCATCACTGCATGTTGCATTCTGCACCAGTTTGAGACCATGAATGAATCTACTCGGAGCTTAAAAGCTTCCAAGTCTAGAGGAGGTAGGGACAGGAAATGACTTAAAAAGACGAAGTAGGCAGTGGTTTCCAAAGAGATGAGGACCCAATTCGGATCTGATTCCGATATTCTGTGTTTAAAGAATGGGCTCAATCTGGCTCATGGTTTTGGAAGAAGAGGCGGCTGATGGACCTGGCTCCTTAACTAAGTCTATGGACCTGGGAAGCCCAGTGGGAGGCTGATCAGTCCTGCTCAGGCCATCCCCCTCCCTCCCCCTGGGGTTGGTTTAAAACAAAGCCACATGCAAATATGTCCATGGTTGGGAGACATTAGACGATACTTGAAGATGAAAAATAATAGCAATCCATAAACAAAAACCCATGTCTGCTTATGCACAAATGCTTGCATACAGACACTCCACCCCAGCTGCTGGTAACCATGCTATACTTGTTTACCAGGCACATTCATAGGCCAGGCCCAGTGCTGGGCTGTTTTGAGACATTCATTTGGTACAGGTGTTATGGAAAACAGTATGGAGGTTCCTCAAAAAACTAAAGATATGGCAAAGCCAATACAATATTGTAAAATAATTAATCTCCAATTAAAATAAATTTATATTAAAAAAATAAAGATAGAATGGTCAAATGATCCAGCAATTGCTCTCCTGGGCATACAGACAAAACTGTAATTCAAAACGATACACCCTCCCTTATGTCCGCAGCAGCACTGTTCACAACAGCTGAGACATGGAGACAACCTAAATGTCCACTGACAGGCGAAGGGGCAAAGAAGAGGTGGCCCATGTAAGCAATGGGATACTATGCAGCCGTACAAAGCACGGAATCATGTCATTTGCAGCAAGAAGGATGAACCTAGAGATTATCATAGTTGGTAAGTCAGAAAGAGAAAGACAAGTACTATATGGTAGCACTTATATGTGGAATCTAAGCTATGGCACAAATGAATCTACCTACAAAACAAAAGCAGACTCACAGACACAGAGAACAGGCTTGTGGTTGCCAAAGGGAGGGGGTGGGGAGGGGTGGATGCGGAGCTTTGGGGTTAGCAGATGCAAACTATTATATGTGGAAAGGGCAGATAGCAAGGACCTACTGTGGAGCTCAGGGAACTACATTCCATATCCTGAGATACACCACAATAGGAAAGAATGGGGAAAAGAATGAATGTGTCTGTGTCTACCTGAGTCCCATTGCTATAAAGCGGAAATTAGCACAACACTGTAAATCAGCTATGCGTGTGTGCTCAGTTGCTCAGGCATGTCTGACTCTTTGTGACCCCGTGGACTGTGGCTTGCCAGACTCCTCTGCCCATGGGAATTTCCAGGCAAGAATACTGGAGTCGGTTGCCATTTCCTATTCCACAGTCAACTACACTCCAATAAGATAATAAGAGAGGACCTTTGGGCCTCTAAGAATTTTCTCTGTCCATGGTGGCCTCCTCCCAAGTCACACCAAACAGACTGAAATGTACCACATTGCCAATGCATAATTTTTGAGATAAGTTTTATACTTTTGGAATAATTTGGCTACGGGAATATTTCACTAATAATCCTCTATGATTTTTCTAGTGCTGACCCAGACATTCCTACTGTGTGATCTACAAATAATTTGCAAATGTAAAGGGTGTGTGTGTACTCAGTCGCTTCAATCGTGTCCACCTTTTTGTGACCCCATGGAGCCTGCCAGGTTCCTCTGTCTATGAGATTTTCCAGGCAAGAATGCTGGAGAGGGTTGCCGTTTCTTCCTCCAAGGGGATCTTACCAATCGGGGATGGAACACGAGTCTCCTGTACTGCAGGCGGATTCTTTACCACTGCTGCACCGGGGAAGCCCTTGGAAATGGAATGACAGTTTTTCAAACATTAAATTCAAGATGGCTCAAGGTACGGTGCTACGGGCACTCAGTCTTTATTAACTTCAGTTTGCTGTTTTCTTTCCAAACTTTGGCGATGGCAGATTATGTGTTTGTGTCCTTGACATTCTTGTCAAGGACAAAACTTTTGAAGGCCTTGGTGCTGGGCCTGAGCGCTTAATTAACTAAACGGTACTGATGAAGCCCTGATGGTTTATCAGGAATGGAGATTAAAATGATCGTTACCCTCACAGAGGACGAGGGTTAGTGGAAAATAACAGTGTAACCACGGAGCGTGATAAATGTTATACTAGACTTTCAGAAAGCCAGTGGCAGCGCAGTCTG
The DNA here is from genome assembly GCA_006410615.1 of Neotragus moschatus. Lineage (NCBI taxonomy): Eukaryota > Metazoa > Chordata > Mammalia > Artiodactyla > Bovidae > Neotragus > Neotragus moschatus. The sequence goes on along the minus strand of SJYA01002434.1, from coordinate 1,381,819 downwards.
CAAGTAAGATAGTCCTGCAGGGGATGCCTAAACCTCAGAAAGACAGACATGGGCGAGGTGGTGGTGAGATAAGCCCCAGCAGCTCACCTCGTCTGTGTTTTCTTCCCATAAACCTAGGCTCAGAGAGGTTACGTTTTCCTCATAAAAGAGGTAGACGCATCATTTCTCATTCACTGGGTGGTTGTGAGAGTTAAGTAAGACTGCCCTCAGTGCCTTTGGTAAACGTTTATATAAGAATGTCAGGCATCTTAGTCATACAAAACATGCCTCCAGGGTTCCTGGCAATCTTTGCCTAGTTTAGTCTGGTACCCCATTCCCGGGAGGCAGAGACCAGCTCAAAGGCATGGGGATGGTGGCATTTCTGGGGGATTTAGGAATCTGTTGACCAGTGAGACTACAACGATGCTTGGAAAGAAATAATTTTGTTGCTTGGCTCTTTCTCCCCTGCTGGGGACCACTGGTCCCTACTTTCCAAGGAGACAGCTTCTTCCTCTCGTTCCTTCCTTTACCTCTCTCTCCCTTTCCCCCCTCCCTCTTGCTTTGTTTCCTGGGGTATCGCTCTTGCTCTTTTGACCATAAGCTCCCTGGAGGCTCTAGGCAGAGACCATTTCTTTCACAAGTGAAAACATTGCATCCAGAAGTGTAAGGTCCATAGTAGACACTAAACAAATATGGGTAAATGAATTCAGTAAAGGAGTGAATGGGAAACTATAATGCTTGTGCTTTTTTTCAAGCAGTTGTCTTTGGCAACACAATTATCTATTATTTTGATTGTGTAAAATCTAATTTCATGGCATGTGTTCATCTTGTGAAAGCCGTCCTATTAGTCTTTTATTACACAGAAAGCTTCAGTACCCAAAGGTGTTCATGGAAGAGGCTTCTGGTTGCCTTACAATATCCACTCTTTTTTCCTTTCTTAGTAAAGAATTCCACTTTTAAAAGCTGGTTGCTACCCACCTAAAAATGACCATGCTTCCTAGTATTTCTTGCAGCTAGGTTGTGGCCGTGCGACTAATTTTGACCAATCAGATTCAAATATAAAAGTGTCTGACTTTCAGGAAGACTGCCTAAAATATAGGAGACTTCCTTCTGTGTTCCCTCTCTCCCAAACTACTGTCTGAAACACAGATATGAAGGCTGGAGCACTAGCAACTAACACAGTCCATGAGGCAGAGATTGCCAGCTTAGAGGCGACTGAATGGTGAGCAGGAAGGAGCCGGGCCCCCTGCCAGCTTTGTGGAACTGCCATCCCCGCCCCGGACTGCTGTAGCTGCTTTATACTTATTTTACACAAGGAAAAAAAAAAACCAATTTCTATCTTCTCTGAACCGCCGTCGTTTTCAATTTTCCTTTTATAGTCAGCCAAACTTAATCCTCACAGATAAAGTGCTGCTGGACAAACACTTGGGGGGCTCCCAGGATGAAGGATCCTTTTTCCCAGAAATGCTGAGCAGCAAAGGGTAATTTCGCTTGGGCAAGGACAATATTTTTTCCCAGCTCACATCTTACATGTTCAGTGTGTGGCAGAAGTCTCTGCTATAAGGTTGTTTACTACAGACCAGAGAGAGAAGATGAGTTCTGTTTAAAAACAATGTTTGGAATAGGAATTGCTACTTGGTTGCCTCAATAGAAATCCCCTGATCAGTCAGAGAATGAAATAAGTCCTCTTGGACCACTCAGAATGATGGAGCTGCTGGCCATATCCCTAGAGCAACCAAAGCAACCGACTTGATGCCATGGTGAGGCTGGTCCACGCTTCTCATCTCACTGTTGGAGGATGTTGGGGAAATATAGTCATTATCATTGAGCTGCTATTTCTGACAATAATTAGCCAACCAGTTTAGGTGCATGGGTCCATTGCTCACTGGAGACACTGAAATGTCGAGAAGTGCCAGATTCCTGTCTGGTGTTCGTGGAGGCAGATTCTGTCCTGAGAGCTGAAGCCAGTCTCTTTGCCTCTGCAGGTTGAAAGGCTGGGCTATGGGAACCAGCTCTATTTTACAACATGTCAGTGTTCACATAACCTTGGAGCAGAGAAACTTTCGAACCATCAATTCCAGTCATAAGGGAAAATAGAAATATGATTGCCTAGGTAAAAATAGAATTCTTTATATGACAAAAGCATTGGCAACATCAACACTTTTGCACAGCGTTTTCAGAAAATTCTTCAGAAAATTAATGATGCATTAAACAATTCAGTGACAAGCATGTCCACTGACCTTTTACAAAAATAATTGCCTATGACTGGAAACAGTCTAAATGGCCAACAACAAGGGAATGAGTAAATAAATGAGCATGTTTGTGTAATAGAATAGTAGAATGCATACTATTCAGCAACTAAAAACAGTGGCTACTTCTTGACATGGAAAGCTATTCACCATATATTGGGAAGTAAAAATGGCAGGTTTCAAAGCAAAGTGGGTGATGTGAGCCAATTTTGAAAATAAAAAGTACTCCAACATGTGACTAGAGATATATCCAAGCTGTTAAAAAGGAATTTCCTTGGGTGGGACTATCACAGAATTTTTAAAATTAGATTCTTTATTCCCAACTGCCTTTTCAAAAGTTTCCTTCATGAACTGTCTTAACTTTATAATAAGGATAAGAAGATACAAGTCATTAAGAAGAAGAGTTTCATCTGTCATAGCCCACTGCTGTCCATTTGGATTTGGCTAAGGGCACAATGAGCTGGGCTTTTAAACAAGCTTTAATAACGCAGGCTTTTTGGTGAGAATATTCACTCTGAAGCCTGGACACCTCCTGTCTTTAGAGTTACAGGCTTCTCGGAGATCAAGGCGCCTTTCACTGGTTTTAACATTCCCCAGTGAGATAAAAGAGGGCGCCCAGTGGCAGCGGCGGAACTGCTGTGTCTGAGACGTGTTTTCCATCCCAGAAGACAGGACAGGCGAGTCAGAAGTGAGATCCTAAGCTCTGCGGGGGCCGGGGGCAGGGAGGGGTTTTCCTGTCTTGGCAAGGGAGGGAGCCTGCCTGCCCTCAGGGAGGAGGCCTGTCGGGCGGGGGCAGGAGCTGAAGGAGGCTGTCAGGATCCTGGCCGGGCGTGGTGCGGGTCTCTCACCGTGCTAAGACGCCGCGAGTGCCTGGCTGGTCATCTGAGATGAGATGGGGTTACTGGAGCGGAGGCACCGACAGTGTTGGAGTGAGATGTGGATATAGAGACAGGCGGAGAGGGAGAGACAGAGGAAGAAGAGGAGGGACAGTGGGGAGGTGGGTGATAGAGGGGGAGGGTGATGGGGGGAGGGTGATTGATAGAGGGAGGAGGGTGATAGAGGGAGGAGGGTGATAGAGGGAGGAGGGTGATAGAGGGAGGAGGGTGATAGAGGGAGGAGGGTGATAGAGGGGGAGAGGGAGAAAGAAGAACAGGGAAAGAGGAGGAGAGAGAAGAGAGGAGAGAGAGAAATGAATGGGACGGAGGGACATCAGCAGACAGACGAGACGGCCATGGGACAAGAGAGGAAGACGGTCCTAGAGGGACGGGCGAGATGCCAATAGGGACAGTGACGTGGAGGAGGCCAGGCAGGGAAGACGGAGACGGAGGCAAGGAAGAGGTGCATGGAGTAGAGGACAGACCAAGAGCAACCGGCACTGGGATCCACACGTGGACACACACACAGCCGCGTGCGCGCACACACACACACACACACACACACACACACACACACAGGGACACCTGGGTAGCATGCAGGAGTGCAGAGCCAGGGCGGAGCTATTGCTGGGAATCAAGACCCCCGGAGTACATGCGACTTTGTCAGTTGAACTCAGAGGTCTCCTTGAGATTAAAAATAGGAGTTCCCAGTGTACAGTTTCTCCCTCTTCCAACGCCTGCTCCCTGAGGAATCATTAGGAAAACGCCAGCACCACCACCACAGACACAAGGTCATCATGTCTTTCTGAGAATTCTGGGGAGCTGAGTGCGGATGATTAGAAAACCGTGTCCCAGCCTGGCCCCTCCCCTCAGCCCTGCTCAGCCTTTGCACACACGGCCCCTCAGGGACACGGCTTCGCGTGTACAGGATCAAAGGCTGCAAATAATTAATGAGCCTTTTCTCCCTGAAGAGTTCTTGTGACAACAGCTGAACCTGTCAGGGATGTTATGCCTGCCTTTGATGGAGCTCAGACCAGTGCCAGGAGAGGAAGGGCAGGTGGCGGGGGAGAGGAAGGGCAGAGGGAGGTCCAGTCAGTGCCAGGCTGAGAAAGGGTCCCTTCCAGGCAACTCTGCATCTCAGCAGAAAGGAACGCGTCCAAAGAGTCAGACCAGAGAGAGAAATGTGTGTCTCATACATACACACACATTTACTTTGCTTTCAGTGCTGGAAAAGGGACTTGTCCAGACACTGCTCAGCCAGACCCATTTGTAAGTGCTACAATTCTTAGCCAAACAGCCACAGGAACACCTCAATTATATTTTCCGAGGGGACCATGACACTGAACTTGACTGCAGTGGCTCTCTGTGGCCCCTGATGACTCAGAATCATTCCCATCCTCTGGGAGGGGGCTTTGGCATTCCTGTGGGAAGCCACCTCCCAGGTACTCATGGTCGGATGCCTGGTTCCCAGTGGGCTCACGCCTCAGGACTAGCCCCAGGGACCTCTCGCCATCCTGCTATTCTGTCAGGTGTGTGTGCGGTTGGCTCAGTGAGACCCACACCTGGCCCTCTGGCAGATACTTCTGGTTGGGGAAGATCTTTTTTTTTCTGGTAGGACTGAGGCCTGGCATTGCTATTGGTGCCTCGACCCTCTACAGCCGCAGAGACAGCTGAGGATGAAGCCAAACCAGGCCAAGCGCAGAGTCAAGAGATGGGGAAGGAATATATTCTGAGCCCTGGAATCCTCATGCTGAATGCCCTTGCCCTCATTTTCGATGCTGTGGGCCAGCACAGGCACTCCTGGAAAAAGTCAGTCTGAGATGGGTCCTTGCCACTTGTGACTGAGGATCACATTACACCTGTGATGACCAGCTTTACTGTGGAAACTGGAAGCTCTTCAGAGCTTCCTCTGTTCCTGCTTTTTACCGCAAGTCTCACGTCTAGTAAGTTACAAATTGCTTTCTCTGATCGCCTTTTCTCATAGTGGGTGCCACTAACACTCCATGCGAGATAGAACGGGGAACCGCTGGATTCCAGTTCCAGTTGCTGGTCTGTTCTCCAAGCTCAATCCTGGCCTTGGAGTCCCTCGCCAGTCAGCTGCTCCTGTCCAGGTGGGAATCACGGCTCCTGACTCCGTCTGCCGGGGCTGCTGGCCATGGCCTCTTGCCATACTCCAAGCACCACACCCCATTTGCCAGATGGGTTTCCTTCCTGCTTCTCAATCAGCTGCCTGTGGTGGGGGCAGGTGCAGCCATGTCTGGGAACATCGCCTCTTTGACTGCCAAGGAGCCCTGAGTTGGGGTGCATGGCTCCAGCTCAGGCAAAGCAGACCTGCCTCGACATGAACTGTGAGCCGAACGACACAAGGGTGGACAGTGGCTGCAGGTGGGCAACTCTCCCTGTGAGATTCTGCAGTGCCAGCCTGTCAGGCCCTACTTCCTAGAGGTACAACAGTTCCTGTGCTACCTCAGCCTCGGTCTAAGCATCTTTCTCCAATTCTATAAACTCCTCAACATCACCGATCATCAGAGGAACGAAAATCAAAGCCACAATGAGATAGTATCTCACACCCATCAAAATGACCATCATCGAAAAGACCACGAGTAACACATGCTGGCGAGGATGCGGAGGAAAGGGAACTTTTGTACAGTGTTGCTGAGGAATACGAATTGGTGCAGCCACTATGGAGAACAGTGTGGAGGTCCCGCAAAAAAAAAAAAAAAAAAAAGAACCTCTATCCAGCAACTTCACACCTGTGCATAAATTAAGGAAAAAAAAAAAACCCACGAATTTGAAAAGCTGCGTCAGTCTCCCCAATGTTCATAGCAGCATTATTTACAATAGCCAAGGTATGGAAATAACCTAAGTGCCCATCAAGAGATGAACAAATAAAGAAAATGTGGTGTATCTATCTATCTATCTATATAAACACACACAAATACATATGAAATATTACTCAGCCATAAAAGAATGAAATCTTGCTATTTGCAACAATGTGGATGGACCTAGAGAATACTATGCTTAGTGAAGAGAAAGACAAATACTCTGTTACCATTTATACTAGAATCTAAAAAAGAAAACAAAGAAATGCATAGAAGAAACAGAAAGAGACTCGCAGATATAGAGAAAAGCTAGTGGTTACCAGGGGGGAAAAGTTCTATAAACTGTTCTTGGATCTTCCAACAAAGTCCCCGTTGGCCCGAGTCAGCCAGAGCTGGTCTTAAACAAAGAACCCCGACAGACCCACCTCTTCCCTAGCTGTCCCACCTTAGTGGGGTATCTACTCCCAGATTCCAGACACTGCTTCAGCCCCTCCTCATCGCAGTAACATTGTCACGCCTGCCAGCATCCCGCGTTATCCAGCAAAGGCAGTATCCCAGGCTTAGCAACATCAACCCCTTTCAGTGCATATCCTATCCATCCTGGAGTCTCCTCTTCTACCTCCTGTACTCTTGCCTGGAAAATCCCATGGACGGAGGAGCCTGGAAGGCTGCATGGGGTGGCAAAGAGTCGGACATAACTGAGCGACTTCACTTTCACGTTTCACTTTCATGCAGTGGAGAAGGAAATGGCAGCCCACTCCAGTGTCCTTGCCTGGAGAATCCCAGGGATGGAGGAGCCTGGTAGGCTGCCGTCTATGGGGTCGCACAGAGTCGGACACGACTGAAGTGACTTAGCAGCAGCAGCAGCAGCGGAGACATCTTAAATTTGTACAACTACCTTACAGTGTGTTAAGTTACAGAGTTCCTGATCTTTCTCTTTGATGTTTAAATTTTGTGTTTCCTTTGTCAAACACTATACAGAAAAGGGGAAAATTAAAGGAGAAGAGGAAAAAAAAAAAGAATGGCTATTTCAGGTTCACATCATTACAGGATTTGGCATTATTTTCTGCTTGTATCTAGTTCATCTGGAATTTCAGAGAGTTTTGTTGTAAAAAATAAACCCTCGTTTGGGTTGGGAAATAGCTTCTGCCAGCCGGCTCCACGGTCCTGTGGCCGACATGGAGATGGTGGCGTGTTTCCAGCTATTTCAAATCAGGAAAGTAAGACACATGTTTATTTGAAGTGTGTCTAATACATGGTTATCGGTGTCTCCTATGAGAAGATTATGTTCTGGAGGAGGAAGATTAATAGCTCCCTTTTGCAGAGACAAGCGCATGTTTGGACCTGCATGCCAATGTGTTCACTGTGAAATGTTGCACCAGGGAGGGCATCTAGTCTCCACCAGCACAAGATGCACGGCAGATAATGCTCATTTAATTAAATCTCATTATGAAAATCCCTTCTTTTGAAGTACTGGACAGAGCTTAAGGAATGAAGACTACAAATTTGAACCTTTTTTTTTTTTTTGGCTTGCCAATCATCAATGGAAAACTCAACCCCGATGGTGGTGGTTTAGTTGCTAAGTCGTGTCCATCTCTTGTGACCCCATGGGCTGTAGCCCTCCAGGCTCCTCTGTCCATCAGATTCTCCAGGCAAGAATCCTGGAGTGGGTTGCCATTTCCTTCTCCAGAGGATCTTCTTGACCCAGGAATTGAACCTGAGTCTCCTGCATTGCAGGCAGATTCTTTACCGACTGAGCTAATTCAACTCTGATGGTCCATTTATAAGTACTAGGTAACATCTACTCCTTCCGCTTAACAGTTCAGAGTCCAGAGCACTTGGCCAAGAACACCAACTTTGCATACTGAACCGAAATGTCTCCATCCTGATTTTTCTGCTACTAAGTTGGGCAGCCTTGAGCAAGCTAGTGAACCTCTCTGAATTCCTAATACCCTTAACTGTACATGGAGTTGGCCAGGCCTTTCTCATGAAACTGTGGCCACTGATGGAGCAGGTTAAGCATTTGAGATGCGAGGGGCTCTGGGTGGCAGCTCCTTCCACACTGTGCTTGACACCCACAGAGTCCTGGGAACCTGTGGGAACACAGCCCTGGAGCCCCTCTCCTCCCGGGCTGTTCTGCAGCCAGGAACCAGGTACAGGGCCAGCTTCCCCGTGTAGTCAGCCTGGTCCCCTGGTGCCACTGGCTGCCAACTCTTCATCACGACACAAACTTCCTGCTCAGCCAGGTCATTAAGCGGTGTATGTAGTGCATGTAAGTCAATGGTAACCCAGAAGGAAGAGCCGCTCCTGCCCGCCTCCTGCCTCTGGCCACAGAGACGCTCACCCACCTGATGGTCTGACGCTGCAGGGAGTCGGGGTCCGTGGCATTCACTGTCAGCAGCACGCTGCCCACGGAGATGTTCTCCTGCTTGGTCACCATCATGGGGTCTGGGTAGAAAACTGGACTTTCGTTGACGTCCAGGACAGTGATGTGGACAGTGGCCGTGGAGCTGGGGCCGTAGGAGACGTCGGGCACCAGTGGATCCTCGTTTTCCACTTTGATCAGCAGGGTGTGAAAGGCAGAAATCTCATAGTCCAGAGGCTGGAAGGCAGAAAGGGAGGCTCAGCACATGGGACTGCCACAAAGGGCGGGCGCTTTTGCACAGAGGCCCTCTGACAGCCTCCGGGCCATGTGAACACTCGGGGATGGATCCAGGTTCTGTGGACTAAGAAGTTTTATGCAACTTGGGGCCCTCTTTCAGGAAAAGAGTACGAAACATACAGATATCAAGTTAGATATGAGAGTTGCTGAGGGTTTTAGACTGAGAAATAACCATAGCAATTGCATGAATCTCAGAGATCTGTGTCTTTGGGTGTGAGATCTCTTTAAGCTTTCCTGATGATGCTGACATTAAAAGCCTTCCCACCTGTAGCCTGTGACCCCAAACTCTAGCACGCCTGTGGGCTTCAGTGGGTGCATGTTATTCTAGTAGAGTGTCATGCAAGGAAAAGGATTCGGGAGGCTGAGACATGAGGGGTTAAGCTGCAGGGCCCTGCCTTCCCTGAGGACGGCCTTCCCTGTCCTCAAGACTCAGTCGCTCTATTGCCATTTTCTGGGCAGGGGGACGAAATGCCAGATATATGGCAGGCTATCCCACTGATGAGCAGCCCTGCTGAGGCCCTTTCTAGGTGATTATGCAAAGGGGCTGCTGGTGTCTAGCTCCTGCTGCTGGGTAGACTAACATCAGAGGATATTAAGGAAACCCACTGTAGGCATTATGAACATGGTGCTCTGCCCACCATAAAATGTCACAGCCCACATCCCCTCTGCCACTTTCCTTCTAAACCATGAGCTGCAGTGAGGGTGACATTTCCTGTTGATGGGAGTGTGTGTGGGGAGACATTTGGGTGAGACAAGGACACAATTTTTATTTCAGTGTTTACCAGGAAAATGAGTAGCTAACTCATGAGACCCAAGATGTAATGGACATTCCTGCTGGGACGACGAGACTAAAGTGAATCCAGGGAGGTGATTCACTCTCAGCCAGAAGGAAGGGGATGGCAGTGCAGGCTGTAAGGGATCTGGGAACATGGGGTGGGGAGTGAGAACTGAAAGAGCTCTGTGGGCACAGGAGGTAGAAGGTGAAATCAGGGAGGCCGAGTGGGAGGAACTTCAGGCAGAATTACACTAATTTCTATAATAATCACAGCTAACATGCATGCAGCCCACCCCATACCTGTGAAAGTGCACAGATGCACACGTGCACACATGCACAGGCGCACACATGCACGCACGCACACGCACGCACGCACACACACACACACACACAAAGCGCTGACCGGGAAATACTTCTTGGTAGTAATAGGACTGCCCCTCCCGCCCCACATAGAATGCCTCCTATCAGGGTGAGTGTTAGGGTGTTAAGCCCTAACAGATACAAAGCTGTTGGTACCCAGGAGCTATACTGTGGTTCCCTCCCTGGAACAGAAGAATAATTTACCACTGCTGCCTCCTTTCTAGTAACAGATCTCTGTCCTGCCCAAGTGAAGCCCCAAATACGCAAGCCCACAAAGGACTCTGCCTTTTGGCTAGCGTTCCAGGTGACTCGTGTAGATGTGGACATTTTAGACTCACAGCGTGGTGGGTCGGAGGGGGAGTGTGGGGATCGGAGGACACGATGCTCCAGTCTGGCTTTGCTTGTATTTTATTTCAGTCAAGCCACAGCAAACACAGGCTGGGAGAACTGTGCTCCTGTAGGGTTTACGTGGGGATGTGTATTTACCCAAGCTTTGTCTTACAGCTGCAGGTCTGGAAAACTGCCTGCCACCTTTTATGGACGCTGGATGAGACGCAGACAGCAGCCAGAGGCTGTTATTTTACGGTTTCCACGGCTTTGAAACTACAGTGCTGAGCGCAGGGCAGTGTCAGGATCTCCAGGGAGTCCTGACGAGGGAAGAGGAGCTGGGAGCTCTCAGAGCTGCTCTTTGCAGGCAGATGTTTGGGGTTCATTTTGGACCAAGTTCTGGAAAGGGCAGGCTTGGGGGAAACCCAGAGCCCTTGTCCTCCCAACAAAGCGGGACGTGTCTCTGAAATCTGACATTCTCAGTGGTTCTGGGTCCTACCCCCAGCGGCATTATGGAACTTTGCTGATGCAAATGTTTATACAGCCTGGCTAGGCTGAATAATGACCCCACTCCTAATATGTCCATATTCTAATCCTTGGAACGAGTGACTGTTACCTTACATGGCAAAAGGGACTTTGCAGATGTGATTAAACTAAGGACCTTAACTGGGGACAGAAGCCTGGATTACCCAGGTGGGCTCAACGGAACCATAGAGAGCCTCGAAAGAGGAGGCAAGAAAGTCAAAGGAAGGAGCAGATGGGGTGATGGAAGCAGGGGTCAGAGTCAGAGAGAGGAAGACGCTGGGGCACTGCTCTGATGATGCTGGAGGGGGCCACGAGCCAAGGGATGCCCCAGAAGCTGGGAAGGATGAGGACACAATTCCACTTTCCCCTGCTGTCCCCGGAGCCTCCAGCAGGGGCCAGCCACACCACCTGCAGCCCCACGAACCTGCTTCTGGACTTTTAAGCAGCAGCCACTGGAAACACTCACAGGCACCAAGTGCCCATCACTTATGAGCTGGTGGCTTCCTCACAACAGCCTGGAGAGGCAGGCTGTCCTGGCACCCTCGTTTCACAGACAAGGAAACCGAGGCACAGAGAACAGTCACGCGTCTTAGCTGAGGGCACACAGGGAATAGGTAGCAACGCTCCTGCTTTGTCCACTCACATGGCTGCCATAAATACAGCTGCTTCCTGCTCCTCGGGCAAGCTGCTTCAGCCCCAAGAAAAGAAGCTGTATTCCACAGACGGCCTGGTTTGGCGGCAGCTCTCCCAGAACCTGCCAGACCCCTTCCTCCAGGACATGGGAACCACCAGCCACTCACGCTCTGCTGCCACCCCCTCCCTCCCATTTCTAAGCCCTCCCTTTCCATTGTGGTCACATGTCCTTCCCGGACTCCCTGCAGCAGAGAGCGGTCAGCATGCAGGGCCGCGTGCTCACAGGCAGTTTCGTACTAAGGATCACCCTGTGTGTACAATTATCTGCTGTGTTTAAGAGAGTAATCCAGCTCTGCTAAGAAAGATTGAGAGGAAATGTGATAATCCACAACTTGATGGATCTTTAGGAAATCTTCACAGGTCCCATTTTTGCGTATCTTTGATAACTAACTGTGAAATGTCTGGAGAATGTGTTTTAAGGTTCCATGCAAGTTTAAATTTTTTGGAACCTGTGGAACAGGCTGGTTTTAAGGCTGTGAGGGTAAAAGCGCTCCCTCAAGCGGGAGACTTTCTCTGTTTTAATTCTGGGAGGGGGAGACTGGGGCTGATTTATCCTCAGCTGGGGGCCCTGGGTGCTCAGGCAAGGAAGAAGGAGCACTGGAGGCACCCTTACTTTGACGACGGAGAGCATCCCCTCGTTGGTCTGCGGGTTGGTGTGGATCTCGAAGCTCTGCCCTGGGTTCCCGTTGATGATGGTGTAGGCGGCCCTCCACGCACCCGTGGTGGGATCGTCCTTGTCCTCAACTGTCAAGTTGACAATAACTCCCATGGCTCCTTCCTCGACTGTGGCTTGAAACTGTAAACAAACAAAGCAGACCGTAACTGTCACTATTTTGGGAAAACAAAAACAGCATAGCGAAGACCACTGATGGCGCTCCCATGACATGCCTGGTACGGAGCACATCACCCCTAGCATCTCACTGAATAATAAAGCAAAACAGAGGAAGACCATGATGCTGTGCCCTGCCAACAGATGGCAGACTTCAGGTTCTGGCAGCAGCCTTACGTGGGGCCAGGAGCCTGAATTCTCATCAGAGGCTGTTGGTCAGGGCTTGCCTGGGCTCACTGGAGGTGAGTGTTGAGAGAAGAGCTGTGCCTCCTCTGGGCCCCCTTCCTTCTCCCCACCTGGATGCAGACGACCATGAGGCCCAAGGGGAAGGTGGAGCCAAAGGAGGGACGGCGCCAGGGTCCCTGGGACGCCATGAGGACGTGGACAGAAGCCCATCCTGAACTGCTGTTGAGTGAGACCCAGACTTGGATTGAGTTTGAGCCTTTACGCATTTGTTCTTGCAGCTCTGTTACCGAATGTGAGTCTGTGCGCCCAATGCACAGTGAGGCCAAACAACATCAAAATGTCAGCGTCTGGAGCAGAGACAGGTTTACTGAGGGCCCTGCAAGGAGATGGGTGGCTTATGCCTTAAAAACCGCAAACTCCCGGAAAGCTGTCAGCAAAACCCTTTTCTAGGAAAGGTGCAGGAGGGGCATGGGTAGTTGTTGCAAACGTCTTGCTGTCAGATCCTTTGCTCTTGAGGTCAGGTGTTCCTGTAAACCTCCACCCAAACAAATGCTCTTCTCTGTTCTGACAAGTAAGGGCAAGGTCCTAAGGCTCAACTTTCACCCTCCGAGGTCTAGGGCCTGGGTTAGAGGAGGGGAGCCCTCTGAGGACCAGTTGCCAGCACCCCCCATACCTTCGTCCAGCACCAAGTATAGGTCCTCCCACCAGCACCCAGGCCTGGCTGAAGAGGCAAATCTCAGCTGGCAGCTCTCTTAGGGCCTGGTCCTCAGACCCTGCCTGGATGTCATCATGGGTGGGGCGGCCAGGAGCCCAGGACCCAGATAGCCCTCAGGGTCCTCAGGCCACCCAAATAGGGTGAGGGGAGGGGCGGGTCCCGGGGACCCATGCAGACAGACGGCTGCCGCCATTAGGTCCTGGAGAAGGGGATGGGAAAGAGGTGCTGCCTCAAAGCCTCGGCCTGGCCAGCGGGCGGCTGTGGCGAGGCCTCTGGAGCCCTGCAGAACATGGCCCCCAGCCTGTCCCCCGGGATCCCCAACTTACCACCAGCCAAGGCCAGGGAGGGCCCTGGGGAGAAGGCTGTTCACCTGCCTCTTACCACGCTCTCCCTCGGAGGACACCACCTGGCCAACGGTTGGCCCAGTGGGACCTCTAAGGCCACGCTAAGGGACTTGTGCTAACCCTCGGAGCTTAAGGTCTCATGGTAAGTTGCACAGAAATGACTGCATGGCCGCCTCTCCCCTAGTACAGCCCCACCCACCCTGAGGACAGGTGACTGGATACCAGAGCGCTCTTTCTCATACATGGAAGGGCTAGCATTGGAGCCCTAGAGCGTGACTGTACCATCTTCCCTAATGAAGGGAGCCAGCTTCATCCTTCCCACCCTTGGCCTAACCTAGCAGGACTTTAGAAAAGCATTTTCTAAGGAAACATATAAATCAATTGTTTGGAGCTTTGTTGTACCTATATTTATATTGTAATACATCTCAAATGTTTGTTGCAAGTAGGTGTGGTGAAAAAATAAATCAGTAAATGAAAAATCAGCTTTCTTATAGACTGTGTTTCACAAGCCATCATTATTAGCACATTCCTTTGAGCTGGAAGCATAAAGTATTGTTTTGGTGCTTACCTCTGACACAGTACAGGTGAATAGTAATCTGTTTGTAAATATTTTATAAGCAAGTAATACCAATAAGCTGACAAGAAGAAGAAGAAGAAGAAGAAGAAGAAGAAGAAGAAGAAGAAGAAGAAGAAGAAGAAGAAGAAGAAGAAGAAGAAGGAATATCCTGGAATTTCAATTAGTAGGAAAGAGAACCTAAAGACAGTGAGACAATGTCAGAAGGCTCTGATGTTCAAAGAGAAGTAATTTGAGAAATGAAGTCCCGAAAGCGGTGGGTGATTAATTGACTTGCAAATCATTAATCAGAAGCCGTAATCTTGATGCCTTGGGGGAGACGTGCTGGGGATGGGAACTCATCCGTCTCTCACACCTCAGTGAACCTGGGTAGGTTGTCTCCCTTCCCTACAAGCGGTGCTGGGAAATTCGTAGAATACACACACTGGATGGAGAGGAGCTGGAGTGAAGGGGGCGTGGAGGGTGCTGTCACATAGAAACAGCTCCAGGAGACAATGATTTTGACTGGATTCCTGAGTTTTAAGTTAGTGCTACCTTCTATCTTCCCTGCATTCTCACAAAAATTATGAAATTCCAGAACTTGAAATCAGACTGGTGGTTCCTAGTCCTGTTAGAGTCTCCTTGAGGGCTTTTTAAAAAATTTTTTTTTTTTTTTTTTTACTAACTCTATTCCAATTCAGTTGATCTGGGGTTAGGCCTGGGAGTCAGTATTTTCTTGACCTGCACAGGTAATTCTATTGATAATATGCAGTTTGGGTGGAGAAGAAAGACAGTTCAAGGCCAAGGATGACCGAGGTGAGGATGTGAGAGCCCACTCTGTGTACTGCGAGGCTGCCTGGGCGCTGTGCTGAGCGGCCCGCAGTGCATCTGGGGAGAGCAGGAAGGAGTGCTGTGATCATCTACTGCTGTCTGCCGTGTGCCTGGGAGCGGAACATGGCGGCACGTGCGCTACGGGAGCCTGCAAGCTGTAGAGGAAGAAGCGGGCTCAGAGGAGGAAGGAAGAGCTTGGTCCAAGGTCACCGAGTGAGCCGCAGGTCGCATCCAGATCTGGACTGCAGTAACATCTGCTTTCCACAAGTTCTGTTACTCATGCCCACTCAAGATCCCCATTGCCTGCCCCAGCCTAGCGAGAGTCATTAGGGAAGAATTCCCTGAGAACTGAAGGAAGACGAAAAGTTAGTGAGGTGAAAGGTGAGAGTCCTCCTGGATCTGAGATGGCAGGTGCAGAGGCTAGTGGTCGAGGGAGCACGGGGCATTTGTGCCGCAGAGGGGAGGTGTGTGTGGCTGGAGAGAACCCTCTGCTCTTGGACTATGCAGGAGGAGACAGTCAGATGATAGAGAGCCTTGCCAGCCAGGGAAAGGCGTTTAGAGTTTACCTTGAGAACAAAGTGAGGTCTAATCAAGGAACTGGAATATGTTTAAATCAACTCCTGAGAGAACTCAGAAAAAAAAAAATCTTTAAATATAGAAAACATTCAACACAATTATTATAGTCTCTGTTAAGACCATTATCTGATTCTTGCATAAACTATAAAGCTAGTTTCCTTGAGCATCCATTTAGAAACTCATTACTGCTTAATTAAATACTCATTCTATTAATTCTATTCAATGTTTTAACCCCATTATGTAATTCAAGAATGGAAAATTAAATAGATTAAAATGAAATAGCACCATTTTATATTTCTAGAGCAATGCTCATTTTGTGAATTTAAAAACAATAGACAGACATTAATTTACCATACCAGAGCAGGAGGAATTATTGATTATAACATTACTTTGTTTAATTGGAAAAAATAGATAAAGTTACTTTCTGTTAAACTGTGCTGTAAATCAAGTATGAGATGTGAAACATGTTTTTACACAATTAGTGTGGGCAACTGGCTTGGGACATACTGAATTTCATTAGCTCTGTCTTGCAATTCAGAGCTGAGTTATTTCATTTTCTTTTCTCTGATAAAGTGAGGTGAGTTCTGTGATGGACACTTAGGAAGAGACTACCTGGACTTGCCACAAAGGTCATCCATCACCAGAGGAAGAGGGACTTGCATTTTAATTTACACTGAGAATGTATGCTCTTCCTCGTAGAGCAAAGAGTTGCTTGTTGGAAGATCGAAGTGACGGTCAGCAGACTAGAATGCCACATGTGGGGAGAAGTGACAGCTCATGACTTTAAGGGACAGGACACAAGCAAGGCTGCTTGCTTGAATGCTGGAGTTCAGGTTCAGTTCAGTTCAGTTCAGGGGCTCAGTCATGTCTGACTCTTTGTGACCCCATGAATTGCAGCATGCCAGGCTTCCCTGTCCATCACCAGCTCCCAGAGTTCACTCAGACTCATGTCCATCAAGTTGGTGATGCCATCCAGCCATCTCATCCTCTGTTGTCCCCTTCTCCTCCTGCCCCCAGTCCCTCCCAGCATCAGAGTCTTTTCCAGTGAGTCAACTCTTCTCATGAGGTGGCCAAAGTACTGGAGTTTCAGCTTTAGCATCAGTCCTTTCAAAGAACACCCAGGACTGATCTCCTTTAGAATGGACTGGTTGGGTCTCCTTGCAGTCCAAGGGACTCTCAAGAATCTTCTCCAACACCACAGATCAAAAGCATAAATTCTTCAGCGCTCAGCCTTCACAGTCCAACTCTCACATCCATACATGACTATAGGAAAAACCATAGCCTTGACTAGACAGACCTTTGTTGGCAAAGTAATGTCTCTGCTTTTTAATATGCTATGTAGTTTAGGAGTCCAGGTTCATGAGCTGCCAATCCTGGGGTTTCATGGAGAACTGATGCTGAACTTGAAAGGATGGGATATAGTTGGCTGGGCCCTGGCTTTGAGAAAATTAAAAGATAAGGGCCCTGGAAAGTTTTACACACTTAAGTTTCTATTTGTGAGGATAAATGGGTGATGGAGACATCATTAGAAACTGAGCTTGGCAACTCTTCTATGAGTCTGTATTTACATAAAGGATGCAGCTTGTTGGAAAAAATCTAATATCTGGCTGATAACCTAATGGGTAGAAACCACGATTGCTGTGAATAAGATCATGGCTTTAAGGATCTTGGCACATTGCCTGGCATAGAGTAAAGAATCGATATTTGTTAGCAGTGGTGATGATGATTGATTTCATTCTGTCTCATATCAAATTCTTACTTGTGAACTGGAGAATAAGGCTCAAAGCCCCGTGACTCTTTATCTTCTTATCACAGTCTGCCTTCTAAAGTGGTTTTTTTGTGTAGATCTCTTATTTCCCTGGATGAGTGTGGAAGAAGCTCTTTGCTTTTCAGTCTTATAGACCTGACCCTCACACCTTTACTTATCCTTGTCTTGCTGTTTAGCACCAAGGCAAATGATGTTAACTTATTGCACCCACCTTTAGAAGGGACAGCTGCACCAGATATCTGATTTCCTTCTATCTATAATTAGGATTCATCTTGGGACAGAAAGATGCAAGACCTTGCTTAAATAAATAGTCATTAAATATCTACCGAATGTCAGGGGGTCTGCCAGGCACAGGATGTATAGCAGGCAGTGAGAGGGACACCATTCTCTCTCCGCTCAGGGGCTTATAGCTCAGGAGACTGACGCATTTTCTCCTAGCCACTCCCTTTCTTTATACACCCATGGCATATCCAAATAGTTTGATTTCTACCATTTCTCCACTGTCATACATCCCAGGCTTCACCTGTGGCCAATTATGGATGCTTCTGTGTTTGGACATGATTTAGTTTCCAGCTAGTGGTCATTTTAATAAATGGTGCTGGGGCCACTGGATAGCCAGGTGGAAAAACGATGGATCTTGATCCCTACCTCACACCATATAGAAACTGTGAAATGTAAAACAATAAATGTTTTAGAAGAAAACATGGGAGGCTATTTTAATTTAGCTCACAGATAATGTTTTGTGTACCTTATATATATCAGTTCAGTTCTGCTCATTCGCTCAGTTGTGTCTGACTCTTTGCGACCCCACGAACCTCAGCATGCCAGACCTCCCTGTCCATCACCAACTCCTGGAGTCCACCCAAACCCATGTCCATTGAGTTGGTGATACCATCCAACCATCTCATCCTCTGTCATCCCCTTTTCCTCCTACCCCCAATCTTTCCCAGCATCAGGGTCTTTTCAAATGAGTCAGCTCTTCACATCAGGTGGCCAAAGTATTGGAGTTTCAGCTTCAACATCAGTCCTTCCAATGAACACCCAGGACTGATCACACTATGTAATATAATGTAAAATATTTAAAATATATATAATATAAAAGTATAAAAGGTAAACGTATATATAATGTGCACATGATATATGTATATATAACATGCACACAATATAACATAGACAATACTTAAATAAAAAATTAATGTGTAGAGTTCTACATAAAGTTTATTCAGTATTTTAAGAAGACTTTATGTCTAAGAAGTGATTAACAAGAGAGACCCACAAGGGACTCTGAGTTGCTTGGCTGAGGACCACCTGCTCATCCGCCAGCCCTCAAGACAACTGTGCATACTAACTCCTTTCAGCTCACACTCCCAATGTGCCTCATCCACACGTCCTCTTCTCCCCATTCCTGTCTTGTGTGGAGCAAATCCCAGACATACCACTGAATCTGTAAACATTTCAGTGTTTATTGCTAAAAGTTAAAAACTCTCTTTAAGCAAACAGAATCAACGTCCTTCCTTGATCCAACTAACATTAATTCCCTGTACTGACAATGTGATTTCTTTTGCTTTACTAAAAGTCCTTGCACGTTGCCTCTATTGTGGGTGGAGAGAGTGCCGGGTAGCCATGGTAAAGGGCAGTTAGTGATGCACCTCTTAGGCTTCTCCACAATCATTTTCTCAGTTAAATGTTTCAAGCTACCCTGATTCAACAAGTGAGGAAATGGAAAAACTGAACTTGAAAAGAGTTCCATGATAAAAAAGAAGAGCAGCTCAATGAAAAAGAAACATGATCTGAGTGGAGAGGACTCTTCACGGTTCCTGGCCTGCAGCAGTGTGGCTCTTGGTCCAGGAGAGCAGATGCAAACATCCTCTAGTGCATTTGACCCACCCGCCCTGGGGAGCCGAGGGCTGGGAGGAGAACTGTGTGCCTCCCAGGAGGGCTGTGTCCAGGGTACAGCTCCAAGGAGAGGAAAGACCAAGTGTCCCCCAGAGGCAGGGGGCTGAGCCAACAGACAGGAGGGGGAAACGGTATTTACTGCGTGCTCTGGCAGGAAGTGTCTTCCCGCCCCTTCAGGGCACCCTCTTTTGTGTTGGTTCATTTTCTTGGTGGAGAAAGCCATTTTCATGGCTGCTGCAGACACAGAGCGGGTGCTGGGTATCCAACTTCTGAGGAAGATGCCTGGACAGGTTCTGGCTCCCTGGGTGCCCAACAGCTCAGCAAGTTTGGTTTGCACACTTCCTCCACACGCCCTCACCTACTGAAGTTCCTCAAATCTGCCAATTAAAGACCCACAATGCAGCTAAAAAAGTGAGTTTTTAGGAAGAAGTATCTCAAGTACTAAAACATGCTTTTTCTCCTCAAAACAAAATGAAAAGACAACAATCATTGAAGACTGGCAGAAAAACAATGCTGTTGGGCAGGGTTCTCAAGCCATGTTTCTCAGAACAAAGAGAGGGTACAGGAGTCCCACCAATGTATCAAGTATTTTCCTCTAAACAAGAAAGACAGAAACTGCCCGAGGAATCTGCTTTGTATATTAGAGCTGTTGTCTAAGAGTTTGCTTGGAAAAAAGTTTTGCAGCTAAAAAGAAATTTGAAAAGCACTGCCTTAGGGAAAATGAAATAAATATTACATTTGATGGTGAGAGAAAAACAAAAACCAAGGAGCAAATATGCCTGCATTGTTTTTTTCTCCAAATGCCCTGTGTGGAAACTTTATGTCATCTGACATTAACACCTCTCCTACAGTTGAGCTTCTCATCTTAAAAAAATAAAAAGAAAGAAAGAAAAGGCCAAATACATATGTTCATTTAATGGGATGATTGGAAATAATTTAATTTTGAGAAGCAAAGAGATTTTCTGCAGGGATACATGTTCAACCACAAGCATTTGAACCTGAATGAAGAATGACTTTTTTTTTTTTTTAACAATAGCATGATCTGCTCTAAGGACTTTAGAATTTGGTTTATGCAATTCCACAAGTTTAGAGGAGGGGAAAGTTCAGTGAAATGAGTAAGTTCTGATCCACCTCTAACTCACAGGTAAATTCTGACTTCTGGGTCCTGGTTTGGCTACCCGAGATGTAGAGTATCAGGAGAACAGGAGTTCATAACGCTGACTACACATCAGAAACACTTGAAATCTGCCTAGTATCTGGGACCCCACCCACATTCAGAGATTCTCCCTGGGTGGCGCTAGGTATTTGTATGTCTAAAAACTCCCCCAATATGATTCTGATGAAGGAGGGTGAGACCAGCTGCTTGAAACGACTTCTAAGGCGCCTCCCAGTGTTAGGATCAAGGTTTAAACCAATCTGAGGGATCTGTTCCAGTGAGTGTAGGTCCTAGCAGATGGTGGGAGGGCCAAAGGATGCCACTGGGTGGCAGGGATCATCCCTGAGATTTCTTACAGTCTCTGCTCTAGGAGCCGATCAGGGTTGCTTACAGACCAACAGAATACATTTGCCAATGACAGTCACAGGGCTATCTCCTGGAGGTGATGGTTCTCATCATCCCAAACAGAAATCCTGTACCCATTAAGCACTCATTCCGCTCCTCTCCCCGTCCCAGCCCCTGACAGCCACTACTCTGCTTTCTGTCTCTATGGCTTTACTCTTCTGGCATTTTATAGAGACGGAATCACATAGTGCGTGGTCCTCTCTGTCTGGCTTCTTTCAATTAGTATAGCGTGTTCAAGGGTCATCCGTGTTGTAACCTGTGTCAGCACTCTCTTCTTTTTCATGGTTACATGACATTCCACTGCATGCCGGGCCATGGTCTATCTATCCATTCTTCCACTGATCAACATGCGGGCTGTTTCCACTTCTTGACTGTTGTGAAATGTTGCTCTGAACATTCATGGACACGTTTTTATGTGGACATATGTTTTCATTCTCTTGGGCAGGTGCCTAGGAACAGAATTGCTGGGTCACATGGTGACTCTGTGAGTGAGGCAGTGGGGATTCATGTCATTTATCAGCATGCCCAGAGTCCTTAGTCTGTACCTTCTAAACATGTGAGGCTGTGTACTGTTTGCCGGCTTCTCAGAGCTCACTGCCGCCTTGTCCCATGTGAGGAGAGGCAATCTGGGGATGGAAGCTTCCCTCTTTGAACACATGAGGGGCTGGGAAGGAGGAGGATCTTTGAGAGCCATGTCTCCTTGGACTAACTCACTAAAGCAGCCTCCTTTACCTATTTGCACGCGGTGTTGCTCAGCTTAATGTAGAGATGAGCTAGGCACCCTGGAGTTCACAGAGAACAAGCCCTGCTTCGTGCGTGCCCCTTGCAGCTGTTTCTAACTAGAGGAAGTACATCTTTAATCTCCTGAGCAGTGGGAGAATCGACACACTTGGTTAGGCTCCTGATGCTAACGCCCCAGTACAAATAAGGACAAGAGAAACCTTCTGCTTTCATTACAAGGGATTTGTACAAATTCACACATGGAATTGACTTATAGCTTCTAATTTATATTTAAATCCCAAATGTTGTAGTCAGAAGAAACTGCTCTAAATCCATTATCCGTGTCTGTACCATTGATTCCTGTTTCAAGCAGACCCCAGGGGCCCACTTGTAATTCCCATCGGCAACTCTGTGTATTTCTTCCCAGAGGTGGCTTGTGGAGCATCTGAGAACATCCAAGTCCCACGGGGAGAAGAGATGGATGAGAATTGCTCCTTTGGGAATCAGACCCAGTGAGAGAGGGAGGATTAGGAAAATCATCCTCTGTCCCTTCTGGGTTCTGATCTTGAGTGGAGCCACACTGGAGTCTGTGGGGAGAGAGGTGCCGAGGTCTGTCTTTCACATTGAAAAGGATGAATGACGGAAGGTTACTCATGTTTAACACCCCCACGAAGCTCTACCACCTATTGGTTGTGTGACCTTGGCCAAGTCACTTAACTTCTCTGTATCTTGATTTTCTTGCTGGCCCAATGAGAAAAAATAATAGTACCTACCATTATATGATCATGATGACTAAGCGAGAGTATTTATAAATGTTGAGATGAATGCCCGACACATAGTAAGCAATAGAGGCACATTGTTATAATGAACACGGACAGAAAGAATAAAGAAACGACGTTTGTTACAGTACACATCATTATAAGGAATGTGACCGGAGAAATAAACTTTGCGCTTCTGGGCTTTTTGTTGTCATTTTTACAGGAGCCTAGTCTCGCTAACTAAATATTTCTGACAATATAACTTTCCTTTGTTATATAAACTACTTAGAGTTGGTGTCACGTATCATGAGGGGTGTCCTGACCAGTAGAACGTTTTAGTTCCTAACTGTATTTTTAATCTAGTGCAGGGTTTCTCAGGCTCAGTGCTAGTGACATTTTGGGCTGGATAATCACTGGCTGAGGGGATGCTCTGTATGTGATGCTGAGAGTTACCCCTGGCCTCTACCCACCGGGTGCCAGGAGCACCCAAGTCATAGCAATCAGAAATGTGTACAGACGTTGCCGGGTGTTCCAGCACAGTGTGTATGTGCATGTGTTAGTGTATGTGTGTGTGTGTGTGTGTGTGTACAGTCCTCCCTGGGTGAGAGTCACTGATCCAGCTAAACCAGGTCAGGGGCTCCCTGACAAGTATCAGCCTGTAAGTGGCAGCCCATAGATTCCCCAGGGCTAGGTTTATCAGCACGTTGGTCCTAGACTCAAGTCTCATGGGAAGATACTGAAATAGCATAACAACATTTTCCAGAGTAATTGAATCAGACTTTGCCAGAAAAACATTTGAGGGTAAAACTAAAGACTATAATTATTATGAAAATTATTGATGTAGTTTTCATTACTCCACAATTTTTGAATTAGCCACTGATAATCCCTTTTATAAAAGAAGAAAGGTGGTTTTTCTTGCATTTCCTTCTTCCTGACACTTGCTTGCCTCTCGCTTTTCCATAAACACGTTTGTGACTGTGAGCGCCAAGTGGAATCAGGTACAGCAGAGATCAGGGGCCTCTAGAGAGCGGGGGCAGCCCTGTCACTCATGAGGCTTTCTTGATGGGCCTCAGAAAACCAGAAAAGAGGGATTTTTTTCCCCATTTGGCCCCGTTGGAACTCTGTTCAGACTCAAGCTTATTTGGCAGCGAAGAATTACCAACTGTGGTCCATTTTCCCCTCCCTGTTCTCCAGACCCTTGCTACTTGAGGTGTGGTCCCTGGCCCAGGGTTGGCATCACTTGTGAGGTAGTTAGAAACGTAGGATCTGGGGCCCCAGGACAGACCTTCAGAGTCAGATTCCAGATGATTCGCAGCTGTATCACATTGCTGACCTCTTCTCTTGACCTTTCAGCCTACCCTTGGCAGCTTGGTCTTTGCTGCCCGACCCTGAGGGGCAGAAAGATCAAAACACAGGTGCCTTGTACGTCCAGCATCTCAGCCTGGAACCGAGAGGCTAGAGGGGACTGTCTCCATCCTGTTCAAGGTGGACTTCTCCCTGCGTCCCATCCCCCTTTCCACCTTCAACTACTGTCCTGTTTCTCTACCTGCCAACGCGCCCGCCTCTCAAGTCAATAAACGTGTCCTAGACGCTCCAATTAAAAAGCAGAACAACAAGACATGCACAGGGATGCGAAAGCCTCCCTCCTCTCCACTGTGCTCACTCCCTTCCCCAGAGAGGCCTGTGTTTCCTCCCTTCCCTGTGTGCAGTGAAAGTACTAAATCCACTGAAAGTTGCTGGGAGGGTTGAGGAGCACAAAAGTAAAGACTGCAGAAAAAGAATGGACTGCAAATGTATTTTCAATCCAGGAACGATACAGTCAGTGACTGTTGAGGTGTAACTATATGCTGTTCAGAACCCTCATCAGGCCTGTTGAATAGCTGCCAAGGAGGTGTTTCATGAAACTCATACATAACAGGCAAGACAGGGTCCTGCTGCAGCCTGCTGCTGCTCCACCTGCACCTGAGGGAGGGAAGGCCCAGCGAGGGAGGGCCGTACGGAGCCCTCTGCCCATGAGTGGAGGAGACAGCGGCTTCTCAGCACTAAGGGCCTTTATGTAAAAGGTGACGTCTTCCAGCTTGCTCCTTCCCTCCTTAGTGACAGGGTGGCTTCCCGGGTGGCTCAGCGGTAAAGAATCCACCTGCCAATGCAGAAGATGCAGCTTTGGTCCCTGGGTCAGCAAGATCCCCTGGAGAAGGGAATGGCAGCCCACTCCAGTGTTCTTGTCTGGAGAATTCCATGGCCAGAGGAGCCTGGCGGGACACAGCCTGTGGGGTCGCAGAGAGTAGTGGCTAAACAACAGCAGCAAAGTGACAGGGGGAACTGCCAGGTAGCGCGGGAGACCACGCAGGAGATGAGAGGAGCTGAGGAGACAGGAGAGAGCGAGACTGAGACACACACACACAGAAATAAAGAGGCGGCGAGAGAAAGAGGGGGCTGGTGGGGCAGGCGGAGCTGGGAGAGAAGGCAGGGAAAGGCACTGCTGCGCACGCAACGAAGAAGCCAGAGAAAGGGAGGTGACCGAGAGGGAGAGACAGAGAGAGGTGGGAATAAACAGCACAGGAGGCGAAGGCAGGAGACAGAGAGCGGGAGGGAAGGCGAGCTAGGCAAGACAGGAATAAGTCCCACGGGAAGCAAGGGCAGGGGAAAGAGACAGGCAGAGCGGGAGAGGGAGAGGTGGGGGTGGCGGAAGGGCTTGCTTTTGCTTTTTCTCAAACAAGAAAATTTGGGCAATCTGCACTCCAGGATTCCCACCTTCCAAGGTCTCGCGCCAGTGGGAGCTGAGGACAGAGATCTCCGTGTCAGCAGAACCAGTGGCTGAAGCCTCCAGTCCAAGCACCTGGAGCAACTGCAGAGGGAGGAACTAAGGATTCCGTGGCTCAGCCTGGACCCCTGGGAGGAGGGGTGAAGGTGCCCACTGGCCAACCACAGATGCTGGTATCTTCTGGGCCCTGGGCATCACTTCTATGATAACCACCAGGAAGCACAGTCTTTTTACAACAGTTTCTAAAATCAATGCTTTGGATACAATTGCTGCTGCTGCTGCTGCTGCTAAGTCGCTTCAGTTGTGTCCAACTCTGTGCGACCCCACAGACGGCTGCCCACTGGGCTCCGNATCTCCTGAGCAGTGGGAGAATCGACACACTTGGTTAGGCTCCTGATGCTAACGCCCCAGTACAAATAAGGACAAGAGAAACCTTCTGCTTTCATTACAAGGGATTTGTACAAATTCACACATGGAATTGACTTATAGCTTCTAATTTATATTTAAATCCCAAATGTTGTAGTCAGAAGAAACTGCTCTAAATCCATTATCCGTGTCTGTACCATTGATTCCTGTTTCAAGCAGACCCCAGGGGCCCACTTGTAATTCCCATCGGCAACTCTGTGTATTTCTTCCCAGAGGTGGCTTGTGGAGCATCTGAGAACATCCAAGTCCCACGGGGAGAAGAGATGGATGAGAATTGCTCCTTTGGGAATCAGACCCAGTGAGAGAGGGAGGATTAGGAAAATCATCCTCTGTCCCTTCTGGGTTCTGATCTTGAGTGGAGCCACACTGGAGTCTGTGGGGAGAGAGGTGCCGAGGTCTGTCTTTCACATTGAAAAGGATGAATGACGGAAGGTTACTCATGTTTAACACCCCCACGAAGCTCTACCACCTATTGGTTGTGTGACCTTGGCCAAGTCACTTAACTTCTCTGTATCTTGATTTTCTTGCTGGCCCAATGAGAAAAAATAATAGTACCTACCATTATATGATCATGATGACTAAGCGAGAGTATTTATAAATGTTGAGATGAATGCCCGACACATAGTAAGCAATAGAGGCACATTGTTATAATGAACACGGACAGAAAGAATAAAGAAACGACGTTTGTTACAGTACACATCATTATAAGGAATGTGACCGGAGAAATAAACTTTGCGCTTCTGGGCTTTTTGTTGTCATTTTTACAGGAGCCTAGTCTCGCTAACTAAATATTTCTGACAATATAACTTTCCTTTGTTATATAAACTACTTAGAGTTGGTGTCACGTATCATGAGGGGTGTCCTGACCAGTAGAACGTTTTAGTTCCTAACTGTATTTTTAATCTAGTGCAGGGTTTCTCAGGCTCAGTGCTAGTGACATTTTGGGCTGGATAATCACTGGCTGAGGGGATGCTCTGTATGTGATGCTGAGAGTTACCCCTGGCCTCTACCCACCGGGTGCCAGGAGCACCCAAGTCATAGCAATCAGAAATGTGTACAGACGTTGCCGGGTGTTCCAGCACAGTGTGTATGTGCATGTGTTAGTGTATGTGTGTGTGTGTGTGTGTGTGTACAGTCCTCCCTGGGTGAGAGTCACTGATCCAGCTAAACCAGGTCAGGGGCTCCCTGACAAGTATCAGCCTGTAAGTGGCAGCCCATAGATTCCCCAGGGCTAGGTTTATCAGCACGTTGGTCCTAGACTCAAGTCTCATGGGAAGATACTGAAATAGCATAACAACATTTTCCAGAGTAATTGAATCAGACTTTGCCAGAAAAACATTTGAGGGTAAAACTAAAGACTATAATTATTATGAAAATTATTGATGTAGTTTTCATTACTCCACAATTTTTGAATTAGCCACTGATAATCCCTTTTATAAAAGAAGAAAGGTGGTTTTTCTTGCATTTCCTTCTTCCTGACACTTGCTTGCCTCTCGCTTTTCCATAAACACGTTTGTGACTGTGAGCGCCAAGTGGAATCAGGTACAGCAGAGATCAGGGGCCTCTAGAGAGCGGGGGCAGCCCTGTCACTCATGAGGCTTTCTTGATGGGCCTCAGAAAACCAGAAAAGAGGGATTTTTTTCCCCATTTGGCCCCGTTGGAACTCTGTTCAGACTCAAGCTTATTTGGCAGCGAAGAATTACCAACTGTGGTCCATTTTCCCCTCCCTGTTCTCCAGACCCTTGCTACTTGAGGTGTGGTCCCTGGCCCAGGGTTGGCATCACTTGTGAGGTAGTTAGAAACGTAGGATCTGGGGCCCCAGGACAGACCTTCAGAGTCAGATTCCAGATGATTCGCAGCTGTATCACATTGCTGACCTCTTCTCTTGACCTTTCAGCCTACCCTTGGCAGCTTGGTCTTTGCTGCCCGACCCTGAGGGGCAGAAAGATCAAAACACAGGTGCCTTGTACGTCCAGCATCTCAGCCTGGAACCGAGAGGCTAGAGGGGACTGTCTCCATCCTGTTCAAGGTGGACTTCTCCCTGCGTCCCATCCCCCTTTCCACCTTCAACTACTGTCCTGTTTCTCTACCTGCCAACGCGCCCGCCTCTCAAGTCAATAAACGTGTCCTAGACGCTCCAATTAAAAAGCAGAACAACAAGACATGCACAGGGATGCGAAAGCCTCCCTCCTCTCCACTGTGCTCACTCCCTTCCCCAGAGAGGCCTGTGTTTCCTCCCTTCCCTGTGTGCAGTGAAAGTACTAAATCCACTGAAAGTTGCTGGGAGGGTTGAGGAGCACAAAAGTAAAGACTGCAGAAAAAGAATGGACTGCAAATGTATTTTCAATCCAGGAACGATACAGTCAGTGACTGTTGAGGTGTAACTATATGCTGTTCAGAACCCTCATCAGGCCTGTTGAATAGCTGCCAAGGAGGTGTTTCATGAAACTCATACATAACAGGCAAGACAGGGTCCTGCTGCAGCCTGCTGCTGCTCCACCTGCACCTGAGGGAGGGAAGGCCCAGCGAGGGAGGGCCGTACGGAGCCCTCTGCCCATGAGTGGAGGAGACAGCGGCTTCTCAGCACTAAGGGCCTTTATGTAAAAGGTGACGTCTTCCAGCTTGCTCCTTCCCTCCTTAGTGACAGGGTGGCTTCCCGGGTGGCTCAGCGGTAAAGAATCCACCTGCCAATGCAGAAGATGCAGCTTTGGTCCCTGGGTCAGCAAGATCCCCTGGAGAAGGGAATGGCAGCCCACTCCAGTGTTCTTGTCTGGAGAATTCCATGGCCAGAGGAGCCTGGCGGGACACAGCCTGTGGGGTCGCAGAGAGTAGTGGCTAAACAACAGCAGCAAAGTGACAGGGGGAACTGCCAGGTAGCGCGGGAGACCACGCAGGAGATGAGAGGAGCTGAGGAGACAGGAGAGAGCGAGACTGAGACACACACACACAGAAATAAAGAGGCGGCGAGAGAAAGAGGGGGCTGGTGGGGCAGGCGGAGCTGGGAGAGAAGGCAGGGAAAGGCACTGCTGCGCACGCAACGAAGAAGCCAGAGAAAGGGAGGTGACCGAGAGGGAGAGACAGAGAGAGGTGGGAATAAACAGCACAGGAGGCGAAGGCAGGAGACAGAGAGCGGGAGGGAAGGCGAGCTAGGCAAGACAGGAATAAGTCCCACGGGAAGCAAGGGCAGGGGAAAGAGACAGGCAGAGCGGGAGAGGGAGAGGTGGGGGTGGCGGAAGGGCTTGCTTTTGCTTTTTCTCAAACAAGAAAATTTGGGCAATCTGCACTCCAGGATTCCCACCTTCCAAGGTCTCGCGCCAGTGGGAGCTGAGGACAGAGATCTCCGTGTCAGCAGAACCAGTGGCTGAAGCCTCCAGTCCAAGCACCTGGAGCAACTGCAGAGGGAGGAACTAAGGATTCCGTGGCTCAGCCTGGACCCCTGGGAGGAGGGGTGAAGGTGCCCACTGGCCAACCACAGATGCTGGTATCTTCTGGGCCCTGGGCATCACTTCTATGATAACCACCAGGAAGCACAGTCTTTTTACAACAGTTTCTAAAATCAATGCTTTGGATACAATTGCTGCTGCTGCTGCTGCTGCTAAGTCGCTTCAGTTGTGTCCAACTCTGTGCGACCCCACAGACGGCTGCCCACTGGGCTCCGCCGTCCCTGGGATTCTCCAGGCAAGAACACTGCAGTGGGTTGCCATTTCCTTCTCCAATGCACGAAAGTGAAGAGTGAAAGTGAAGTCGCTCAGTCGAGTCCAACTCTTAGAGACCCCATGGACTGCAGCCTACCAGGCTCCTACATCCATGGAATTTTCCAGGCAAGAGTACTGATTGGAGACAATCAAAATGATCCTTGCATGTGTGTGTGCTCAGTTTGCTTAGTCGTGTCTGACTCTTTGCAACCCCGTGGACTGTAGCCCACTAGGCTCCGCTGCCCATGGGATTTCCAGGCAGGAATACTGGAGTGATTTGCCATTTCCTTCTCCAGGGAATCTTCCTGACCCAGGGATCGAACCCCTATCTCTTGCATCTTCTGCACTGGCAGGTGGGTTCTTTACCATTCAGCCACCGGGGAAGCCCAGATGATCCTTAAAAGTCTCCAAGAGCATCCACATGGAAGGCTCTCACAGTCCTGGGAGGCTGTTCTCCTCCTGGGCCACCTTGTATGAAGAATCCACTCGTGACTTTGAGAACACACAGGCAGACGTGTATAAGTTAAACATTGGGATGGTGTGTTGTGTTTCATTAACCCCACACAGGTCCTTCCAGGGGGTGGATTTGGTTCTCATGGACTTATCTTTCTGTTGCCTTTACAAACATTTAAGAAGAGGCTATGAACCAGGGAATGCATCAAGATTTGTGGTCTTTGGCCTCCAGTTACCTAACGTGAAGTTTGTGTTTATGGCACATCTCAGAAGGCCTGCCCACGGCAAGGGGCCGTAAGAGGCACGGTAGCTGGTAACTTTCTGGGCCCAGGTGTGGCTGACAGCCAAGGGGACCTCTGAAGGGAATCTCTTCCTTTTGGCTGGAGAAGCTCCTCAATCTCCTCCCTAGACAGCACTCTGCTCATGGCGTCCACTCTGGACAACACTTATTCTTCACACGTCACCTTGTGATTGTTGAGGAGGGGCTATTCCTGGGGACACATGTTCTAGATACCCTTGAACATGGAAAAATTCATCAGTTTGCCTTCTCTGTCAATAAGAGCAACTTCTGCATGGAACTAGAGTCCTTGGACCATTAGATTTCAAGGAGGCTCATAAAGAAGTTGATGCAACACACACACCCACACATATGCACACACGTATGTACACGCACATACATGCACACCTTTTGCAGGAAGGGAGTGATTCCCGAGCAAGTCCACCTCTAGCGTTGTTGCTATAGTAACACTTGTGTTACTTGATTTACAGGAACAAATTACAATGGTGAGCTTCTTCTGTCAGCTGCGTGTAACCTTGTTCCTTCTACAGTCAGAGAAGAGGTGGAAGGTTAGTATAATTTAAGCTGCAAGGTAGAGAAGAGGCCTGAATTCACAGCAGTGTGGTACAGACCTCCCCGGAGAAAAAGAAAAATGCATGACCCCTGAGGGCAGTGAGTTTCAGGGCTCATTAGCTGGTAAAGGTGACAGGTGGGCGCTGCCTCCTTCTGATGTAAGAAGCAGCTGGAGGAGGGGCCATCAGAGAGGGTTTCAAGGCCCCAGAGCTGCTGGCACAGGCTGCAGGATGGGGATTTGGACAAATTGAGCAATTCAAATTATTGGGTGCAAAATGTCTATTTTCTGAAGAAATCCACGCTCTGCAGACTAACAGTACTAATGTTGATTAGGGGCCTAGTAGTAGTAAAAACTCAACGTCATGTGCTGGGCCGTTGACCCACAGAATCCCACTTTACTGGGGTCCCTGCTACGAGCAGGAGCCCTTTCCTGGGTCTGGAATTCCGTCCCTGTTCTGTGCCCACACATCAGGTGCATCCCTGGACCCTGACCCTCGTCCGCTGGAGCCCATTCACAGCAGGGCAGGCCAGCTACACAAGTGCAGAAACCAGCATAGCTCAGGAGATGGAAAACGTGAAGGTAATTTAAAAGTACTTTGATCATACTGGAGAAAGGACTATAAACTGCAATTTAAAATACTCATACCTTTTGGACCTGGTATTTCACTTCTGAGAGTTTATCCTGCAAATCTTTCACATGTACCCATGAAGATAGACATTCGAGCATTTTTAATGCTGTGATATTTAGAAAAGAAAAACCAGGGACCACCAAAATGCCACCCATAGGGGACTGGTTAAATTGCCAGATGCCAATGAAATAGATCACGATACAGAGCCATTAAGACGATAAGGTAGCTAATTGCTTGGCGTTATTGATCAGAAGGGAAATCTGTTGTTTCAGATGGTGCAAACACCTTGGCTGTTACTTAGAAGAAATAAAATGTGTTAGGTTAATAGACTCAGGAGGAAGTGGGCCATTCAAGGGGCACGGGTGGGGAAGAGCTGAGATGAAGAGGAGATTACAGCGTCTGTGAGGGTGGAGATTGCCAGAGCTGAGGACACGGGTGGAGCTCCCCATGCTGGTGTGTGTGAGGGGCTGGGAGGGCAGGGCTGACCTGGTGGGCTCTCCTCCCTGTTGCCTGGCCAGAGCCCCGTCCCCAGGTTAAAGGCATGAAGAAGAGACAGGCCACATGGAAGTCCAGCAAGCACTCTCTGGGGTGGAGCACCTTCCTCCGGGGCTCCCATTTGGAGGGGGGTCGGGTAGAGTTTGCCGGCAGTGGGCAGCTCTGCAGGGGATGCCTTCTTGCCCTACGATCACCAGGGCTCAGCCGCACGTACAGGTTGTGGGAACTCTGGGGTGCTGCTGACATGCTTGAAATGACCACTCATGGAAGTGAACCGAGAAGGTGTGACATTCCGCGTCTCACTCACTTCAGCTGGAAGGAACCTTAGGGGGGAGAGAGAGGAACCCATTCTCCTGAAGTCTTCTGTCAACTGTCTTGAATGACTAAACATGATGGAGTTTTTCTCTGCCCTTTGCTTGCACTAAGAAAGACCAGGACCATTCAAAGCAGGTAGCAAAGGCCAAAGGAGAAAAAATAATAATAATAAAAATACTGGCAGTGACAGCCTTTGTTCACCAAGTGCTTTCTCTGTGCTGGGCACTGGGCTGAAACTCCCTACATGCATTATGTCGTTTGACCCTCACTGTAGCCTAAGGGAGCAAGGAAATAACTATTTCTCTAATTTTGCAGATAAGGACAAAGCTACAAATCCTCATAAAATTGCAACATAGTAAGAATAATATGACCTATCTTTGTATACAGAAAATCGGGTTTGATAGACGCGAAGGGAAAAGACACCTGGAGAAGTTTAACCAACGTGCCAGCAGAGGTCATCCTGAAGGAGAGCTGAGAGACTGGCAACTTCATGTACTTTTCTATATGCTCACATGACGTTTTAATGTTCTTCAAAAACAACAGAAATAAATGAATTTGTTTCAGTCAAACAAAAATCTGGAGGGGATAAAATGCTACAAATTCAAAGCACATTTAAAATTAAAAATTAAGTTGTTTTCTAAAATACTTTAGAAAAAGAAAAATAACTATTCTTTGCTAAGCTTCACTATGTAGCTACAGTAACGAAGACAGGGCAGTGCTGGAGGCAGGAAAGCTACAGATCCATGGTACAGAATAGAGAGCCCAGAAATAGAGGCTCGCTCACATATGCCCATAAAATGAGGCCAGAGCCACTGCACATCCAAAGGTAAATAAAGGGCCTCAACCGCAACCTCATACCATATGTAAAAACTAACTCAAAATGAACCATGGACTTAACTGTACAATATAAACCTTTCAGAAGAAGACACTAATTCAAAAAGATCTATGCACCCTAATGTTCGTTAGCAGCACTATTTACAATAGCCAAGGGGCTTTCTCGATGGCTCAGTGGGTAAAGAATCTGCCTGCAATGCAGGAGACACAGGAGACAAGAGTTCGATCCCTGGGTTGGGAAGATCCTTTGGAGGATGGAATGGCAACGCACTTCAGTATTCTTGCCTGGAAAATCCTATGGATGTAGGAGCCTGGTGGGCTACAGTCCAAAGGATCACAAAGAGTTAGACATGACTGAGCAGAAGCAACCTAAGTGGCCACCAACAGGTGAATGCATAAAGAATATATACTATATTTACACAGTGGAATACTATGCAAACATTACAAAAATGAAATGATGCCTTCTGAAACAACATGGATGGACTTGGAAGGTATTAGGCTAAGTGAGGACCCATTGCTAGACGAAGAATTCTTAGAGTTGACAGCAAAAATACAATCTAAATAAAAATGAATGATAAATTGGACTTTATAAAAATTAAAAGCACTTGCTCAGTGAAAGACTGTATTAAGAGGATAAAGAGATAAACCACAGACTGAAATTACTTGCAAGCCCTGTCTCTAATAAAGAACTTGTATACGAACCATGAAAGTGACTCTCAAAATTCAACAGGAAGAAGACAATCCAGTTAGAAAGTAGGCAAAAGACATGATCAGATGTTTCACCAAAGGGAATAAAGATGACAAATAAGCGCAGGGAAGGATGCCTAATACCGTTAGTTATATAGGGAAATGCAAGTTATGGTTGTAATGAAATATGGCTAACACCTATCAGAAAGGTTAAAATTAAAAATAAGGATAACACCAAATTCTGGTGAGGATGTGGGTGAACTTGATTTCTCAGACATCACCAGTGGGAGTGGAGGATAGCACAGTCCCTCTGGAAAGTAGCTTGGCAGTTTCTTATAAAACTAACATGCAGTTAACACGCATGTGAGCTAAGTCACTTCTGCTAAGTTGCTTCAGCCATGTCTGACTCTTTGCGACCCGATGGGACCCCTCCCCCATCAGAATGTTACATGGGAAAAAGACAAGCCATGGGTGAAATTACAGGATGGTCATAGACCTCTAGGCTGCTCTGTCCATGGGATTCTCCAGGCAAGAATACTGGAGTGGGCTGTCATGCTCTCCTCCAGGGGATCTTCTCAACCCAGGGATCAAATCCATGTCTCTTGTGTCTCCTGCATTGGCAGGCAATTTCTTTACCACTAGTGCCACCTGGGAAGCCCAACAGAGAGTGGGGGCTGTCAAAAGATGGCACATTAACATGTTCAAGGCAATCATTCTCAGATAGGCTTTTCAACAGTGAGTAAGGAGAGAGGATGTTTTTCAACTCCTTGAACCAACATACACAATGGGACAATTCCGGGTTCTTAGCCAATAAAATTAATTCTGACGTAGGCTTTATTCACATAAGAGTGATGGGATTTCTCTTAGGCTCCATAATATGGGTTCAAAGGTGACAAAATGTTACCAGCTGTGGATGACCTTGAGGATAATTTCTAATCTGTTTGACTGGATGCCAGCTCCTCAGTGGACCAGCTGTAACTGTACATTATTTAACCTCCCGAACCTGTCCTGAACAGAAGCTGCTGGCCACTGTCATCAACACCCCCATTTTACAGGTGAGGAGACTGAGGTCAAAAGAGTTAAGGAACTCGTGCAATATCCAAGATCTGGTGAGGAATGGAGATAGAACTGAAGCTTAGTCATCTGATCCCAGCAGGTGACCAATCTCTGCACATCATTCCACCCTGCCTTGTAAATAAAGGGACCCAGAAATAAAACTGGGATTTGGGAGTAATAAAAAAGTTCCTTTTGGTCAAACCAACAGTGTGAACAGAGGGACAATGGGAACTCGGCAGAGGAAGCCCCTTCCCCACCTCGTCTCCTCCTTGGTTTGTATCTTCTGAGAAAGAATCGGGTCATTATTTTAAAAAATTCATAGTCTTTACCACATTGCTGACTGTGGCATTTGCTTCCCTGCTGGAATTTCAAAACCCCAAAGCAGACTCAACATAAGGACCAGTTAATCTTATTACTCTGTCCCCCTTAAATCTTCTTGTGGGGGGCCGGTCTAGAGTCCGTGACCTTGACACATGGTTTGGTCAAGCGAAGATGAAGGAATTGCCTGGGGCCCTGTATCCCTCAACAGCCTACAAACTCATTGGTGGCAGGCAACATGGCTGTTTTAATGAGGGGGCTGCTGACAGTGCACAGACAGAGCTCTGCCAGGAGCTGGCCCCACAACACTAATTTATCATGTGGATGCTGACAAATGCCACTGCCACAGCTCCTCCTGATGTCACTTTCCTCTTTCCTCTCCTCTGTTACTGCTCTTTGAGGAGCTTGCCCTGTTGACATTGTCCACGTGAAGCTGTGTCTCTGCTAAATGAAAGAACTCCATCATTTTTATGCTAGTCTTCCAGATACCAGGAGAACTAGCCTCCCCCTTCACCCCTCCCCCATCAGAATGTTACATGGGAAAAAGACAAGCCATGGGTGAAATTACAGGATGGTCATAGAGCTCCAGCAAATGAAGTTAACAGGATGTTTTTCTCCAGGCATCAGGGCCATGGAAAGAAAAAAAAGACACTCAGAATCTTATTAAAGCCCTAAACCTGAGATGCATTTATAGACGCAGGGCAGATTTCCATGCCAACCTACAAACTCAGGCCAGTTTTACTGCCCAGTTATGGCAGAATCTCATAAATAGAACTCTTTGGGGAGCAGACTTCTGTCAGACAACCTGAGGGCTTCATTCTGTATCCTTTCCAGTCTACATTCATTGATTGTGTCTGCTGGCTACAAAATGCCTCCTTTTCCGTTCCCTTGAACCATGCCAGCAAACTCAAGACTAGGGACAGCGTACGAGGAGTGGACACTCTGTAACTTCAACCCAACTGTTTCGGGGGCAGGGATATGTCTCTGGGATGCTATCATCCTCACAATGGCCCCTTTATTGAGCCACATGCCTGGCACTGTGCTCGCCGTCTATTTTGGCTTTGACTTTGAAATGCTCTGTGCTATTTAATCCTTATCACAAGGTGGGTACACTTATCTCCATTTTATTGCTAAATGAATCAGATCTCAGAGAGGTTAAGTAATACATCTAAGCTCACACAGCCAGAAAAACGGCCGCATAGGGATCTAAAGGACATCTGAGATCAACACGTGGGTCTTCAGATCTTAGCAAAACGTCCATTAACACGTGATGTAGCTGTAGTTGCCTCCCTCTGTCAGTCAGACAATAGTCAGTGCATGATAAGTAAGGGTGATCTGAGGGTTTTATAAAGATAGAAGCTAAAATACATTTCGGTTACTGACACCATCATAGACTAGTAGACTAGTCTATCTCAGCGGAGTCAAGGCACGTTGCAAAGCCCTCTCCTTTGCCTCATGTGACTCAGCTTGTCAGTCTTCCCCCTAGATGGCCGAGGAGTTTTCCATTTGGAGGCTGGGTTGTTCCGCTGGCTCACTCACATTGAATAGCCTTGAAGAGATGGGATTTAAATTGTGCTGAGGATATTAGTCTAAAGTGAATGAAGTGGAGAGTAGACTTCGTGTTTATGTCCCCAGAGTGATATATGAGGGAGTGTAATTTTTTTTTTCTAAGGCAAAGAAAATGGGAAACCAACGTGGATTTCAGACACATGAGAAATAGCTTATGAATTTAGATGATAGCTTGGTAGAAATAAATTGTACATCTGTTCATTCATTTTAATAAAGTGGAGAGATGGCATGCTGCTGGGGCCCTTGGAGAACCCTGGGTTTTTAAAATTATGGTCCTATAATAGTAGCATTAAAATTTGTAATGCAGCCAGTGGTTTCTGAATTGGAGGGAAAATTCATTTATAAAATAAAAGTTCAGACTTTGGAATGTAAATGGGAAAATGCAATTTTTCTTGGCTAGATATGAATTAGTCCTGGGAGGATCCTGCAGCATCTTGACCATAAAATATATATTTTTAAATCTTAGGAGAAAGTTTGCAGACTGCTGATGGAACTTCCTTGGGCAATCTCTATTTAGGTAAATTGTGCAGGTATGAAAAATATGGTTAACTGGCTTGGCTATTTCTCCCTTGAACTTGGTGCTTCACGTACAAGAGCAATTGTAGATTAATATTTCCATTTGAAATGAGTCTGGCCTGTTACACATACAAAAATCATTTTTACTCAATAGTGGAAACATAAGGAAGAGAACTTTTATAGGCCAGCAATTACCTGTTGCCATGAAATTTTACTCATTCTACAAATGGTATTGCGTTTCTTATTACATGTGAGCCCTATGCTTGATATTGGGGAAAATACAATGGTCCTGACTGTAGGTTTCCTGCTGACTTTGAAACCTACAAGTATCATTAAACGTTCTCCAGAAATAGGTATTAAGCCCATAGAAAGCTTTTAGACAGACTATGTAATTTCAATTTTATTTTAAAAATCAGCCTCCAAGTTTTCAGGTGGGAAAGAGGTACAAAAAAAATCTGGTTGTGCTGACTGCCGTGGATGACACAGGCCCAGCTGGCAGAATCTCCAGACCACCTCAGATATCTCCTATTTGCCTCTTAATGAAATACTGAATCGGTGTAGATGATACACTTTAGCCCATAACCTTGTAGATTAAAAAACAGATTTTGCAGAGGCTGAGTTTAGTCTTAGAACTGAGGGCAATTAGTTTTTGTCTTAGGTCAGCTTTTGCCCAAATAGGTAAGGCATTCTCCTTGGGTTTGTGGGAATCTACATTATTATCTCACGAAGTCCCATGGATGAGGAGTCTAGGGTGTGACTCATCCACGAGACAGAACAGAGGTGGGACGAAGATTAAAAAAAAAAAAAAATTCCACGTTTCCCACAGGCAGGACGAAGTTGTGGGCATTGGCCAGATGGAGGCAGATAGAGACCCCAAAGAGTTCTGCAATTGACATGTTTTGTTAACCAAGCCTAGAATGGAAACTAGTCAGGTCAGCGTCCTTCTGGGAATTTGTTTTTATACATCTGTGCTGACCGATGTCTTCTTTCTTAGGTTGCGTTCCTGGAAGGATAACTTACTAGACCAATGAAAGGACATGTTTTAAAGGGTTTTGACAGTGTCTGGATCGAGGGTCTACTCTTGAAGACAGTTCTGCTGCCTCCTCCAATGGGATCTACTTGAATTGGAAACGGGACAACGTCAGCCCCTGAGGAAGAGAGATGGGAACAGAAGGGAGCTTTGAAGAAAGTAGAGAGGGCTCAAGTCATCCACCAAGCAAGCAGCAAAAGGGAGTGTTATGATTAAATAAAATGAACGGAAGGCCCTCCACTCCTTCGAGGTTAGGAAACCCTATGTTTATGACTTACATTCAGATATCATCTGTGGATTCACTCACCTTTACACTCCCCCATCACAGGGCCAGGCTCACACTCGGTGGGTAATTGATGCACACGGCATGCCCTAGAGTCAACCACATTCTAAGTACTTTCAGATCCCTCATCTCTGTATCTATTCCGTGCAATATCCCAGCAACACAAGTACGACCACGTTGTCCACAGGAAGTCCCCAGGACGGGTCTGTGTCTTAACACTTCCAGATGGCTGGCAGTTGTCTCGGGCCTCTGGCAATGAGTGTGGCCTCAAAACAGTCACAAAGATGAAGAATATGAGACAGCCACATGCTGCGTGGCAAAATCAACAAAAGAAATTTTAAAAGCCCAGGAATGGGAATTCCCTGGCCATTCGGTGGTTAGTATACCTTGCTTTCACTGCCTAGGGCCCTGGGTACAATCCCTGGTTGGAGAATTAAGATCCTGCAAACTGTGCAGCACAGTTTGGAAAACAAACAAGGAAACAATAAAACAAGCAAACGATAAAAGAAACAACAAACACACAGGAAAAACAAGCAAGTGAACAATAAAAGAAAGGCGGCATCTCTTTGTCCACCCCAGACCTCCCAAATCAGAAGCTGCGTTTTAACAAGACCTCCGGGTGATTCTTGTGCCCATGAAAGTCTGAGAAACGAATTCTACAATAAAATGTACTTTAGACAAATCACGTCCAGAAATAGGAAATAGCCACGTTCCCTGGCACTTCTGGGGCAAAGCTGCTGTGAGAGCAAGGCCCTCCTCTAGCCCGGCTCTGGAAGGCTGTGCTTTCCTCTCCACCCTACTCACACGTGTGTGTCTCCTGCTACCCTGTGGCTCACCCACGAGTGCGGGCTGACCTGCAGGGAGCGATGGACTCGACTCTTTCTGCGGTGCTCCAGCTCAGTACTTGTGGGTGACCACCCCCACTGTTCTGAGGCAAAAGAGGGGGAGAATCTGAGTGACAGAAATTGCAAAAATAAAAAAATCTTATTTTCTTTCTACAGGTCTGAGAAAAAGAAAAGTGAAGTTACTCAGTCGTGTCCATCTCTTTGCAATCCCTATGGACTGTAGCCTACCAGGGTCCTCTGTCCATGGGATTTCCCCCAGGCAAGAATTACTGGAGTGGGTTGCCATTTCCTTCTCCGGAGGATCTTCCCAACCCAGGAATTGAACCTGGGTCTCCCACACTGTGAGCAGACGCTTTACCATCTGAGCCACCAAGGAAGCCTACAGGTCTGAGAGGAATATACCAAATCCCAAGAGGGGCAGAAGAAGCGAATGGTCCCATCACCATGAAGCCAGGTCATAGACTCTGTTAGTCATAGTCACTGGCATGAGGGGCAGGGGGCAGGGGAGGCGGAGAGTACAAATCTGCAAAAAGTACACAATGAGGGCCTCTCCCACAGGTCAGGGTGTGACTGGGCCATCCTTTAAACAGGGGCATCAGGGGCTTCAGAACTGGTAAACCAATCTAGGAGAATTAAGCATCTCTTGGGACCACGGACCTTTAGGGGAACTCAAGGGCCTCATTGTTTTGACTTAAAGTATACACGCACACAGACACACACTTTTTCTTTATAATATATTTAGGTGGGGAAGGGTTTCCTTGGTGGCTCACCCGTAAGGACTCTGGCTGCCAATGAGGGAGATGTGGGAGACGCGAGTTAGATCCCTGGGTCAGAAAAGATTCCCTGGAGGAGGAAATGGTAACCCACGGCAATATTCTTGGCTGGAGAATGCTACGAACAGAGGAGTCCAGTGGGCTATGGTTGCAAAGAGTCAGACATGACGGAGCAGCTAAACAACAACAGGGGGGAAGCATGATTTTACTTTATCCATAGCAATGTACTAGTGAACACTTAACAACTGACTCCTCAGCGGGGAAACAGCCCAGATTTGTAGCTTGTGCCCCCAGTCTGGCTGATTCAAGACACCAAGGTGACGTCACTGCACATGGAATTGGGAAGAGACGCACTCAGTCAGCTCTCACAAAGCCAGGGTCAGGCGGCCCAGTGCAGCCCTGCTGGCCACCCCTGGGCTACGCTCGTTCTCTCTCCAGGGGGTTCCATGTGAATGGAAAGTGTGGCTTCCATCTGAGGACACCCCTTTTTTGGGGAACAATCCTACCCCATCCTGTGGGGTTACCCTGGTACTGTCAATCATAGGCCTCACTTTACTTCTTCAGAAATAGGCACGTGACCTCGGATGGGCCAATCGTCTCATCATTCCCTGACATTTGGTGTCTGTCTAACCTTGTGACCCAATACAACCAATCGAAGCCTTCCCATGAAATTCGTGTTTGGGTCTGAGGAACAGGGTTTGCGTGTCTTCCTCTGTACATAAGCCATGGGGATGTAGGCTTAGGGCCCTCAGAGGCCATCTTCCCTGCTACGAGGAGAGAGCCTACCATAAAATAAAAGCCAACATAGACAGACAAGTGGAGCTGAGAGACAGTGGCACAGGGATAGCATCCGACGTTGCTGTCCAAACCCTGGAGACAGCCCTGTCTGGAGGCCCTCAGACTCCCCGGGGACGGGGACAGTGCCTTCTCTACTGATGAGGCCCAGTGCCTTCCTTCCCCAGGGATGATGACCTGTGCTTTCCAGGGTCCGCTCCTGCTGGTGCAAAGTGGATTTCTGCCTGCAACTACAGAATGAGAACAGCCAGAGGATCTTAAACTCTGGAGGAATTAAAAGCAGATTTTCTTGAGCATCTAGCCTCAGTCCCCCTCAAACTGACTTGTCTTTTCATTTTCCCAGAACTGAAGGAAAACAGATACTTCGACCATTCCTATGTGAGGCTGGTACAAGCGGTCAATTCGGTTTACTGCAGTTTGTTGAAGCTTTCCCCTGAGCACTGTGGGAGGCCTGGGCTTCGCTGTTACAAACCAGACGGCTAACTGGTTCTAGCTCTGATATACAGACTTACAGTGCTGAACTGAACCTATGTTAAGCTATTCAATCAGGGGTGATTAGCAAAGGCATCTGTTTCTATTTGCAGAGCTGTTGGGCAGGCAAGAGCACTATTCATTGATTTGATTTAATGCAACAAATATTCTTTGTGTTCTTTCTGCATACACCGTTCTATGAATGAAGGGGAAGACGGTGACAAATGAAGCCCTGTCTGCCCTTGGGGAGCTCCAGTCTGGAGGAGGCCCAGACGGATACCTGCAATGCCAATCCCACACATGCTGGGAAGGATGCCATGGTTGGGGCAGGAACAAAATGCTGGTCAAAGAGAGACAGTTAAGTCTGGCTGGGAGACCTGTGGGAGAGCTGAAGGGAAATGCATGGCTTCCTGACCTGCTCAGCCACGGGCAGACAAGGGCTTGCCCACCTTCCTTAACTCTCCAGCCTTCGGCTCACCACCTGTGTTGGCCAAGCACGCGATGAGTGCGTGAATGAAAGCCGAGGCCACTTTCGACCCTGCTAAGTCAGAACAAGTATATCAAGTGCACAAAGATTTGTGAACTTGGAGAAGCACATTATCTCATTAATGATCATGGAGCTGCGGTAACGACAGCCATAAATTTAAAAGATTTAAAAATTGTTATCGGAGATAGCAGACTAGTATCAAAATGACCCTAGCTAATGAACCAAGGTTTTTCTTGCTTTATAGGCTTTTGCCCGAATTCTCCAGTGAATAAAACCTGGATTTCAATTGAGAAATCTAATAATTAGTGTACCATTATAAGCCACTGATAACAGTGCTGGCAGATTTTGAATTAGATATGCACGTGGAGGTACATAAAGGGGAAATGTCAGTATATTTCCAAAGACGTTGCCGTGTTCAGCATATGGCATTGGATTTGGTTGTTGAGAAATGAATAGGAGACCAGTGTGTCAGGGGCCTGGCTCCTTTCACTTCTGAACCCCACAGAACCAGAACAATGTGTAAAGTCTCAGAAGGCAGCGCTGTCAAGTCCAGCGTAGTGCTCTGGGACCAGACACCTGGAGTGAGTAGTCCTGCCCAGAGGCTAGGACCGTGGCATGTTTCCAGCAGTCCTGTACCTCAGCTTCCTCACCTGTGAAATGAGGATGACATACAAGAGTATGTATGTCATAGGGCTGTTACGAGAATGAAATGAGTTAAGATGCCTGAAGCCCTTAGAATAGTATCTCCCACAGATAAGCACTTAATCACTGTTAGCTTAAAAAAATTTGGTTTTCTGGATGCAAACATTTTTCATTTACTCTTTTCTCTAAGAAATGATTATTATATTTGCC
Organism: Neotragus moschatus; assembly: GCA_006410615.1. Lineage (NCBI taxonomy): Eukaryota > Metazoa > Chordata > Mammalia > Artiodactyla > Bovidae > Neotragus > Neotragus moschatus. Next base: position 1,339,672 of record SJYA01002434.1, on the reverse strand, counting down.
CACTAGACCCTTCAAAATAAGGCTATAAGACCGCTAACCAAATTCACTGGCTATTAAAAGACCTACCCTCCCCTTTTTTAATTTGAAGAAACTGCAGACTGAGAAAGAGTAGCTTAGACTTGTCCTGGTGAGCCCAGGAGAGAAATGTGTGTGTGTTACAGTTGTGTCCAGGGCTTGCACTACACACTGTCCTGATTGGAACGGAGAGGCAGGTGAGGCAACAGAAGGCTGTGTGTGAGCTGACATTGGAAAAGTTCAAGCAGAGATGAGATCAGAGGTCATAAACAAGACACTTTCAGCAAGTTCCTAGCACACAAGTGTAAAGAGGAAAACTGCATGGATGTTCCCTGAGGAACAGCCCTGACCGGGAATCCTGGAGAGCTGACCGAAGGGCAAGGGCACAGAACTGTAGCTGAAACCAGCAGAAGCGCTTTCTCTGAGGATGGGGTCTGCAGGCACTGTGCGGGAGGGTTGTTAACCCCATCACGGTAAGCAGAAGCAGCTTACTCTGGGGTTGAGAGCATGGGGCCTAGACTCTGGGCAAGTTCTTCAACCCTCTGAGCCTCAGTCTCCATCCACTAAATGGATATTACAAGGAGAGTCTCAGGGTTGGCAGCAGGAGTGAAAAACGGAGTGTATATAAGCCTCTTGGACATGGCCTGGCCCAAAGCAAGTGCTTTCAGATGTTTGCACTGGCTTCTAGAAGTTTGTTCAATGATAAAGAGGATGCAGGAGCAGGTCCAGGAAGTGTTGGACAGACAGAACTTCTGTCGCAATGGCCAGTCTTGCTTTTGATAAAAGTTCATCATACATTTGCCTTAATTGACGGAACACTTGCTAAGGAAAGACATCTCTGAATTTGCAAGGAAGAGAGAGACTCAAAGTTCAGCATCTCAACATCTAGCCCCCCAGTGACCTGGAGGAGGAATTGGCCTGCCTAGCCTCAGCTTTCTCACATGCACTGGGTTGAGAACCAGACCCTCTTCACTAGACTGTCCGGGTGGTAGGTGGGAAAGTGACTAGACTGTGGAAGGGCTTCATTAGCTTAAAAACTACTATATCAGTGTCCACTAATGCTGGTCCCCTGCTGTGGGCATTATTCCTACTTCTGTGGAGGTGGTGGGTCATGTGTGACCAGCGGCACCTTCCCCAGCAATCTCTGACTGCAGGAATGGCCATGTTTTTGAGCAGGGTTGGGGCTCCAAGTCTTCAAAGGTCTACCCTTTGTAGTGTCTGCCAATGTCTTCCTACTGCATTTCCAGTGAGCAGCCTCTTGCCTTGCCCACGTGATCAGCCCCTGCCTTCCTGTCCAGTCTCACACCCCCCGCTATCTCTCATGCTCTCCATTCATACTCGATGGCTCTCAGTTCCTCAAGCTAGACGTGTTTCCCCGCCTCCAGAACTTCATGTGGACCCCCTGCGTCTTCCCAAGTCCCATGGGCATGGATTCTGATGGAATCCTAACCAATAGTGTCTCAGAATGGGACCTCCCTTGGAAATGGAGATGGCCAAGCTAAAATGAGGTCTCAAGTGGGCTCCACTCCAACACAACCAGCCTTCTTATAAAAGGGAGAAATTTATTCATAGACATGCACCAGGGCTTCCCAGGGAGCTCAGATGGTAAAGTGTCCGCCTGCAATGCGGGAGACCTGGGTTCGATCCCTGGGTTGGGAAGATTGCTTGGGGAAGGAAATGGCAACCCACTCCAATATTCTTGCCTGGGAAATCCCATGGATGGAGGAGTCAGGCAGGCTATAGTCCGTGGGGTCGCAAAGAGTTGGACACAACTGAGCGACTTCGCTTTCTTTACTTTCACTTATGCGCACGGAAAGAAGGTGACTGGGAGAAGACAGCAGAGACTGGGTGATGTGTCTGCACGCTCGTGACCGCCACACATTGCCAACAGATTGCTGGAAAACAGACAGACCCGAGCAGGTGCTTCCTCGGTGCTCCGTGGACACTTGGGCCTTGAGTGAAGACACACTGCTCAAGCCATCTAGTGTGTGGCATTTTGTGACTGTCGTCATAAATGTCACTCCTCAGAGGAGACCTCCCTGAGCTCCACGGTGGGTGCCCACACGTGTCCTTCTAGAGTGAGTTCTCCCCATTCCATCTTGTTCCTAGGGTCACACGTAGATCTTTGCTGGCTAGTTGTCCCCATTTTATTAACTTATTTATTTATATAATTTATGTATTTTGGGCTGCATGGCTTGTGGGATCTCAGTTTCCTGACCAGGGACTGACTCTGGGCCACATCAGTGAAAACTCAGAATCCTGACCATGAGGCCACCAAGAAAGTCCCCAGCTGAAGTCGTGACTTCCTGAGGTCAGGGACCACTGTGTGTGTGAGGCTGGCAAGCTGTGCTCGCCACCTTGCACCCTAGCCTCACACAGTGCCTGGCACAGAGGACTCACGGAATTCACTGCTGATGGGGGCGCTGGTGAATGAATGAGTTCAGCCCATGTGAATATCTAAATAGCACAGCATTAACATTCTGTGCTGTTTACCATCAGCGTGTAGACTGAGCCACACTCTGGCGGCTTCTCCACATTCCTGGAGGCAGAATTTCCTTTAATTTCCAGGAGAGTGAGTTTAACACTAAAGAAAAAAAGGGAGATACCCCACTTCCGAGGTCAGGGGCAGCGGACGAGAGTGCCAGGCTGCAACGGTGCGGGAACAGCNAATTTTCCAAAACTGAACTAGGAAGAAAAAAAAAAAAATTTGTTAACTTTTCATTGACTTTTTCTCACCAGATTTTAGCTCATTTTTCTTTACTGATGTATACCCCTTGCATAGCATTGTACACAAAACATAGAATGTACTCAATAAAAGTGTTAAATAAAAAAATAAACAAATAAAAAGAGAACAGAAAAAAAAAAAAAAAGAAAGCAGGAACACTTTCGTGACCTCAGAATATGTCAGTGAAGAAGCAGATTGTGAAACGGGATGCAAAATGTGATCCATATTTGTTAAGTCAAAATCATTTATCTACATATGTATCCAGTAATGTCTAGAATGATACATTCACAATGGTACCTCATGGTAAAGGTATTTTTTATTTAATGAAGGGTGGTTTCTGGGTGATTTCATTTTTATTTTGTTGCTTGTTTATACTTCCTAAGATGTACACATATTTGTATAATAAAGCTTGTACAGTAAAGCTTCTATAATTTTCTATTGTAGAAAAAAAAATAAATTATCATCTTGCTAAAAAAAAAAAAAGAAAAAAGAAAAAAAGGAAAAACAAAATAACCTATCCTTACACGCATAACAGATTGTATTTAACTTTATCACATATGATATATATATATATATATATATATGCTATAAAATTAGGAAAAGGAACTTTCTAATAAACCACTGATTTGTGGGAAGAAATGAATGACTGAATGCACTTTGGAAGGCAACAGTCTAATGTTGTGATATGCAGTATATACATTCAGGTAAGACAGGCTGAAAAAGAGACTTATAATTCCTATCTTCTCAGGTCTGGGCAGATTGACAGCAAAATAAAATGCTGCCAATACTGGGAAAACTGATACTCAGCCTGTAAATGAAATAGATTTTAGTTTGGAAACAAATGAATATACTAAATTCTGGATGATTTTGTTAAAGCCCTCTTAGAAGAATGCAGCCATACAGAACTTGGGCTGTGGAATATTTATTTTCTTTCTTGTTTTCAAGTTCTCAGTAAACGTTGAGCTTATTTCTACTCTAACAATTCCTTTATGTATTATTTATTAATGCTGACTTTTTTTTCTTTTCTTTCTTTCTTTCTTTCTTTTTTTTTTACTTGACTGGCAGGGTATTAGATTTAGGGCTTTCTGGAGTTTATGTAGATTCTGGAGTCTATGTAGATTACTTGAGAAAGGAATTTAACTCCAGCCCTCTGGGCTCTCTGTACCCCAGTAAAACGACACACCGTAGGGTCCCTCATGATTCTGTGCTACTGTGGGGCCTGGATTTTTCACCGGCAGCAGTATTCTTTGCCACAGTGAGACGGGCCTGAGATCTGCAGTCAGCCTTGAGCAGCCTCCCTTGGGTCTAAAACCACAGGCTGGATGAAATTCTCTCTAAAGCCCCCTTGAGCACGGTCACTGTCTACCTTTCCAATTGCCTCTGTTGCTCACCAACCAATATTTATAATTTATTCACTCATTCACCTGTTGTTTGGTTATGTGCCAAGGCTGCCTGCTGGGGCCAGAGCAGGGAGCAAAAGGGACAAAGTTCCTTTTCTCATGGAACTTAGGTTCTAATTTGGGGAGAGTGACAATAAGCAAATAAATAACTTAATTTTCTAGCACTTTAGAATGTGAATACTATACACTATTGGAATAAACTATGTACACATTAGGATGTATACATATTAGAAAAGAATAGAATATGTAACGGGATATTACATAACATACAATGGTTTACAGGTAACACTGAATATAATAAGAAACTGTAATTATCTTTAATGGTATATTAGAAGCTGAGACACAACAGGCAGTAATGAGGATTTACCGCATGAATAATAATTTCACCTCCAGCTAAACTTTTGATGCGATCCCTATGTTAAGTCCTAGACGCAGTGATGGAAAAGATATGACCCTAAACACGAAAGCATCCTAGCAGTCTTAGGGAGATACAGAAGGAATACATGACTCAAAGGCAACATGACAAGACTGAGCTGGCTGATGCGCAGCAACAAGGAGGGAGAAGCAGCAAGCTGCCTAAGGGATTCATAACTTGGGACTTACAAAAAGGGTAAATTGGAGCTTTCCAGGTATGAAAGAAGAGAAAGGCATTCCAGGGAGAAGGGATGTGCAGTGGCATGGAGGCATCCTAAAGCCTGGCAGGTTGGAGGGATAACTAGAGCTTCAGTGTGGTCTGAGTTGGAGGTAGGTGGTGACCAAGTGGACCGCGTTTAAAATCATCCAGGCTAAGACCCGGTGCTCTTCTTTCTAACGCTGTTCAGCACAAAATGGTTTCCAGGTGCAGTGTGGGCGTGGGTATTTCATCTCCTTTGGGTTGCTCTTGGCTTTCTATTTTTGAACTCTTGCGTTCTCATTCTGCAAGCTGCATTTTGAGGTGTAGTAATATTACATTCTTAGAGTTAAAAGAAAATTGATGTTTTACAGCTCTGTGGTTGTTGCTCTTGGTGTGAGGATATTGTCTTTGAGCAGAAGCAGATGGATGAAATCTTCAGAGGCCCCCGTGCCATAGAGTGGCTCTGTGGTGAGACTCTGCCAGCTGTAGTAAAAAGCTGCTTTTACTGCCACTGAGTTGCTGCTGATCCTCTGAGCGTAACCAGAGGGTTCGCAGAGGCACAGGATTTGCATAGAGGTTCACACAGGAGAGATGGGGATCAACACATCATGAATATAATCAAGAAGGAGTGATTAATGCAATAAATCATCTGGCTGTCTGGTCTACCTTTACAGGCGGCTTGAAGAACCAGCCACACGGTAGATTACATTTTTTCACTTTAACAAATCCAGGTGTTTTGACATCACAAACACAGTGTATAATCGACTTGGGCATTTTCAGCAATGCAAGATTTCTCATCCTGCTGTCACTGAATGATTAAATCTGAGAGAGCACACACCACCTCCCTTTTCTTTAGCTGGAAGAATCTTGTTTGGATGATGGCTTCTATTTATAGAGCACTGCTTATATTTGAACAACCATTTCCCTTCACTCTCTCTTAGTCAACAAATTCAGCTGTAGACCTGCTGTTTGAAGTGCCTCTGAAATTTGAACACTAGGAGACTTAGTTGATGATTTCATGTGTTTTTTTTTTTTTTTTTTTTTTACAACCTTGGTGCAGGAGAAGAAAGCACTGAACTCACCCCTTCCTAGTGAAGATAAATGGGGACATGGGTATTGGCTGTTTCACAACTAACCCTTCCTCAGTTATGAGATGGCAAGTTGGGAATGAGATTTGCCATTGAGGGCTCCGGAGTTCATTGGACAAGATGTTGGATCTGCATAGAGGTGGACCAGGAACTGATGTCATCAGGAGTGAGGTGACTGTTTGCCCAGTTGGGGGCTGGTGGCATCTGTGTTGTGAAGTCACACTGTTCTATTCTCTCCAAATATTCCATTTCTGTGTGTGTTGGGAGGCCCCAGGCTGCCACATAGAGCATGGGATAAAGATCCCAGTAATGTATGCTTGGTTTTATTTAAAACTTCAGCCACACAGAAAACTGTCAGTTATGTTATTTCACAGCATCACAGCAAAATGTATCACATATTTCACCATAATAGCTATAAAAAGCTTCATGGGAAGAGGGAGTCCAGACTATTTGAAATAACATTTAATCATCTTTAAAGATTTATCTGGTTGTTAAAATGTCTTGGACTCCACCTTCCAGAAAAGTCACTTGAGTCAGATAATTGAAATGGGTTCGATGTTCTAAGAAACATGTAATTGACTTTCTGGATTAATCTCTGTTGAGCAAGCAGAATGTATAACTATGTGGTCAGTGTGTAGTCATAGCCACCTCTGAATTTAAAAGGCTCTCATAAGGGAAACAAGCCCTTACGGAAGTAGGAGTTTTTTCATCACTCAGTTGTGTCTGACTCTGTGATCCCATGGACTATAGCCCACCAGGTTCCTCCGTCCATTCGATTTCCCAGGCAAGAATATTGGAGTGGGTTGCCATTTCCCTCTCCAGGGGATCTTCCTGACCCAGGGATAAGACCCGTGTCTCCTGTGTCTCCTGCATTGGCAGGCAGGTTCTTTACCACTAGTGCCACCAGGGAAGCCTGGAAGTAAGAGAGTTTTATTTAAAGCACTCAAATATATTGCGTGGAACCCTGGGGGAGTGGATAAATAAATTCACTTCAATCAGATTTTTGGTAAAAGATGACACACGGTGTACATTTACTAGCTTTATACCTGGGGCCATCGAACTACCAAGAGCAAATGGAAAGATCTAGGAGAGTTCAGAAAACTCAGCTATTCATATCAACTCAAGAGTGAAGGAACAGGGAAGCACAGGCTGCCCCCGACGGTGTAGTTCAGTTTCCTCCACGTCAGAGTCGTCTCTTGGCTGTCAGTATCAATGAGGAGACACAGAGGTTTTAATCTATTCAGTAAAATGAATTGATTATGAAGCAAAGGGGTATGAGATGGGGTGAGTACTGTCAAAGCATTTAATTCCACTTCTCCAACCCATGTTTTAAATGAATATATTATGATGTTCTGTGCTACAGTGGATTCCACATACACAGCATCCACTGCCTCTCCCTAATAATCCAGAGTAAGAGGCTCAGCCACACTTTTCTCTGTTTACAGTGACTGGGGCCAGCTTCTTCTAGACCACCCCTCAAATCTAGGATAGCTCAAGCATACGGACTTTACACACCCTCTCCCCTCAACCTATCTGAAAGCACTAGAGAGCTACCAAGGCAGGTGGAACGTGAGAATCCAGGATCCTGCTGTGAAGGGAAGTTAACTGAAGTAAAGCCAACACTTTATAAAGCTTTTACTCTCAAGGCAGAGTAAGAGTATAAGGGCACAGGGACAAGAGGCTAAGAATCTGGGTAGAAAGTGCTGCTATGAGACCAGGGAGCTGAGCAGAGCCTTCAACAGTCTCATGGGGCTGACAAGGCCACTGAAATTCAGGGTGTCCAGGGTGGAAAAGCCCTTGTAAAAAGTATCCATATTTCAGTTAGAATTCCAGAGAGGCTGAACCTAAGAGTAAGAAAAACCACGATAGCCCTCACACAAGACTGAAACTCAACAATGAACTAACTCAATCCTAGACCGATTTAAAGTCATCCTTTTCTACTTTTGTTGGTTTATAGAAAGCAAAAATGATAAAGTTAAGGAATAGTGTACATTGATGTTATCCTAACATCTTGCTTCAGATATTTTTAGAGGAAAAAGTAAAATATAGTTCCTTGGTTAGCCAAGGAACTTGGCTTACAAATGAAGAGCAGTAAGTCAAAATGAACACACTGGTAGAAATTTACATTTCTTGTGATTTACCTGCAATACCAACATACAAAAATCTTAAAAAAAATTAATTTGCTTATTTTAATTGGAGGCTAACTACTTTACAATATTGTAGTGGTCTTTGCCATACATTGACATGCATCAGCCATGGGGTACATGTGTCCCCCATCCTGAACCCCCCTCCCCCGTCCCTCCCCATCCCANGGGGCAGGAGGAGAAGGGGACGACCAAGGATGAGATGGCTGGATGGCATCACTGACTTGATGGACGTGAGTTTGGGTGAACTCCGGGAGATGGTGATGGACAGCGAGGCCTGGCGTGCTGTGATTCATGGGGTCGCAAAGAGTCGGACACGACTGAGTGACTGAACTGATACAAATTTTTGAAATTGTTTGTTCTAGTTCTGTGAAAAACACTGTTGGTAGCTTGATAGGGATTGCATTGAATCTATAGATTGCTTTGGAGTGTCTATAGATACTCATTTTCACTATGTTGATTCTTCTGATCCACGAACATGGTATATTTTCCATTTATTTGTGTCATCTTTGATTTCTTTCATCAGTGTTTTAGTTTTCTATATATAGGTCTTTTGTTTCTTTAGGTAGATTTATTCCTAAGTATTTTATTCTTTTCATCACAATGGTGAATGGAATTGTTTCCTTAATTTCTCTTTCTGTTTTCTCATTGTTAGTGTATAGGAATGCAAGGGATTTCTGTGTGTACATTGATGTTATACTTGCATCTTGCTTTAGATATTTCATTTAGAGGAAAAAATAAAGTTCTAATGTGATAAAAAAAATAGCTCCTTGATTAATAAACTTGCAAATGAAGAGGCAGTGAGTCAAAATGAACACACTGGTAGAAATTTAAATTTCTTGTGATTTGCCTGCAGTACCAACATACAAAAATCTTAAACTGCTTCAAAACAATGATGTGGGTGACATGTTTATAAGTGTCATCAGTTTAAAGATTGGTCTTTATACCAGAACATTTGACACTGTAGAGCTATATATATATCTATACGATAGAAACTTTATAGAGATGTTCTTATATATAACCACAATCCTTCAATTTCACATGAGTTTTCCAATAATGTAGTAAAGGTGAAAAAATATTTCTAAACTCTCAACAATACAGAGCAATTTTATCAACCCTGCTAGAGAAAAGACTAGACTTATTCTTCCCCTTCTGTAGAAAATGTCTTTATATAATTATTACATAAAGAAGAGACCACAGAGTTTTCAGTTATAAACATGTAAGAGGAAAAAGTATTATGGGGTGAATTAGGCAGATAATTAATAAATAATTAATACAATATTTTTATTATGAAAGCCAGTATTGCAAAGAAAAGGTAAGACTCCTGAAGCATTGAGGTTCTTCTAGGCCTGACACTGACTTTTGTGAACTGCAGACTGGACCCCAGTACCCTCTTGATCACTTAATGCAAGTATCTGCTAGTGACTCAGTTTCAACTTGCTGACTCCCAGCTTATGCCATTTATCTTTACCCCTTTATGAAAACTAGATCATTAACTCATCTCTCAGTTTCCAGAAAAACAGGCTTTTTAAAGTTTTTTTTTTACACCATTTTTATTACAGGTATTGTACTGTTATAGTTTGAACATTAAAATATTTACCTTAAAAAGAATTCATCAAGTAGGCAAAAAAAAAAAATTCCTAAGTTATTAAATCTTCATTACCAATTTCCATTTTAAGGTAAAACTTGAAAATCAATTGGTAGAATACATGAATGAAAACATTTAAAAATCTTATAATTTTTTGCAAATACAGTCTTTTAAAATCAATAGTGATTTAATTAATCCCCAAATCCTGGGGTTTATATGAAAATATTTGTTGAACATTAACTATGCTATAAGGAACAAATAACACATTTTTTGTTAAAAAAAATTTAGAGAAATGGACAAGTTTTTTTGCTCTAAATGGGACTGAGATTCTCAACCATAATTCAGACTCTGGGTTTGGAGAGTTTACCTATATTTCCTAAAGTCATTTCCAAATACATAATCTAGAAAAGCCACAGCTAACAGGTAAACATTAACAGTTAAAGCCATGTGTAAAAACTATTAGGAAAACTCACACCAGACTCTCCATAGGGAGACTCGTGCTTCTAACCCAAATTTTCATGAAAATCAATGATTAAGATTGATTTCATATATCAGTAACAATTTACAGCACTTGGTTCCTCACACCCAAGGACACTGTTCTCAAGTTAAAATTATCAGCAGGTACTGGATTGTTGAGTGCCGACTGGGAATGCAACAGAGAATAAAAGAGGTGTGGGCTTCACTTTTCAGCAAGCTTACAGTCAGCGTGAATACTCACAGGGGAACAAATGATCTCAGTATGCACTATTTGCTGTTTAAAATAACTAAAAATACATCTCCTTTCTCAGTACCAACCTCTATATTATCAGGGGCTGCAACCTGCCAACTATAAGACAGCTGGAGTAGTTTCTCAATATCTCTTACAGATAAAGAAGGCTGAGGAGACTCAAGTAGATGTCATCTGACTTTCTGGGGAAGTTCTTTAGAGGACGTTTCACTTAGGGGATAGGCTCTCCTTTGCCTTTCTCACTTCCTGCTTCTTTTTATCTGTTACGCGGGCATGACGGTGGGCACTGCAGTGACCCTACTGTACCATGACGCAGCTTTGGGGCAGGCAGGGAAGAAAGGCTAAGAGGAACACGTTGAATTGACAGTACCATGGTCTTGCCATGTCGGCCTGGCACTGCTGACCCAGAGACTTTCATGTGCGAGAAACTGCACCTGTCTCTCATTTAATACCGCACTATTTGCAGTCTGTAAGTTTTGGCCAGCTGAAACTCCGCTTTTAAACAGACAAAAACATTCATTTTTCTGGAGATGAAAGATCATATAAAGTAGAAATTTTAAAAAAGACAACAAACATCTATTAATATTTCTATGACTTTCCTAAGAAATGTCCTTGTATATGAAGAAACTTATATAAAACAACATCTTCTTGGACAGATTTCTAGATACTTTCAACCTTGAATGACCACCGTTTCCATTCTGGGATGACTGAGCCCTGACCTTTATCTCTAAAAATTATTTCAGCTTAGGATCACAGGTCCCTGTTACTTTGTTTTCTGAGTTCATCCTGTTCGACTTCTCCCACACCCAAGACCATCTTTGGACTGAGTCCCCATCCCTTCTCCACCTAACAGGCTTCTCTCAGATGTCTTTGCTTTTTCCCACAGTGATGAGTCTTACAATTTCTGCCCTCTATTCTTCAGAATTACTTCTCCCTTAATCATGCTGCTGCTGCTGCTAAGTCGCTTCAGTCGTGTCCAACTCTGTGCGACCCCAAAGATGGCAGCCCACCAGGCTCCCCTGTCCCTGGGATTCTCCAGGCAAGAACACTGGAGTGGGTTGCCATTTCCTTCTCCAATGCATGAATGTGAAAAGTGAAAGGGAAGTCGCTCAGTCGTGTCTGACCCTCAGCGACCCCATGGACTGCAGCCTTCCAGGCTCCTCTGTCCATGGGATTTTCCAGGCAAGAGTACTGGAGTGGGGTGCCATTGCCTTCTGCACTCTTAATCATGGGAGGGTCTTAATCACGTATTTTGAAGTGTTTGAGCAGGTTCGTAGATCATTTTAAAGGAAGATAGCAGCTTTTCAACATGGAGAGATAGCCCTTTAGATAAGAATTTTGGTTGGCCTTCTGAATTTTAGAAATGACGTCATTTATCATACCATCGTCTTGCTCACTGCTGCCATCCTCCTCACCACCACCTTCCTCACCGTCTTCCTCATGACTGCCTTTACCCCACTCTCCTCACTGCCACTTTCTAAATTACCACCACATCCTCATCACCAACACTGGAGAACACGAGGTCACAAGAACTAGTGCTTGTCACCCTCAGCTCATTTAATATTCACGAGAGCTCAGTGAGGTGGGCTTTATGATCAGTCCCATTAGCAGGTGACAAAACAAGAACGCTGATGGTGAACATGCTGAGATCACATGGCTTATTGGTGGGGTCTGAATCCCTTTCTGGTCGAGAGCTCACCCCATCACATCTCTTTTCTTGCCTCTACTGTTCTGGCGCCCACAGTGTATGAACCCCCCCACTCAACGACAAAGAACAGCAGCCTTCCTGGAATACGCTAGATCATTTAGTTGTGAATTTGATTTGCCCAGCATTGGCAAAGACTCTTTTGGACATCTAACATCGAAGAGAGAGAATGTGAAGTACTAGCTTCCCATTTTTCTCGTTTTGTTACTTGTATCTCCATACAAGTTGTGATATCAGCTCTGCCCCGTGGGAATCTCAAGCTCATTATCCAATGTCCATTTGAAGAGAGTTCTGTGCTTTTGCCAATATTCACAGGTGAATACATTATGCTACTCAAGGTCTCTTACTTTACTTCAGATCTATGTTAAATCTTTCCTTAAATTCGGTGGTATTAACAACAATATCAACAACAAGAGCCTCTCACAGTATTTAGCCCATAGCTAGGAACACAAGCTGAGCTCATGTCAGCCTCCACTGATATAACTAATTAGTATCACCCTTCTGGAAACATGGATAGGTTTTCTTATTTCAGATTGGGGTTATCCAATTTCTAGCGTCATTACTATGTGTATATTGACCATACCACAGTGCCTTGAGTTATTCTCTTTAAAGAGGCTCCTGAGAAATTTTACAGATCAACCAATATCTCTCATTGAATATCTTAGGAACACCAGCTCAATGAGACATGATGAGGCGGTCCATGAAAAATTATCCCCAGGCCAAATAAGCCTGAGAAACCTTACAGACCATACCTACCCCTTAGAGAAACACAAAGCATTTTAAAGTACCCGGAAGCCCTAGAGTAAAAGAAACCCTGCATACCATTCCTCTCAGTGCTCTCCAGATTTCTTCGACCCTGAAATCTCCCTCCACCTCCCCCTGTACAATGATACAACTTGTGGAACTAATTTCTTGGAGCATAGTCTGAGAAACATGGGAGTAATATGCAATCTATATTAGCAGTTACAGAAGCACTGTTGCAGGAGCGGTAGAATGGACCACATCAGCTACGTGGACTTTGCTGTTTTGAGGTTAGAATCCTGAGTGTCCAAGATGCCACTGGGTGAGGGGGACATTTCCACTTCCTGGATGAGTCAGGTGGGGCTGCTGGTGTGCAGAGGACACTGGGGAGCCAGGGGGCTGGGAAGGGTCATGGGGGTGGCCCAGGGCACATGAGAAAGGGGTGCACAGTTGCCAATCCAGACCTGGGTCTCTTCTCTGACTGCCTGGGAGGGGAGGAAACACCAACAGCGGGCAAAAAAGTGCAGCGTTGGGGCTGAGAGCATGGTTCACAGGGCGCGGTGCTCACATCCTACTTCTGCTCCATGTTCTGCCCAAGACCTTGGAGACCCAGATTCTCTGAGCTTTGAATAAGCTCTCTGATTGCTTAAAAAATGTGGCTCATTAAGCCAACCTCACACAATCAATTGAGGCAGTGGATCACAGATGGAGATCCCTGAGGTGGTGGTGGTGGAAATACAGGGAAGGCTTGGCAAATGGGGGGCTGCCATGACTGATTCTATGCTCTTGGTCAGTAAGAGGGGTGTTAAGTCCTTGGCTCTGGTCCTGACCCCCAAAGAAACCAAGACCATCACATTGCCTTCAGATGTATGGTGCCAGTGACTTCTTAGTCTGGACACATATTCAGCAGCTGGATCCGGTCTTGCATACTCAGCCTGCCCCCAAACACTATTCCGTTGGAATAGATGGGAAACAGCAACCAGGATCCACAATCATAAAAGCACAGGAGCTGCAAATAAATAACGGCTCTCCCAGACGAGCTAACTTGGTTGTTATTTATAAGCTCCTGGGCTGCCCAGTTATTGCCAAGAAAATCTGCTTTACCTTCTTGCTGCTGTTCCGTCTGGTCCCTCAATCTGTACTTGCTGAAAAAAGTTATTGTTATGCTAAAACCACAATAGTACTCACATAATTCAGCACTAAATAATACCGATGAAACTATGAAAGTGGCACTTCGGCATTAAAAGTTATTTTCTTATGGACTTTAACAAGATTCAGTGCTTTTGAATCATAATGCTCTGGTATTTTCCACTTTAAAAAAAAAAGATAAAAATGTAGAAAACTATTCCGGCAAAACACCATCTTCTCTCCACAAAGGAGAGCTCTGATGTTGCAAACAGGGAGCCAGCAGGGCTGTGGTTCACAGAATTAATGTTAATCAGCAATCTCGGCCATGATCGCGAGGGGTGCTCAGCAGGGGTTTACCTCTTTCTTGGTGAACTTTGGTGAGTGATCGTTTTTGTCATCAATCATGATTGTCGCTGTGGCCGTGCCTGTTAATCCAACATCCAGTCCTGCCATATCTTGAGCCTCAATGATCAGTTCATACTTGGGATTTTCCAGCGTCTACGAGGCAAAAACATAACAGAGAGGGCGGCATTTAGACTGGAGTCACTGCTCGGGACAGGCGGCCGGCCTGTGCTCGGCTGACGCTGTGTGCCCCCTCCCTCAGGGCAGGCACCTGGGAAGGGGAGCACTCTCAGCTGTGGTCGCCAAACGTACCTTTGCAGTCTCTCCAAGCAGGACAGTCCTTATACATGGACTGGAGTTGGCTGTGGGGATGGAATCTATTTTCTGTCCTTGTTTAAAGGGGCATGTGATACATTCCAGAATGTTCCAAGTCCAGGGTTTGGGTACACATTGCACATTTGATGTTTATATCCATTATATATCATTTCAGAGTGGCCTCATGGAACTGATCTGGAAATGAGGCTAAATCTGATGATGAGATTAGGAACTGAACAGTCTGGACCAGGCATCAGATTACTCTACTTTTCAGAAACCAGTGTCAGTCTTTTCAACGAGCATGTTAAGTTGCATTTATTGTTCCCATTTTACAGGAGAGAAAACACCAACTGAGGTTTAGAGTCATTTATACTGCACTTCCCTCATGCCACTGTGAGTTGTTTTAGTCTTTTATGTCATGTGAAACTTGAAAGATATTTTTTAATCTAGTTGTGATCTGATAAATTTAACACAAAAACAATACTGCACTGTTATCCCTCAATACATATGGTTTTCATTTGAATGTTTGACAGATATTTTGCTATCATGTTTAAACACTCTCAGTTGATTCAGGGCTCAGCGGGGAGCTGGGTGTGATCAGCTCCAATAGGAAGAGTGCCTGAGATGTGGGACTATGCTGGCTCCTGACTCCAACTCTCCCCTGGATTCTGTAACACACGCTGGGGTTTATTCAGGAGGTTCTTCTTGGCCCTGAAGTCAGCCAGAATTGATTCTGGGGTTGCTTGCAATTAAAGGAAACTGTGGTGAAGAGTTTTACTTGTTTACTCAATCCTATTTATTTTGACTGCGGGGCGGCTTCCCAGGGGGTGCTAGTAGTAAAGAACCCGGCTGCCAATGCAGGAGATGTAAGACACTTGGGTTCGGTCCCTGAGTCAGAAAGATCCCCTGGAGAAGGAAATGGAAACCCACTCCAGTATTTGTGCCTGGAGAATCCCACAGACAGACAAGCCTGGCGGTCTATGGTCCACAGAGTTGCAATGAATAAGACAAGATGAAAGAGACTCAGCACACACATACAGCTGGAACTTACGAACTGTATGACCGATTCTGGCCAATGGAATGTGGGCAGAAGTGATGCACTAATCTGGCCCTTAAAGCTCCTGCACAATCCTCTGTGTTTTCTATTCCCCAGAAGGAAGAAGCCTGGATCTCCACGTGCCTATGGTGCAGTGACCCTTCCCCGACACGCTTGTAGGCTGGAATGTGAACAAGAGGCAAGCCTTTGCTGAGGGTTAAGGGAAGTTTATTACAGTGCCTGTCCTCCCCTGACTAATTTGAAGGCTATGTTTCCTGTCTGGCTTTATTTTGATGCCCATTTGCCATCTCCCTAAGTGGATGGCAAAGTTTTCAAGGGGAAGGACCATGCCTTTGACCCTGACACCCAGCCAGTACGCAGCACACAAGCTGGCCAGCTTACTTTCATTATTGATAATGATGATATACTACTGTTTCCCTGAACTAAATTATATCTCGAAGGTCTGAGCATATCAGTGGCATTTCCAAACCAGAGCCATTTATTCTCAGGGAATGGCTCATCCTTTGGGGAACTCGAGCTCAAGGAGATAGGATTTTATTTGGACCAAGAGAAGCACTGTGTCAAAACTGGGAGAATTAAATTGGCTGCTCTGATTCTATTTTAAGCTATCTGATCTGTAAGACATATCTGAGAGTCAAGCTGCTCTCCTGGTTTGAATGCTTCAGTCATGCATTCCTATTGCATTTGCCATCTCCTCCTGGGTATTGACTCGCTACCAGTTAATATACATCCTAGAAACAAAAGGAAGATGGTGTGTCTGGAAGAAAAAGCCTCGGGTGTATCTCCACAGCCACGGGCTGAGTTCACCGACCACACTGATTTGAAAACCAAATATTTAATCTTGAAAAAAAAAAAAAGAATCAAACGGTGTCATTAAATATGGCATATAATCAATCACCAGGCCCTTGATATTTTACACAGCTACCTCGGCTGCCATACGAGTAAGCATTTAACGGAACATTTATCACTAATAACAAGCATAATGGTAGCTGTGGGGGAAAATCAAAGAGAAAATGTTACACAGAGGAAGGTTTGGCTGTTAACCTACCCGGCGCCCCCTCCTTCTCTTGCATCAACTTGAGCCGCCCTCCGCACCTCCTTTCATACCTTGTCCAGACTGAAATTTCTTCTTCTATACCCTACTCTTTCTTACATTTGACCTTTCTGCCCCCTCTTTCTCTTCTCGGTGAATTCATGCTCATTTTCGATGGTCGTTCTTCGTTGCACTGATGCTCCGTGAAGGCAGGGATCTCATGGCACAATGGGCAGCTGACACTCAGGGAGGAACAATCAGCATTTGGCCACTGACTGTTACCTTGGCTCCACCTCGTCGAAGCTGAGTGAAGCCGGTCAAGTTGCTTATGTTTTCCTTGTCTGAGTTTCCTCACCTGTTCAAATGGGGGCGAATAATGATACTTCTAGGATAAGTGAGGATGAAAGCAGGTAATGTAAAGTGCCAAGCACGGAGCCTGGAGTGTGTACGTGGATGCTGTTATTATGTAGTGGAATCTTTGGAAAGTCTTCTAAAGATGTGGCAAGAAGCTGAGGGAGAACAGCTAGAAGGAATGGAGAGCTGCCAACAACCCCTGCATGGACCTGGAATGAGTCTTTCCCCAGGCATATCTGATGAGACTGAAATTCTGGACTAATACACGGATGGCAGCTTTGTGAGAGTCTAGAAAGCAGAAGACAGGGCTAAGCCATGTCCAAACTGCTGAACACAGAAACTGGGAGATGGTAAGTATCTATTAAGTTACTACATTTTGGAGTAATTTGTTATGCTGCAATAAATAACAAATACAGTTTTTCTCCAGCAGTAGGAAATCAATCCTGAATATACATTGGAAGGACTGATGCTGAAGCTGAAGCTCCAGTACTTTGGCCACCTGATGTGAAGAGCTGACTCACTGGAAAAGACTCTGATACTGGGAAAAATTGAAGGCAGGAGGAGAAGGGGATGATGGAGGATGAGATGGTTGGATATTATCACTGACTCAATGGACATGAGTTTAGGAAAACTCTGGGAGAGGGTGAAGGACAGGGAAGCCTGGTGTGCTGCAGTCTATTGGATTACAAAGAGTTGGACACAACTTAGCGACTGAACAACAACAAAAATCACAATGTGTAATAGTCTTGTTTATTGATTACTTGTTTATTGGCTATGTTGACTCTGATCACTTGAGTTCCGTGAAGCAGGGACCTTGGCTTGTTTAAAGTTTTATCTCCCAGCTACTAATTCAGTGCCTGGCACATTGTTGTTATGTACTAATTAATCAACTATAGTTGCATTTTTATAAAACAATGAATTACAAAGAGTGGTGAGCCCATAAATGCTTAGCAGCATGTGCTCCTGACTTGCAGCTTTGTATGTTTTGGCGGTTTAAATACTCTTAACCATGACTGCTTTCAAGCTACCAACATGACGTCATTGAGTGCACAGCTGGAAAGTGAAATACACAATAGGTTCCTATGAGCTGGTAAGACTTGGTTCCAGCTTATAAATGGTGCTTGGAGGGTCAAGGAAATCTGTAGGAGTCTTTTGCAATAGATCCCCTTCCTGTCTAACATTAAAGGTATTGTTAATGAGAAATATTAACATGAGATTTATAGCAAGGATATAGTGTAGTTCATTAACTTATTTACTCATTGGTTTTGCCCGGAGAACCTGAGCAAAGCAAGACTCCTTGCAGTATGGCACCTGAACAGAGACTGCATTCTTCTCCAGGTTAGCTGCACTCAACACCTGGTCTGTAAATACTGCAAACAGATGGCTGAGTGCACTATATGGAGCAGAATGAGTTGCTGTCTGTCTGGGCTTTGATTTACCCACTCTGGCCATGTAAGACTGGGGCCAGGTCGTCCATAAATCCGGCAGGACCGAACATCCCTTTGTGAACGCTGCCCTCTTCTCACTGCAGGTGGGGAGGGACATTCCTCCACCTTCCTAGCCAACAGGGCGAGTCGGGTTTGACTTGTGTTTGTCTTTCGGCTGCCTTTCACCTTGTTGCTTGACGCTAATGTGAACATTCATGTACGAGGCTGTCACCTGCTGTTTTCTTGCCGGCTGGGGTCTGGTGGGTAGGGAGAAGGCAGAGCTCATTTCCCCAGATTTAGTGGCTGCTGACAGAGCAGCAGGGTGGGGAAGCAGCAGGGGACGTAAACACTGCCTCTTAGACACTTGCAGCTGGAATAACCTAAGTGACTTCGGGTTGAGGGACGCCAAAATCAAGTAAAACATTTCCAGGTGAAGTGGACCTCTTCTGATGTTACCAAGGAGTTACAGTAAATAAAATGCTAAAGGCATTCGTAAGATATCTGGAAAATCACCCCCTTTAGACTCACAGCAGCAAATATTTGACATTCAGGTTGATCCACAGAAACATTTATATAGTGTCTACTAGGTTCCAATAACTGGTGAATGATACAGACCCTGCTTTCAGTGCATTTTTAGATAAATAAACAAAAAGCAAGTATGTCAGTTTGATGAGGTAAGTGTTATGGAAGTATAGCAATGAAGGTCTGTGAGAAGGGAGCCAGGATGTGGGGTGCTCAGGAAGGCTGTATGAAGGTTATTTAATTTACCAAATATTTATTAAGCACTTGGAGAAGGAAATGGCAACCTACTGCAGTACTCTTGTCTGGAAAATTCCATGAATGGAGGGGCCTGGTAAGCTACAGTCCATGGGGTTGCAAAGAGTCAGGCATGACTGAGCAACTTCTATTTCTTTTTCTATTAAGTACTCCGTACACATTAGGCACTGTGCTAGAGAGTAGCAACAAGTAAAGGGAGACAAATCTGGTGCTAGGAAATCCCGAGGTGATGTCAGCAGACTTCAGGAGACTAAGATGGGAGCAGGAAGAGAGCTGTGGTTATTGCAAAGGAAAGGCCACTCAGCCCAGACACCAGTGGGGGATGAAGGGATGGCCCTGAAGAGGAGCGTCTTCTACTGTGGGGGTAGAAATGGGGTCCTGACGTGGAAGTAAATTTCTGTGGAAGAAGATGAGAGACTATTAATCCTAAAACACTCTTAAATTCACCTGTTTAATAAGGACTGAAGGCTGATTCTGAATCTGCTCAGGACACCCTGGGAACAAAAAGTATAAAGTATATTCTCTGCTCTCAAGGAACCCACAGCTTGGTTGAAGGTAAAACATGGGAACTGGCTCCACGGGGCAATGTGCAGGGTGTGCGGAATGCGTGGTCCGTAGGTTCAGAAGAGGACGTTGCAGCTGGGAGGGACACTGTGGTTTTGATGTGGCTTCAGGTCAGTGCAGGCTGGAGCTGGGCTTTGAAGGAGGCTGTGAGGGCAGAGAATTCAGAGAGGAAAGAGAAGCTTGAGAACCAGCGTGGAGGTCCAGCTAACACAGGGCCACTGGCGTGGCTGGAGTCAAGGTCTGTGATGCAAAGAGACATGAACGACTGTCTCTTGAAAGGATCTCAGACACCACCTGGTGTATCCCACCTTTAAGGAACTCCCAGCCTGAGGGAACAGAGTTAGGGAACGTCCAGAAACATATGGCTAGTTTGGGGTGGATCTGAGCATGTGCAAGTACAGACCCCTAAAAGTTGAAGTAAAAGAAAGTATTATTAAAGTGTTCTTTCTCTATAGTTTTTATATATTTTTCTGTTTAATATATTATATATATAGTATACTCTCTCTCTCTCTTTCCCTCTCTCTCTCTCTACAGTGTTCACTACATTAGCCTGTTTTTTCTAATCTTTTGGTCCTGAATTGCCATGGCAACATTATGCCTGGTACATAGTAGTAGGTGCTTAAGAGAGACTGTCTCCATCGGTGCTTCTGGAACTTGCTTTGCTTGTATCAGAAGCTCCTGGTGGCTGCATTAAAACACAGAGTTTCAGCTCACTTATGGTGCTTACCATTGAGGAGGTTCAGACTGGGGCCAAAGGATGTGCCTTTCCAGAAAGCTTCTAGGAAATGCTGCTGCTGCTGACCTAAGGTCCACACTTAGATTAGCATCGTTCTGAATGAACACCTGATGAAATGCAGGTCAACATGTACCCTTATTTCAACTTAAAACTCACTTGTTTGTGATGTAATTTAAACAAAAAAATAGAAACTGAAGTTTCTTTCTCTCTGCAAAATTTTCCTTTTTTTTTTTTTCCCTTTCTAGAAAAAAATGTACTCCACACGAGACACTAAACAACACTATGGTTGCTCCTCGAGCCTGCTTTGTCTTCCAGAGCAGAAGGGGATACAGCGACAGAAGGAGAGAGACAGAGGTTTGAAGAGGCAGGCGGCACGCTGCTGGACTTAAAGATGGAGAGGTGGAGGAGGGGGCCATGGGCTAAGGAATGCAGGGGGCCTCCAGAAGGTGGGAAAGGAGAGGCGATCCATTTTTACCCAGAGCTCCCGGGAGGAATCAGGGCCCCCGACACCTTAATTTCGCCCCAGTGAAACTCATTTTGGACTTGCAGCTTCCAGAACTGTGAGATAATAAGTGAGTGCTGTCTGAGCCACAGACTTTGGGGTCTTGCGACGGCAGCCACAGGGAATGGATTTGGCTGCTCTGAGGCTGCTGGTCAGGCATCCTGGGGAGCCGAGGCGCTGCCTCCCACCCCACCCTGTGGTGCTCGTAGGCGCCAGCTGCCACCTTCATTTCACTCCCAGCTACCCTCCTTCCTCAGGCCTGCCTACCTTCCTAGAAGAGCATTCGCTATCTTTCCTCTGGGAAATATTTCCATTTCAGTCCTTTGAAGTGTAATGTCAGCCAGGCCTTTCCTATAAACTGTCTAGTCGGAAGAGATGAATTTCCTCCCATCTACAAAGGGGTAAATAGTGGATCAGTTTATTGGAGAATCTTCTCTTCAAAGTATATGGTTTCCAATATGTCAGTTACTTACTGAGAATTCATTACAGCCCTCAGTGGAAGCAAGGGCCCGCCTCTAACTCACTCCTGTCCTGTTGGGGACACCATCTGGCCCTCTGAGACACACATGTCCCAGGACACTGCCTTTATGTGGCCACTGGTTACACTGCTTGAAAATAAACTGAGCTAATTTTAACTACTATGGGTAAAAGTCACACAGCCAGCCCAGTTCCCGGCACTCTCTGTTAATATATGATGGATGAGTAAATCAAAGGGTGGTGCTGAGGACTGCCACTCAGAAAGCCTGGTTTCAGGGATGATTTTCTAGGTTGCAGGGATGAGAGGCCCAAGGCGGGGCCTGGGCGAGGCTGGTCAGGCTGAGCGGGTCTCTGGAAGGCCAACTGTGCAGAGGAGGGCAAGGTGATGAGGCTCTGGCTTTCTGGGGCGAGCAGGGGAAATCCTGCCCTGTTGGAGAGGCAGGCACATCGAGGGAGGGAGGCTTGGCTGGCTCTGATACTGGAGGACTGGGCTCCCCCACCTCATGGCAGGCGCCCCAGGGCAGGTGCCTAGCCTGGGCTCAGCCCCTGGCCTGTGACACACCCTGACTGTATGAGCTGGAGTGGGGACCAACAAAGGCGGGGCAACCTGCTCCTCAGCAGAGAGGTTTGGACAGGAACGACCTTTCAGAGAAAGGGGGACCAGAGGCTGTCGCTCAAAGGAGCCTCAGCAACCCCATCTGGGGGCTGCCTCAGGTGACCCTGGGGGGTCGTATCTGCCACAATATAAAATCAGGAAACCAGTGTTCCTGTCATCCACCAAGTGCTCTCCAAAAGCAAATAGCTTTTCTTGGGTTTCAATTTATTACCATCTAAAATGTCATTCTCTGTATGGGTAATAAAAGATAATACGTTTTATGGTGGCTCCTTATGTTAAGGTTTTACAAAATCTGTTATTAAATGATCTGCATAGAATCTAAATGAATCTTACTAGGTTGCAAGGCAGAGCAAGGCGGTGTTTTTCGTTTCCTCTCCCCCAGAGCAAGCGCAGCTAGGAGGGCAGCACTCTCTGCATGTTTCCTAATCACACAGCGGAAGGTAATGTTTTTAAGGTCAGACTAAAAATCGTGTTCTGCTGCGTAATCGGCTTCACAAATTTATATACTGGTCTAAACGTCCAGAAAATTCAATTACTGACTCCCAATGACAAAAGCACATGAGCCCACCAAGGACTGGAGGATGTTTCTAAAATTAGGTTCTAAATGCCTACGACTTGGAGCAATTGCAGTGTTACCACCTTTGCCTGCTCTTGGTCCTCTGCGTGTGAACAGCCTTTAGCCCATTAATTTCAGGTGCTTAATCAGTATCAGCTCCCCTACATAGAAAAGCGCAAAGTGGCCTTTAGTCAAGCTTGATCCATTCGGTTTCTTAGAGCCTGCTCCCATGCAGGTGTGATCTCTTAATCAACTCTGCCATCCAGGGTTACTTTTAATCAGCATTATGTGTTTTCTCTGAAGTCGAATGCATTTTTATGCAAAGCTTACTTGGGCTTAGAGCTCTATTGCTGTAATCATCCCAGGTAGCTGTAGAAACAAAGGACCCCACTGAGAGAGGAACGAATCAGCCACCGACGCCCACCCACTCCACCTGGGGATGCCACTGCTGCTGGTAAGTCGCGTCAGTCGTGTCCGACTCTGTGCGACCCCACAGACGGCAGCCTACCAGGCTCCGCAGTCCCTGGGATTCTCCAGGCAAGAACACTGGAGTGGGTTGCCGTTTCCTTCTCCAATCTATGAAAGTGAAAAGTGAAAGTGAAGTCGCTCAGTCGTGTCTGACTCTTAGCAACGCCATGGACTGTAGCCCACCAGGCTCCTCTGTCCTTGGGATTCTCTAGGCAAGAGTACTGGAGTGGGGTGCCACTGCCTTCCCCACTCCACCTGGGGACAGGAAAGCAATTCAAGATAGCGCTTTTATGCTGTCATTGGGTTATACTCTTTGAAAACAGGTTGAACTAATTCTAAATCATCTGGAGGAAAGATGGATTCCAGTTACGCCACTGCTGTTGTTCCCAAAGCGAATTCACATACCAGGCAGAAAAGGCAAGGAGGACAACCCGGCCGCAGACTCTCCTGGAAGGCTCTGCTGCCGTGTTCATGCCTAGCACAGGAGTCCTGCTTTCTTCCTCTTGCACCATTTGGATGAGACCACCCGGGGCACTGTGATCTCCTGCCCGTTGGCACGAAGTGGCCCTTTTGTGATCTTGGCTCCGTCATTCATTTTGGCCTGGAAACTGTCTTGGCTCTGCTGACAAAAGCTCAGCCTATTAACACCCTTCAACGCTAGTCGCCCTGGGAACAAGGCGTTAGATGTTATGACTTAACATTTGGTCTTCCCCTTTGCTGGCCCAGCCTCACAGACAGAATGAATGTTGATAAAGACAAGTTGTGTTCTCCTCACAAAGGATAAAACTCGCCAACATGCCCTTGGAGGGCTCCTTTCTATTTTATTTTTAAAAACGAACAATAGAGTTTTCTGCACTCCTTTCAGCTCCTCTCCGGAGCCTGTTTCAAAGTGGCAGAGAATTGAGCTCTACAGCCAACAGAGCTGTGGGAGAGGGCCTCTGAGCGCCTCAGCTCCGCTCCCAGAGGGCTCAGACCTCAGCTCTGTGCCTCGTGCACCCTCCGGGCTCTAACCCCCAACCACGGACAGCCCTCTATGCTCTGGGCCACCAGCGCTCATTCCTTGCCAGCCCAGCTGGGTTCTGCTCGTTACAGTAATCGTGGCCATATCCTGTGAGCACGTGTTATGGGCTGGAAATGGTGCCTAGCTTTTCATGGGATTCTCGTAACACTCTGCAAGGTGGCTAAGCCCAGCTCCTCCTGCATCAGCGAGGATTCTGTTCCCAAGGACACACAGCCCTCACAGGACGGAGCTGGGACTGGAACACGTGCCGTGTCCACTGCCTGCACCCCTGACTGCTGCACTCTGCGGTCCGCCCTTCAGCTCACAGCCGCTCCTGGTAGCCCCTGAATTCCACATGGGAACCCCTTTCCCTGCTGTTCACACCAGCCCTGGATGGGCTGGGCTTGAAAGGATTGGAGCTTTTCTCAGATGGGTCACCAGGTATGGGCAGCTCTGGGAACACTTTCCAGCGAGTCTCTGAGTGTCTGCCTTCTTAGAGACCCCAGGATTCCCACAACTTCAGTGTTCCCCACCCCATTATTGATTCTGACAGCTCCAATTACCACCTGTCTCTCTCATGTCCAAATCTCTCCTAATTCCCAGATACACATTTCTAACTGCTCACTTGACATTTCCACCTGAATGTTCCACAGGCTCTGCAAACATAGCGTGTTGCAAAGCAAACTCAGGATCCTTCCCGCCAAGCACACTCCTTCCCTGAACTGGTTCATGGGGTCCCCTCCATTCAGGCTGCCGCGAAGGACCCTGTCATGACTCACTTTGACTGCTGTTTCCTGAGATGGCAGAACATAAACTTTGGAGTAATTTGGGAAGGGGTCATAGGGTGCAGAAAAGGTAGAAAGAGGCCCTGGGTTAGCAGCATCATGCCATCAAGGGAAGAAAGACCACCTGGGCAGCCCAGTACATGGTGCCCCAGAAGGTGTAACCATTGACTGGGGTGGGGGATAGATTTATTTATTTATTTATAGCTGTTTAAATCTATCTCTTTATCTATCTATACACACACACACACACACGCACGCACATACACACAATGTTTACAACGGTAAGGTCAATACAACGGAACTACAGACACATATTCTTTTTCCCCCTGTTTTGGGTTACTTATATTTACTATATTTTCCCTACTAGAAAAATGTATGGCTGGGATTACAAAGCAATAGCTTACATTTTAAAAGTCACAGTTTTAAAAACAGAAAATCAATGAAATAAAAACAAAACCTCTCCAAAGTGATGCTTATGACATTAGATCTATACCCTTGGAATATTTTTTTTTGTCTCTTTTAAATTCTATTTTGGACCCAGTGGAGAAAAACGTGTGAAGCCAAGAGCTGTGCGAAACCCAGAAAACACTGGGATAAAGCGGACAAGCACCGGCTGAGTGTTGCCCTGCCAGAGCAGCCTGACCTGCCCACGAGGTGGGCTGTGTTCCCGCACCTCAGGACCCAGCATCCTCACTCCCTGCTGCTCTCCTTTCACATGCATCTCAGCAAGCCCTCCCCCAGCCCCCAGGCTGCAGACAAGGGACCTGAGACCCAGAGAGGGCTCATCCACTTATTCCTCAAATGCTGTCTGAGGGCCACCGGGTGGTCAGGTGTTTCTTCAGCTGGTGGGCAGAGAGCCCCAGACAGAAGTAATAAAGACCAGCTGCTCCTGGAGCTTATCTTCTAAATGAGGAGACAGATTGTAACAAAACCAATAGAGACAGACACTATGAAAAATATTACATAAGAAGTGGGAATGGAGAATTCTGAAGTGAGGGCAGAGGCTCAGTTTTAAGGAAGGTGAATTGAGAAACTCATGTCTGATCAAAGCCATGAGGAGACCAAGGAAGAACCAGCAGATACCCTGCGGAAGAGCTACTCAGACAGATGAGTCGGCAAGTGCAAAGGTCCTGGGACACATGGGGTGGATATTTAAATCTGAAATAGTGACAAAGCACTGAAAGCATTTCTTGAGGACTGACTTCTGGTGGTGTTGCTGCTCTGCTCTGGTGATGCTCAGGGCAGTGAGCACCTGTTGAAAGTTAAGTGAAACTTAAATCGCTCAGTCGTGTCGGACTCTTTGCGACCCTGTGGACTGTAACCTACCAGGCTCCTCGGTCCATGGGATTTTCCAGGCAAGAGTACTGGAGTGGGGTGCCATTTCCTTCTCCAGGGGATCTTCCCCACCCAGGGATCGAACCCAGGTCTCCTGCATTGTAGGCAGACGCTTTATCATCTGAGCCACCAGGGAAGTTGAGCACCTGTTGAAACTAGGGGCAAATAGCGTGCAGTTCTGGGTAGATGACTTGACTACAGGCTTTATGAGGGCAGAGGCAACACCTGCCTTTCAAACATCCTGTACTCATTTGTTGGCTGAACAAATGAATCTAGTTGTGATTTTTACAGAAGAGAAAACAATTTTCATCATTTCATAAAAATTAGAAAGTATATTTCCTTCAATGCCAGCTGAAATCCAATCTGCCCCAATTTCATTATAGATAGAAAAGTCAAAGGCTAGAATTTTAACCACATAAAAACACCTTAAAAATAAACAGGATATAAGTGACACCCTCTATGTGGAATGCACTTTCTTCCTTTTATAAACACTGATTCCCACAAACCGAGATCTGTCACCTAACAGGGATCTGCAGTGTTGCTATTCAGCCCAGCAAGCAACACAAACATTTGGCAGTTCTCAAGCTTCTTATTATAGTCAACTCCAACACCGTGGGACTTTTAATAAGAAAGCACAAAAGAAACAGTAAAGTGAAGAAATGGACAGAAATGAGAGTGGGGTGTTGCACCAGTCTTAGATTGAGGACCTTCCCAGATTCAATTTAATCAATTACCAAATTGATCAATTCCACCTTCTAAAATTGTTCACATCCAGCCTCTTCTTTCCATTCCATTGCTTTTCTAGTTCAAGGCACAAAAAATAAGCCTCTGTGGCCTCCTCACCACCTCCAGCGCCTTTCCACGGCAGTTACCTCTCTAATGCTCGACCCTGAGCACTCTGCTGCTCTGCCTTGCACCCCTCCATGGCTCCCTGCGGCTGCCAGGATCCTGTCTAAGCTCTGTGGATCGGCCCCTGCAGGTGTGCCCCCTCGACTCGCACTTCCTACCACGATTCCCCTCACTGGTTATCCACAGGCAGTACTTCATCACTGGCCATGGTTTCTTAGCCCGGCCAGGTGATCTTCTCTCTGCCCCTGCCTCCCGTTGCTTGGAACCTCCACCCACTGTCCCCCTGGGAGGCATCTATGTGTCAGCTAAGTCTCAGGTCCCAGGTTGTTCCTCTGTGAAGCCTGCCCGGATTCTGCCACATCTACTTGGGAGTCTACTCTTCCATGCTCACACTGTGCCTTATTCCCATGCACTTGGCTCCCTGCTGGCCTGTGAGCTTCTCGAGGGCTGTGACTCTGTGCCCAGCAGCATAGTCCTTGGATGTGATCGACGCTCAGTGAATACTTGTGATCGGGGAGAATGATCGAGTATGACGTCTGCCTGAGGAAAGTCTGAGTCTTGCCGAGTCACAGCGCCCTGGACCAGCCAGCATCCACCTCTTGCTAAGGTCATAACAACAAGGGGTGATAGAGATGGAGTGGCCTTCAGAATCAGGGAGAGGGGTGGCCCTGAGCCACTCCTGACTACCTGTGTGGACCTGGACGAATTACTCAGCTTTCTCAGCGCTTCCAGTGCCCCCTCTGAAAATGGAAATGTCATTGTCTACCTTCAAAGCAAGAGGATGCCTGCAAAATTAGCACAGCATAAGGGAAGACTACACACTGGCTGCATGTGTTGACCTTAGACCAATTAATCTAACGAAGCTTCAGTTTTGTCATTTGTAAAAGAAGGAGAATAATAGTATATACCCCCATGTCGTTGGGAGGACTAAATGGAATGATACGCAACACCCAACACTGAACATTTGTTGAGCATTCACTGTTACCGTGACTGTACCCAGGACGCTCTCTTATTGGACAGCTTCTCACTCTGAATTGTGCCAGGTGTTTACAAAGCTGTAAGCTGCTAGGAGTCAGGGATCACTCATGTCTCTTCATTGTCACGTCGGAGACCCCTGCCCACTGCCAGGCATGCAGTTGATGCTCATTAAACACAGGTGGACCGGTGCCTGCCCAACTGTCTACCGCCCCCTCTCTCCCCACACGGAACCCATCCCTGAGGACCCGGCTCGAGCACCTCTTTGCCTCCTGAAGGTGGTCTCTGCTTCCTACTATAGGACTTCTGCTCCGGAACCAGCAATATTTGCGTTTCTCTCACGTTTTCCTATTTCCCTGTAACATGGTTCAGCCTGGAACCTACAATGGCTATTTACATTTTAACCAGTTTGGAAGATGAGGTGTGCCCCTGTAGCCATGTCAAGTTCTCAATCAGCCAGCACTCACTGCTGGTCTGAACCCTCCAGTCCTCAGTCCCAGCATAGATTTGTGTTGCTTAGTTGCTCAGTTGTGTCTGACTTTTTTAAGACCCCATGGGCTGTAGCCCACCAGGCTCCTCTGTCCATGGGGTTCTCCAGACAAGAATACTGGAGTGGGTTGCCATTTCCTTCTGTAGGGGATCTTCATGATCCAGGGGTCAAACTCACATCTCAAACTCAAACTCACCTGCATTGCAGGTGATCCACCAGGGAAACCCCAGCATATTTTACCATCAAGTAAAAGGCCCCATGGGTCTGAGGAATGGATTTTATGGGGCCTGAGAAAATCAAGAATGGCTGGACATTCTTCCCCATCTAGTAATAGCTGGCCAGGGATATTTTCACAGATATACCATTTTAAATCTCATCATAATACTGTGAGGGAAAAAAAAAAAAACCTATTCAAATCCACCCAGCATAGCTCTCTGCAGTATTAAGATTGCTGCTGTTGAAGCCAGAGGCACCCACATTAAAAATAAATGCTTAGTCAGAGAATATTTAATGGCATAGAAAATAGTTTCTATTAGATTGTTGAGAGGAAAAAGCAGTTTACAAAACTGTATGAACATGGAGATCCCATTTTTATGAAAACTGAACTTGTCTCTGCACAATTTTTAAACAGGGCAGGAGAATTATATACAGCAAGATATTAGCAGTGCTTATCTTTGACTGGTGTGGTTGTACAATTTTTATTTCATTCTCTGTATTCTTCTCTAATTTTTTATTTAGTGGTCAGAAAAAGGGCAAGTTATGTCACCAGAACTGAAGTGTAAGGTTAAGGTGATCCTGGACGCATCTGTGTGCTTTTGGTGGGGGCGGATCATAGGCTGTGTGGCTCTGGACGTGGCCTCTTGGCACTCTCTCCTCCACACGTCCTGGGCACCACACAAACCCAGGAGACTCAAGGTCCAGGCTGTGCTCAGAAGCAGACAACCATTTCCTTGAACCCAGAAGTGATGGCCATTAGCAATTCTAACAGGGGCATCTGCGGCCCTCCTGTTATAATAGAAAAAGTTTACTAAGTAAAGAACACAGGCCTCACATCGCCCTCTAAATGTCAGTGTGCAGCCTGCACGTTTATATCTCAGCAAACACGCAGGCTTCTCCAGAGAGCTCAACCCGACAGCTGGCTGGGGTGTGAACCAAGAATTGGCCTAGTGTTAACTGGCCCTGAGGTGTGACATGGGGTCCTTTAAAGGCTGTGCTGGGAAACTTCTCTTTTCCCAGCTTTGCCGCCTTTAAGGGGTCATCCATAAGTCATGAGGAGGATCTGGGCAGCAAGCTCGGGGGTTGGAGCTGTTTAACTCTTTCCTGCCCCAGTGCATCCACTATCCACATGATACTCTGTACCTGTGAATGCACCACAAGGTCTAATGTTTGGATGCAAATGAAAACTTGCAGCCCAAACAACAGGATGATTCTAAATACCCAGGTATTTTGAGAAACAGAAATGAGCGATCAAAGACAGGAGCACTTGGTTGTTTTATCCACAAATGCCATCTAAAGATCTGGGTTAGTCATTTTGTCATTTAAAATACAACCAAGAGGACATTATCAAGGTGAGAAGACAATCTACAGAATGCGAGAAGATACTTGCAAATATAACAGGGCCACTAGCAATTCTAACAGGGGCATCTGCAGCCCTCTAGTTACAATAGAAAGAGCATACTAAAATCAGGACTTGCGTTCAAGCTGGAATCAAGATTGCTGGGAGAAATATCAATAACCTCAGATATGCAGATGACACCACCCTTATGGTAGAAAGTAAAGAGGAACTAAAGAGTCTCTTGAAAAAGGTGAAAGAGCAGAGTGAAAAAGCTGGCTTAAATCTCAACATTCAAAAAACAAAGATCATGGCATCTAGTCTCATCACTTCATGGCAAACAGATGGGGAACAGTGGAAACAGTGACATACTTTATTTTCTTGGGCTCCAAAATCACTACATATAGTGACTGCAGCCATGAAAAGATGCTTTCTCCTTGGAAGAAAAGCTATGACAAACCTAGACAGTACTTCGAAAAGCAGAGACGTTACTTTACTGACAAAAGTCCGTCTAGTCAAAGCTATGGTTTTCCCAGTAGTCATGAACGGATGTGAAAGGTGGACCATAAAGAAGGCTGAGTGCTGAAGAATTGATGCTTTTGAACTGTGGTATTGGAGAAGACTGTTTGAGAGTCCCTTGGACTGCAAGGAGATCCAACCAGTCCATCCTAAGGGAGGTCAGTCCTGGGTGTCCATTGGAGGGACTGATGTTGAAGCTGAAACTCTAATACTTTGGCCACCTGATGCAAAGAGCTGACTCATTTGAAAAGACCCTGATGCTGGGAAAGATTGGGGGCAGGAGGGGAAGGGGACGGCAGAGGATGAGATGGTGGGATGCCATCACTGACTCAATGGACATTAGTTTGACCAAGCTCCAGGAGCTGGTGAAGGACAGTGAAGCCTTGTGTGCTGCAGTTCATGGGGTTGCAAAGAGTTGGGCATGACTGAGAGAATGAACAACAACTTGCAAATCATCTATCTGATAGGAGTTTACAATTCAAAACTCATAAAAAATATTTAGAAATTAACAACAGAAGATATACAACACAGTTACATTTAGGCAAAAGACTTGAATAGATATTTCTGCAAATAAGATGTACAGTTGGCCAATAAGCACGTAAAAAGATGCTCAACATCAATCGCCATTAGGAAAGTCAAGTTGAAAATCACAGTGAGGTGCCACGTCATCCCCCCCTCCCCTGCCCAGGGGGATTTTAATAAAAAAGAGGAAGATAAGCATTGGCAGACTTATGAAGAGATTGGAACCCTGTACTTTACTGGTAGGAGTGAAAAATCGTTCAGCCATTGAGGAAAAGTTTGGTGGTTCCTCAAAAAGGTAAACATAGAATTACCATGTGACCCAGCAATTCCTCTCCTGGGTACACAGCTCAAAAGTACAGAAAATAGGTTCTCAAACAAATACA
Source organism: Neotragus moschatus (assembly GCA_006410615.1). Classification (NCBI taxonomy): domain Eukaryota; kingdom Metazoa; phylum Chordata; class Mammalia; order Artiodactyla; family Bovidae; genus Neotragus; species Neotragus moschatus. The sequence goes on along the minus strand of SJYA01002434.1, from coordinate 1,308,164 downwards.
CATGAATGTTCATGGCAATGTTATTTTGACTAGCCAAGAAGTAAAGAAAACCCGAATGTCCATCAGTGGATGAATGGATAAAAAAAAATGTGGTGTATTCATGTGGAATGCTATTTGGCTATTAAAAAGAATGAAATATTGATATATGCTACCACCTGGATGAACCTTCAAAACATTATGCTAAGTGAAAGAAGTTAGATACAAAATATCTAGCTTCACACATTGACGCTTCCAGTTATAAGTACTGTCCAGAATAGATAAATCCAGAGAGACAGACTGTAGACTGGTGGCCATCAGGAGTTGGTGGGGAAAGGAGATTGGGAAGAGACTGTTGAACAGATCTTAGGAAATGGGGATGATGAAAATGTTTCAGAATTAGATAAAAGCAGTTGCGCGATACTTGAATGTACTCAACGCTACTGAATTGTTCACTTGGGGGGAAAAACCAACTTTTATGTTATAGCATCTCAATANGGAGTTGGTGGGGAAAGGAGATTGGGAAGAGACTGTTGAACAGATCTTAGGAAATGGGGATGATGAAAATGTTTCAGAATTAGATAAAAGCAGTTGCGCGATACTTGAATGTACTCAACGCTACTGAATTGTTCACTTGGGGGGAAAAACCAACTTTTATGTTATAGCATCTCAATAAAAAGATAGGATTAAATGCCTACTCTGAGCTACTTGCTAGGACTACAGAGGTGAGTAAAGCGGTCATGGGCCTGCTTTTATGTAAACCCTAGTCCAGTGTAGGCAGATACTTTTGCTAAGCTCTGCCTATGAGACGAGGAGAGGGCCAGGGTGCTAGGAAAGCCCCACCAGGAAGGATGTGAGCTTCTCTCAGAGATCAGGAACTCCTCTCCAGGAACTGACGCTTGCACCACAATGTGAAGAGAGATTAGGAGATAATGAAGGTGAGGGGATGGCGTGGGAAAGATATTCTAGGTCTGGACTGGCTCATGCAAAGGCCCTGTGATGGGAGTGGGTGAGGCAGGTAGACACCTGTGCAGTCTGAGGGTGGAGGAGGAGGGAGGTGTGGTGTGAACAGGGGCTAGACAGAGGCGCCTAGACCCTGCCGGCCTTGCAGACCCATGGAAGGGCTTGGGTCGATCTCCAGCAAGAAACAGGACTCACACGGGAGTATTTTAAGGAGAGGCTCACATGACAAGGGATAATTTTGGCTGTAGTGTGGGACACTATTTTTTTTTTCTTTTGCTAACAGCTTTATTGAGATGTAATTCACATAATACAAATTGCTCATTTAAAGTGTACAGTTCAATAGTTTTTAGTATATTTACAGAGCTGAGAAACTATTATCACATTCGATTTTAGAACGTTTCATCACCCTGGAGAGAAATCCCATACCTGTTATCATCCCTTGGGTTAGTTTCCTGAGGCTGCTGTAAAACAGCACCACAAACTGGTGTCTTAAAGCAACAGAGATTGCCTCACAGTGTTCCATCCCTTCTGATCCACACATAATGTTCCATTGTAAGGATCTACTGCGTTATAATTATCCACTTATCGACAGATGGACAGTTGGGTTGCCTCTACTTTGTGGCCATTATGAATAATGCTGCTATGAGGATTCGTGCACACATTCTCATGTAAACCTATGCTTTCATTTCTCCTATGTAAGTACTCAGGAATGGAATTTCTAGGTCATATTATCTGCTTTTTGTGTTTGTAGGCATAGAAATTGATCACTTTAAAAGTTACTCTTCATGGAGTAAGAAGAGTAAGTTTTAACTTACTGGATTTAAAACTGGTGTTCATGGACACCCCAGGGATGAATTCAGGAGACCTCCTGACCCAGAAAGTGTTTGTGAAATTATGGTTCCTTTACATTGTTTCCTGGGGAGATATTCTATCAGACTCTTTTCAGCTTGGCGTGACTTGGTCATGATTTGGGAAGAAAGGGGACTTATGTGTCAAGACTCACTGTGAATCACTAAGTACAGTCTCCAGCCTGCAGTTGAGAACACTGGGGTGGGAGGCTGACGAAGTCCTGTAGTTGGCAGCAGTGAGTGACGCCAAGATTTGAATGTCAGTCTGACCTCTGGGCTTCCTAAGTGTCACCAGTGGTAAAAACAAAAACCCACCTCCTGGTGCAGGAAACATAAGAGATGCGAGTTCGATCCCTGGGTCTGGAAGATCCCCTGGAGGAGGGAACGGCAGCCCACTCCAGTATTCTTGCCTGGAGAATCCCACGGACAGAGGAGCCTGGCAGGCTACAGTCNTGTCACCAGTGGTAAAAACAAAAACCCACCTCCTGGTGCAGGAAACATAAGAGATGCGAGTTCGATCCCTGGGTCTGGAAGATCCCCTGGAGGAGGGAACGGCAGCCCACTCCAGTATTCTTGCCTGGAGAATCCCACGGACAGAGGAGCCTGGCAGGCTACAGTCCTGCCACAGGGGTCACAGAGAGCTGGACACGCCTGAGCACTGAGCACACACGCACGGACTGACCTCGGAGCAGCCGAATGTGGCCAGCCTCCTGCACGCTGTGGGATCTGGCTCCTGGCCTGAAGTCCCAGCTGCTGTTTCTCACCAGGAGCTTAGAGGCACAGGCCTCCAAAAGCGATCATTGCAGCGAGGGCCTGCTGGGTCCTCTCTGCTTGGAGCTCAGCAGTAGTCAGATTGTAGACTTTGGATGCAAACTCAAATGTGTGAGCGTGGCTTCCAAGCCCTGAAAACTGGGCGTCCAGGTCTGGCAGGTCAAGGGTGCGCTCCGAGAGGAAGGGCAACCGCAGCAGCGCCACACAGTGCTGACATCCGCTGCCCTTCCTGAGCGTCTGCTTTGATCTAGGCACTTGTACCCTTTTATCAGAGTCTTCATGACAGTGCTGCTGGGACTGTATCACAGCATTCCCATTTCAAAATTGGAAAATCAAGGGGTATGGGGCACAAACAAATTTTCTGGGAAAGCTCTACCTCAAAGACACTCTTGTACTAGGAGATTGGGCAGAAGGTCTCCAAGGATCCCAGTCTCTTCCCTAAACCCAGGACACCAATTTGTTCAAAGCTCAGGCAAGCTGGTTTGGACTTCTCTATCCCAAGGTTAAGCGGTAAGAAATACCCAGGCACACGGGCAGTTACTCAGTCAGCATGAGTACAACTGGCATCTAGTGGGTCCTCAATACATGTTTATCAACTACATGAGTGAGCTCATTAGTCAAGTCTGGTCACTTTGCCCTTAAGGAATCTGCTATCCTGCTCAAAAAAAAAAAAAAAAAAAATACAGCCTCATTTACAAATCTTGAAATTCTTTCTGCCTTTATATTTATTTAATACTTTCAGGAATGTTAGATAGATTTCTATTTATTTGGAAAATCAGATTTTTTTTTTTTTGAAGGCAACTCTGTGCCAGGAGCAGGGTTCTGAGGTTGCACCTGCACTCAAAGGGCAAGGATGTCATGACTGATTAGTGATGCGTCCCCTGAGGGCAGGATGGGGGGCAAAAGCTTGGCTGTCACAATAGCCAGTCTCCTTCCCCAGGTGGTTTTCTGACCTTCTACAAGTTTATTGGTCATCTCCACACTGACAGATCGCTGGCCTGATTCTCTTGCTGAACCACTGCAGGCTCTGACCCACTAAATTCTCACCACATTGAGCTGAACCACGCCCACGGGCGCTAAATCCTATTTTAGGGTCCAAGCTATTTAAGAAAGACATATGTTGGCTCCAGTTCATTTGACGGAAGCTGTGTAACCAGATCCTGGACACACTTCAACCTTCTCCCTTACCTCTCCAGACTCAATGATTCAAGGTCCTTTCAGTGTCTAAATCTTTTTTATTCTTCAAATTTCTCAGCAGCTCAGCAATGTGTCACTGCATTGTGCCGTCATAAAAATAATATTAATGTTGCACGGTGCGAGACGACGCTCATACCACATTCTGTGGATGAAAGATGTTGAGTGTGCCAACATGTTCAAGGCCTAAAAAGAGAGCTTCATCATTCTACCCACAGTCTCTGTAAGTACTGTGTACATTTCAATTCTTTACGTGTGGAACTTAATGAGTTTGGATTCTTTGCCTCATTGGTCATAGCAACAGGAAATAAAAGAAAGGGAAAAGGCATAACTTTCCCACGTTTGAGCTTTAAATGTATCAAATCTTTAAAACAAACTAAACAGAAATGATCACTAAAATTTATAGGAGAAGTGACGTATGATTTGAATTTCCAAAATACATTTTGGGTTGGTTACAAGTTCTTCCAAGTCAGGAATGCCATGTTTGGCTATCACACACATTCAATACCTTCTCCACTGCCCAAGTCCTAGAAGAACTGAGGAGTAACACAAAGAAACTGGTGAGCTAAGACAGTTGTTGTTTAGTCGCTAAGTCATGTCTGACTCTGCGACCCCATGGACTGTAGCCCACCAGGCTCCTTTGTCCATGGGATTCTTCAGGCAAGAATACTGGAGNTTCTCCACTGCCCAAGTCCTAGAAGAACTGAGGAGTAACACAAAGAAACTGGTGAGCTAAGACAGTTGTTGTTTAGTCGCTAAGTCATGTCTGACTCTGCGACCCCATGGACTGTAGCCCACCAGGCTCCTTTGTCCATGGGATTCTTCAGGCAAGAATACTGGAGTGGTTAGCCATTCGCCTCTCCAGGGGATCTTCCTGACCTATGGATTGAACCCACATCTCCTGTTTGGCAGGTTGGTTCTTTACCACTGAGCCACCTGGGAAGCAATATTCAATTCAGTGTAACAGGTACTTATTGAGGTCTTATGAAGTGCCAGGACCCATGCTCAGCACTGGGGACTTAAGAGATGAACCAGACACTGATACTGTATCCATCCAGGTGAGATGAGATGGTTCAGAAGGAAGAGCAGGAGGGAAATGAAAGAATTTTAGGAAATGGAATGAAAAGGACCCAGCTATTAGGGTAATGATGATGGTTATGATAAGAAACACATTTACCGCTTATTGAAGATAGGTGAGGTGTGTGAACTGTCTGAACATTATCCTATTTGACCCTCACTGCAGCCTGTGATAGATGTCACCACCACACACACACACCCATTTAAAAAATGAGAAAACTGAGGCGCAGAAACATATGACTTCTCCAAGGTATTCCAGAACCTAGTAACAGAGGAAGGATCAGCCTTCAGGCAGAACAACTTCTTAGCTCCATAGCCAGTGCACACATTTGATGTGACAAGCAGGGGTGGGGTGGGGGGAGAGGAGCTTTTTGCTTGGGGACCTAAGATGATGGAGTTAAGATCAACTATGAAATCAAGATAAAAAGGAAAAGTCAGTCTCGAGGACCAGAGTGCAGCCAATTTAAGGATGAGTTGAACTTGAGAATAAAGAGAAAGAGAGAATAGACTTTGCCCCTGCTTCTCCTTCACCGCAAACTCCCTGTGGTGGACTCCTGGGACGATGCCAGCCTCAAGTTAGGGAGAGCTGGCCCCACTGTTTCTTGATCACCTGGCAGGTAGAGATACAGGATCACTGCTACTCTGTAGAACTAATTCAGGACCCGTTGACTCCCTGCCAAGATCATCCTTTCAAATTTGCTTAAATTTGGGTTATTAGTCTCATTCAATGTTCAGACCATTTAGTCAATAGATACTGCTCTAAGGGCCAGAATTTATTTTTTTAAGGGAATAAAACCTTGGACTGATTTTGAGCTAAGGAAAATGAAGACAGTTCAAGCCTCCTCTGTAGCAATTGTCAATTTTGCTTTTGTCCCTCCTAGTCTGAGTCAGGATGAGCTGCTGGGGAATGATAATTTTTGTCTTTTTATTCCCTTGCAGGTAATACACTGAGATTTCTTGGTAGCATTATGATATTAAAGAATCCATACTGGGTAATGATTTCCACTAGGAATTACTTCCAAACATTTTGGTAATTACGCAAAGTGAAAGGACTATTATGTCTGTGGAAATACACATGTGTTCACAGGATATATTTTGGCTTGTTTTGGTAGGTGTCGTTCCTTCACGCTGGCAAAAGATGGAGTTTCTCATTCTTTGAACGTGCAGCGTGGGTATGCAAGTCCCCGAGCTGGGACCAGATGGCTATAAGGAAAGGACAAAAGGGAACTTTATGGAATTCTTGGAGGGCTTGGTCTTCCAGCCATCGTTACCAGTCATCTCGGAATGTTGCCCTCATTACTTCGCACAGCAACTTCTCAGGAAGGGCAAGGCTCTCCCCTCACCACAGCAGGAATCCGGCATTCCTCGGTGTGGTGCCCGCCACCTGACATGATCCAAGCTCAGGAAGTGTCCGCTTAAGAGGCAAGTAGGGGCGTCATCTCACGAGGTGGCACAGAGATACCCCTGAGATAAACGTCATCCCTGAGAGGCTCTCAGGTGAGCCCTGAGAGTAACAGGAGGCGGCGGGGGTTTGAGAGGATGCGTAGGCAGACATGTGGGCCTTCTGCCCACTCTCAGGGTAGTATGTGGCCACCGAGGGCATGGAGACGCATCTGTGAGGCAGGACCTACATGAGTGAAATCAGTGGTGTGAGTCAGGCCCTTGTCTGCCCTGGTTTCCTTTGCTTTGCTTTCTGGCCACAAGATGAAATTTCTCCCCATGCACTGGTACATTTTATAGGAAAACACAGGTCACACAGAACCATAGGCCTGAGTCTGAGAAAGGGAATGGTTGATAGGTTTAAAACCACTGGCTCTGCAGAGCGGCAGCAGGCTGGATGCCCAGACGTCTCTGAGCACACTGGAGTCCATGTGCCCAGAGGACGGAGCCTTGCTAACTTGGGGAAGTATGATCAGGGATCAGGCGGATATTTCTCCCTTGAATCTGATGAAAATTGGGAATGAGACTTTGGGAAAAGTAGAACAAAAATTGATTTGCTGCACATATTATTTCATTCATCTGTGTATCATTTATACAAAACAATATATATATAATAAAATATATTTTATCATATGTAACATATGTAAAATAATAAAAATATATAGAGCATCATTTATAGAAAACAAGACCATCCAGGTAACAGCGCACAGTTCCTTGCAACCTGCCCGCAGGGCGTCCCTGGGGAGAGGGACACACCAGTTTATCAGAGATGGCCCTAAGCAGACCGGCTTATGGGGGCAGTCAGCAGCTGACAGACCACGGGCCTGCAGCTGGTGCTATGGTGGAGCTGTGTGGGCACAGGGATTCGACAGGGGAGAGCTGGGGAGTCTTGGCGGGGCATGCAGGCTGGGCCTGAAAGGATGAGTAGGAGTTCCTTGGGTGGACAAGGCGGGGAAAGGGATACAGACTGAAGGGACAGCATGCGCAAGACAGCGAGCAGGGAAAGGCCCTGTGAGTTTGTGGAATAACGCTCCACTTAGCAGGACTCTGACGTGATCAGAAAGAGGGAAAGGAGAGGAGGCTGGCAGGGTGACTTGAAGACTTGGAGTTGATGCACTAGGTGACGTAGAGCCATCGGTATTTTTAAGCAGGCGAGGATACTTTAGAAAAGGGGAATGTCCTGGAGGCAGTAGGAGGATGGTGGAGTCGTGAAGCAGTTGTGAGATCCTGCAATGGTCCAGGCAAGAGAGGCGAGGGACAGAAAGAAGACAGAGGCTTTGACCGTGCAGAGCAGGGAATGTCTCTGAGAGTGGGTCGTGAGGAGCTTCCGGGGATGCACTGGGTGTGAGGGAGGAGAGGGAGGCTGACCATCCTTTATAACTGCTTGAAAAGGCACCTATTGAAACAGACGCCGTCTCCTTAAGTTTGACCGTCACATGTCAGTAGGATGCATTTCTTTCTCCTGTGTCTTCTTGACCTTTGGTGTCTATTAGCAACCAATACATTCATTCATTCACTCATTGCTAGCGCCCTAAGCACTAGTCAGAAGTTGGCCAGATTTGCTTCTATTGTATTCATCCCACCCTCCAGAACAATAAAGCCAAAGCACAGGGAACCGTATCAGCTAAGCTCCGAACAGGAAAGGAGGTTCGCTGATAACTCCACGACCTGTGCAGACACTCCCTATGCTCAGAAACCTCACGGATGAAGTGCAAACAAGTAACCATTGGGTTTGGAAAGACCCAGGATGAAGGATCGGGTTTTGGTTCTGTTGCTCCTCCTAGGAGATGAGGGAATCTTTTCTCTACCACTCTCCAGTTCATCTTTGCAAGAAACTAATATTTTTAAAGGCCAAACTTGTGGCTTCGTTTTTCATCTTGACAGCTTCTGAAATGCAGATACATTTTGCATCAGATCAGCTTTTTTCCCCTTTGTTTTGGGGTGAGTTTAATTTCGTTCCACAAGCACCTGTGTGCAGACCAGCAAAATGCCTGTGAAATGAGCTTGTGAGGACAAGGGGATTTGACTGCAATGTGAAGCTCTAACTGGACAGTGGAGGAGCCTGTATCCTGCCTATGAGCTGGATTTGTCCCCCTGGGTGGTGGGCATCCTTCTGAGTAGAATGGGGCAAATTGTTTCATTGGATGCAGCTGGAGGCGACAGGATTTAAGGATCAGAACTTGTGTACAGACATTTTCTGTTAAAAAATTTAAACAGTGCGTGTTTCTACTTTGCAAATTTCCAGTGTACCAACTCTGCCATCTACTAGCTAACCCTCTGCCAGCCACTCCTCCTGTGTTTTGGTTTCCCCATCTGCACCTTGTATTATAAGTTCAGATGTTTTCTAGACATGCCCTGAATTAAAGGGGCATTTTTAAATCTCTGATTAAGTGCCCCATGACTTTTTCGGTTCCCCATAATGTGGCAAACCCGGGGAACAGAAAGTTCGATCGATATGGCATTTCCTTCAAAAGACTCACAAGCTATTAGTGAAGCGGGGGAGTGAACCAATAAGTTTAGAGAGCATGGTGATGAGAGCTGTGATCGAGATGAGGTAGGCATTGAGAGGGCACTGAGGAGGGGCAGCTCCGCCAGCCTGGGAAGTCAGAGGCCACTCGGAACCTGGTCAGACACATGGAAGCAGAATCTGAGTTTTGAAGGACAAGTAGGGGTTGGCTGGATGGCAAATGAGGATGCTCCTCATCACCTGGCACTCCAGGTGCAGGTGGGACAACAGCACAGAGCCTGTGATTTCACAGGAAGGGAAGGGCAGGCGGTGCACCCCCGAGGGATGGCGTGAACACGGCGGAGTGGAGAGTGGGGAGGTTAGAGGTGTGGCCAAGGGGATTGTGGGATGAGAGACAAGGGAATGGGAACACTTGCAGGCCTAAGTTTCCTCCTCTGGGATCTTACTTCTGCAACTGATACATAAGGAGCCAGACGGGTGGGAAATGATGAGTGTGATATTCTGAGTAGGTGATTGATTCCTCTGAGGGAAGAGCTTCCTTATAAAATGAACTGAAGATTGGGACATTGCCAGATCTCTATCTTGCCTCATCAGACAGGCATATAAGGCCAAGTCTTAAGCCCAGCCTGGAGCTTGCTCAGAACCCAGAAGCAGGAGCTGTGTCTGGATGGAGAATATGAAAGGGAAAGAATGAAGAATGGGGCTGGAACACTGATGTTGAGTTGCAGAGGTCAGATCTAATAGTAAACATGGCCTGAAGTAGGTTCCAGACCCACAAGCGTTTCGTGACTCATTTTCCTGTAAGAAGAATGAGTAAGAGTTGTTCAAAGAGGGGGAGAAGTTCTCATCCAAGCGGGACATGCCTGCCCTATATGGGAGACATTCTCTACGCATTGAAGAACAAGGCAAAGACAGAGGGAGAACAGTTTTTCCCTTTTGAGCACAGTGTGGGTGCTGGGAGAAATGCCCACCTCCCCTTCTGCTGTGAGCAGAGGTGTCAGTCATCAGGCGTTTGGCATGTCTACCAGATATGGGAGTGGCACTGGGGAACTGTCAGGCTAGTGGAAACACACCTTTGAGGACATCCAAGCAGGTAGCAATGGTCCAAGTCAAGAGAAGGATGAGCTCAATCCCCTAGCCTTGTAGAGCTTCTCACGCCTGCTAGGAAACTCATCCAAGCCCTCGCCTTAAACAGCATGTAACAGAAATAATGAAACAGTTACAGAGTGAGAACTGGACGCTGAAAGAAGAAAAATCAGGCAAGGTACACATGAAAATGAAAATAAAGACAGAAAAGAGTAAGCCAGATAAAAGAGGGAAGAGGAGGACGAATGGCCAGAGGGCCCCATGCAGCTGGAAGCAATGTAAGAAAGGAGGTGATGGTCCATCATCTTCACTGCCGCGTGAAGACTGTCTCTCAGACGTCTTCCTGCCTCGGCCTTCCTCTCAAGGAGCTTCCGAATACTCGCTGAAGCCGAGAACAGGAGATGAATTAAATGTCACCAGATATCCTGAAAGCATGGAATCATTAGTGACAAAGCAAGCATTCTTGAGGAGAGAAGGGGCCCCGTAATCAGTTCCCCAGAAAAGCTCTACAAGCAAGTAAAAAAAGAGCCATGGCACAGGGATGGGAATCCCAGGGGTGGACCTCTCAATTCCGAGGCCAGGACTGTCAGGGCTGATAAAGCAGCGTGTGTCTGAAGCAGAGATGAGGGCCGGGAGAACTCCGTTGCATGGAGTCCAGCAGGCATCTGGGGCCAGGGTTCTTTGAGGAGCTCAGCTTTAGCCAGAAACCAAGCCTTGAGCCGGGTTTGACCTGTTTCTATAGAGGTGACATGTCCAAGAAGGACCACTGGACCTGAAGGGTGTTGATGGACTGCAAACATGCAGAAATACCCAGACATTTGACAGGTTCAGGGCGTGAGCGTGACACAGAGCAGAGACTCAAAGACACTGAGAAGCAACAGGCAAAACAAGAGACTCCCCTTGCCATGGTGGCCCCACACCGCTTCCCATCTCTACCTGAGACCACTTCTCCCTGGGAAGAGGAGTCCACAGCATCTGTGATGGGACTCTGAGGGAACTTTGGTAGGGTGAGCGTGAGACTCAGAGATGCACATAAGAAACTAGTGACTACCAGAGGGCAGGGGCAAGGGGAAGGGGCCCAACAGGGGTAGGGGGTTAAGAGGTAGAGACCGTAAAAGTGTAAAGCAAACTACAAGGTTATACTGTAAAACACAGGGAACATAGCAAATATTTTATAATAACCGTGAATGGAGTATAACCTTTAAAAAGTATGGATTACTATATTGTACATCTGTAATTTATATATTATTATATATCGACTATATTTCCATTGGGGTTCCCTAATGGCTCAGCGGTAAAGAATCAGCCTGCAATGCAGGAGACCCAGATTCAATCCCTAGGTCGGGAAGATCCCCAGGAGGAGGGTGTGGCTACCCACTCCAGTATTCTTGCCTATAGAATCCCATGGACACAGGAGCCTGCCAGGCTACAGTCCATAGGGTCACAAAGAGTCGGATACGACTGAAGTGACTGAACATGCACACATATCAACTTCAATGAAAAAATATATATTGTGGGATTAAAAAAAAAGTCCAATGGGCCTCTTCAGATCAGAACTCTAGTTCTTAACTATCTTCAGCACCTAGAGCTCCACTGTCAACAGAGAGCTTCCGTGTAAAACAATAGAATAGACCCTTTACAAGGCGGGGGTTCTTTCTTTGTTTTGTTTTGTTTTGTTTTGCTTTACAATACTGTATTCGTCTTGCCATACATTGACATGAGTCAGCCACGAGTGTATATGAGCTCCCAGTCCCGACCCCCTCTCCCCCCTCCCACCCCACACCATCTCCCTGGATCATCTCCATGCATCAGTCCCAAGCATCCTGCATCCTGCACCGAACCTAGACTGGCGATTCGTTTCACCCACGATGTCATACATGTTACAGTGTTCTTTATGCCATTTTGCTTTCCTTTGAGATCAAAAGTATGGAAAGCACTTGGGCACCACTGTGAGCTNGAGTGTATATGAGCTCCCAGTCCCGACCCCCTCTCCCCCCTCCCACCCCACACCATCTCCCTGGATCATCTCCATGCATCAGTCCCAAGCATCCTGCATCCTGCACCGAACCTAGACTGGCGATTCGTTTCACCCACGATGTCATACATGTTACAGTGTTCTTTATGCCATTTTGCTTTCCTTTGAGATCAAAAGTATGGAAAGCACTTGGGCACCACTGTGAGCTCTCCAGGGTGCTAACCGTGTTCTTCAGACAGATTTCGGCTCTCTAGGATCCTGGCTCTACAGCACTGCAGCTCTCCTGGATTCCAAAGCGTCACTTTAACCATTTTTATTATTCCCTTTCCCACCCTTTGGATGGGAAAGACTCCAATACTAGCCACTTGAGGCGAAGAGATGACTCGTTTGAAAAGACCCTGATGCTGGGAAAGATTGAAGGTGGGAGAAGAAGGGGACAACAGAGGATGAGAGGGTTGGATGGCATCACCGACTCGATGGACATGAGTTTGAGTGAACTCCCAGAGTTGGTGATGGACAGGGAGGNGGCGAAGAGATGACTCGTTTGAAAAGACCCTGATGCTGGGAAAGATTGAAGGTGGGAGAAGAAGGGGACAACAGAGGATGAGAGGGTTGGATGGCATCACCGACTCGATGGACATGAGTTTGAGTGAACTCCCAGAGTTGGTGATGGACAGGGAGGCCTGGCATGCTGCAATCCACGGGGTCGCAAGACTCAGACACAACTGAGCGGTTGAGCTGAACTGAAACGAATCCTTTGGATATCTGAATGCCCGTCTTAGCTTGGTCCTCTCCCTTCAAACGGTTTAGTCAGAAGCAGAGTGACAGTCTCTTTTAGACAACTATAAAACAGTGTTTGTACTGAGCTGTGAAGCGTTGTTATAGTTGAAGACACCGTGGCAGCAATCACCAGGCACCATTTACTCAGCACATACTCTGCACTATTTATTAAGAGGTTTAGCTACATTCTCTCTCAAATTTCACCATCACCTTGTATTATCAGGTATTATCACCATTTTGCAAATGAGAAAATGGAGGCTCATTTTGCTTCAGATACACTGTAGAAAAGAAATAACCATGTGAGGTATTTAGAACAACGCCAGTTAGTCTAGTAAAAACACAATAAATGTTAGTTGCTAATAGTTTTTCTTTTTATGCTGTGTTGCTACTGACTTAAATATTGAGCCCCCCACAGAGAGGGATGAAAATATACTTTGATAGCTCTCCCTTTCTTCCTCCAAATATCTTTTGAAGGAGTGACAGACAAACTTGAATGGATTTTTTTTCCAAGAGAAGAGAAAAAGAATTATCAGTCAAACATGATCTATTGGTTTGGGAGTCACAGAGAGTTTGAGAGGAGACTTAAAAAGAATAGACTCTTAAGAACTGTAGCATGAGTTTATGGACAATTATACTTCACAGCTGTTCCAATGTGCCCTTCCCCTTCTGGATTAATCTGCTCAACCCTCAGCCCTTGGAGGGAGCGACCCTACAAACGTGTATCCTTGCCCCAAGGGGCACAGCTTCCTGGGCTGGAGATGGACACACCCCAAAGGGGAACAAACTTATAACTAAGTCTGAGCTGAACTAAACATAGTTACCTTTTGGGAGTTTGGAGTTGAGATTCTGAGGGAAGGGATATGTTTGCTGCAAGGCAAAAAGAGGTTGACAAAGAGAAGCAGCCAAGTTACAATACTGACTGAGCTCACAGGAGGGAGGCCAGGGACCCCTGTTGCTGAGGTCCTGGAACAGTCCCGAACCCTCCCATACCTGAGGTCTGGTGAACTGTCTTTCTCTGGAGACCTGGGAAACCACTTGGTATTTTTATTCTCTCAGTTGATGGATTAGGTTTCTATACCCTCCAAGAAAACGAATCTTTGCCAAAACCTATGGTCATCCTGTATGTTAGGATAAAACTGGGCTGTGTGATTCTGCTTTCACTTCTAAGTGTCTTATTAGACAAGAGAAACTGCTGCGTATTTGCCGGTGGAAGATGTCAGTCCTGGAGACCATGAGACAACTGAGAGAAGGTAGACTGTGTCTGGTGGAGGCTCAAGGGGTATAACTATGTTTCTACATATCTGAAGTGCTACCATCTGGCCGCAATGCAAATTTTAACATTGTAGCTTTGGGGTGAAGAGTAGGGACCAAGGATAGGAGTAACAGGGAAGATTTCAACTGTGGTTGGAGCTATGAATAGAACGGAGTCTAAACTACAAGTTGGGAGGAACTTTGTGTATCTTGTTACTGTCTTTGCTCAACTCCTCACCCACGGAGTAGCACAGAGAAGCCACTCCATATCTATTTTCATATAAGTAATTACAGAGGTGAAAATGTGTGCAAGTGAAATTGTTAGTCACTCCGTTGTTTTGACTCTTTGCATGGACTATAGCCCACGAGGCTCCTTTGTCCATGGAATTCTCCAGGCAAGAATACTGGAGGGGGTTGCCATTCCTTTTTCCAGGGGATCTTCCCGACCCAAGGATCGAAGCCAGGTCTCTAGCACTGCAGGCAGATTCTTTACTGTCTGAGCCACCAGGGAAGNCTACTTACTTGCCTGGGCTTCTGAAGACCCGCACGAGAGGGAGCCCAAGGTGGGGCACTTGCCGATATTCAAGCGGGCGCCTGTGGCCCAACGTAGAGGGTGCAAGCTCCTTGTCTGGAACTTTATTGGCTTTCCACGTAAACCAAGTTATTCAGTCTCTTTTCTCCACCTAAAATTTTCCTACTATACTAATATTTCCTAAATCTTATATCTCTAAATAAATACTTATTTCTAAGACGCTGACGCCATCCCTGCTTCGAATTCCCTGGACCTGCCAGGGCTGGACCCTGGCACCCGCGGGCTCTCACAGGTTAGACCCAAGGATTCCATCACCCTGCGTCTGCGTCTGTGTCCTTCCCTCCAAGGCGCTGTCCTGAGAGCTTAGAGAGAAGTTATTGGCATGTGAACAGAGGACAAGCTTGGCTCTCCCAGGGTCACTCGGCCTCATCCTGCTCCTGCAAGCTTTAAGAGTAGTTCTTGATCTGCCAGCTGCTGACAAGCACTCAGCCAGCCAGGAAAGGGAGCTATGCAAATAGGGGCCTGCTGGGGGAGGTGAATCTCACTTCCTTAGTTTCCTTAAGGAGAAAAATGACGCACGAGGAGGTAAATAAAATCCTCAGATGAAAATGCTATTGAAGTGCTTGTTACCCTTGTCTGTTCATGACAACAATGGTAGTAAAGCCCTTAGAATGAAAGGGCTGGAGGTTTCTCTTCAAGGCAGAAGGAAAGAGTGAATGGACATTGGAGGGTAGAGCTTGGGGAGGTGGGACTCAGGAGTAGGGTGGTCGGACAGGCACCAACAGGGTGGAGAGGCTGCTCTCCTAGAACTGGTGAACAGTTGGAAAGAAAAGCTCTCTCCATGCTTGGATGTTTCCAAAATGCCTCAAAAACCCACTCATGGTCTTCACTCACCCCACTCGCCCATAAAAGAACTGGGTCTTCAAGGTCTGCAGTTCTCAGAGAATGGCATGACTTTTCACCTTTTTAGATAAGATCTGAGAGTCGTCTTTGACACTGTGCCTTGCATCTAAAGCAGAGTATCTCAGTCTCAACACTATTGACACTTGGGACCAGGTAAGTCTTTGTTGTTGGGGATGGGGCTGTCCCGTGCATGGTGGGATATTCAGCAGCATCCCTGGTGTTTGCCTATTAGGTGCCAATAGCACAGGGCTTCCCAGGTGGCTCAGCGGTAAAGAATCTGCCTGCCAATGCAGGAGATACAGGAGATGCGGGTTCAATCCCTGGGTCTGGAAGATCCCCTGGAGGAAGAAATGGCAACCCACTCCAGTATTCTTGCCTGGGGAATCCCATGGACAGAGGAGCCTAGCGGGCTACAATCCACGGGGTCACAAAACGTCGGACGTGAATGAATGACTAAACAGGAAGCATACCCTTCCCCGAAACTCTGTGCTTTGACCCCCACCAGATGCTACAGATGTCAGACATTGCCAGATATCCCCACATCGTCTCTCGTTTGGAACCACTGATCTGAAGCAAACCACCAACAGGCTCTGCCTAGTTTATCTGCTAGGTCTGCCTACCTCTCCCTACCCTGCACCCTCATCACTAGGTTTAAGTGGTGGTTACACCCCCCCTGGACACCTGCTCCAGCAAGTCTTCTCAAGCCCCTCCTGCCTCCTCCAACCCACTTTCCAGAAGCAGCCCAGTTGACGATTCCAGAATCAACTCTGCTCATATCATCTTCCCATACAAAACCTATGGTGGCTTTCCTATTCTCTGAGGATATGGATGAAGATTCTTAACAGATTCTTCCTGCTTCACCCACTTTGGTCTTTGGGATCAAGATTCCAAAATTACTTCTCTGGGGTCTCAGGCTTTCCAGACCCCTCCATGTCAAGGATCCTTGTTAGACACTCTTAAAGCAAAGCATGTCTTTCCTTCTTAGCTTTCATTATGGTTCATAACTCCACACTGATCTGTGCCTCATCTGATTGAAGCTTCCCTCTCTCACTAGACCCTAAGTTCTGTGAGTTGCAGGGACTGTGTAGGTTATCATGCTTCAGCCTACCCTTGGCACCTAGCACAGTGCCTGGCATATAAACCTTTGCTGAAGGGATGGAAATATGTGGAGATGGCCTGATGGGTTAAAATCCTAGCCAGTGGTGGTCCCTGAACTTGAAAGCAAGGCTTTCAGGACCAGAAATGTACCTTCTATTCACTACTGCTGTTTTACCTTCATGTATTTCTTCGTTTCACAAGTCTTTCCTGAGAACCTACTATGTGCCAGATGCAGACTGACACTGATTATTTCAGACCAGATAGGCTTGGCCATGGTGATGCAGTGTATCCCCGTCTAGCAGTAGAGACAGACATCAACCCAGCAGCAACCGCCCTGGGAGGACTGTGAAAGGGGCAGCGCTGATACGCAGAAGGCTGGTGTGTGCTCTGAGGCCATGGAACAGAAGCCACCGCAGCTTCTCCTCCACGTCACTGTGTTTTCAGACGAAGCAGAAAAGGACAGCTTTATTGCTTTGCCAGGCCAACAGAGTCATTCCAGGCTTCTGCCTCAAAACATTATATGTCTGATCACCTCATTGCTTCTTACTTTAACTACCCAGGAAGTGGGAGTTGAGTTTCTTTGAGAAAAGACAGGGAGGCATAGTATAAAACAGGAGTTAACCTGGATGTCATTGATTTGCAGAAATGGCACCAATCTGAAGATGTTATTTGGCATTTATATTGTTGTTCACTCAGTCGTGTCCAGCTCTTTGTGACCCCATGGACTGCAGCACACCAGGCTTCCCTGTCATTCACCATCTCCACGAGTCAAACTCATGTCCATTGGGCCGCTGATGCTGTCCAACCATCCCATCGCATGGCATTTATATTGAATTCCCTAAACAGATTTCCAAATGTTTGTTTTCAGAATGCCTTGAACTCAGAGAAATAAGGCACACTAGCATTTCTTCTTACTTGATTAAAACAAAAAAATCAGTGGCATGGCCAACAGATGAATGACTGGTACAGTTGGAAATAAAGCTTTAAGTTAAGTTAGGTCAGTTGAGCAGTCATCTGTGGCCGCTTGCTACCTGCCGATTCACTGTGAGGTGGAGAGGATGCCAAGGTTCTGGGGCTACTAAGACAAAGAAAACAAAAGTCTTGTCCGCTAGGAGTTTACAGCTTCCAAGACGAAAGGAGCCACACGAATCTCTGCATGGATGTAAAACTGTTACTGTGGGAGTATAAGTGCTTTTGTCTCATTATTCAGGTGTCAGGCCAAACCTCACCTCCAAGAGGCTTTCTCTGATCACCTTGACCTCACCCTCTCTGCCAGTCACCTCCTCTCTCGTTACTTCATATTAATTTCCTCACAGCACCTGTCTCTTTCTGAATTGCATAGCCGTTTATGTTGTATTCATACTGATTCCCCAGCTAGAATGTAAGGTCTACACTATCTGGCTCCCCTCCATACTCTGGAGCCTAAAACAGCATCTGGTAGGTGGTTGGCACTGAATGAATGAGTGGATGGATGGATCGATGGATGGATGAATATTCCGAGGGAAGGCCAGTCAGTCCTCCCTTGGGAGGTTGAAGGAAGCTGCACAGGAGAGGTGATATTTGAACTGGGTCTTGAAGTAGGCGTTCTTTGGGTGGATGAGAAGGGGAGCATCAGACATGAATGTTTTCACGTTTGGAGGTGGCAGGAAGAGGGATGGTGGTGGGACGGGAAGCATGACAGGTTGTGAATGGGTGTGAAGGCCACATTCCCAGAAAGGAGACTTTCCCCTCTCGGGAAGTTGCAGATAATGAGACTTTTTAAGTACACGAAAGGTGGGGCCAGATCTCTAATCCACAAATCTTCCTCCAGTGGCATGAAAAAATGAGGCTGGTTAACTGAGAAAATTAATGAATCTTTCCCNTGGGACGGGAAGCATGACAGGTTGTGAATGGGTGTGAAGGCCACATTCCCAGAAAGGAGACTTTCCCCTCTCGGGAAGTTGCAGATAATGAGACTTTTTAAGTACACGAAAGGTGGGGCCAGATCTCTAATCCACAAATCTTCCTCCAGTGGCATGAAAAAATGAGGCTGGTTAACTGAGAAAATTAATGAATCTTTCCCAGGAGAGAGGAACAGAATTTGTAAGCATCTAATTGAGGACATCCACAAAACAATTTTTTTTTTTTTTTTTGTCTTTGCTGACATCAGAAATCCTTTAAAATCCCCCAGCTCCTACTGTAAAGTTGTCTTAGGCAGTGAGCATGTTGAACCGTGCGTGGAAGGTTTCCACATCTTCCCACCCAGGGTCATCTGGGATTTAACACTGAACAACTTAGAAGAAGGGCTAAGAAGCTGAAGGACTAATTAAGTCCCGATTGGGTAAAGAACATGGGTTTCTAACAGTGAGTTTGTGAGGTATTTTTAAGTACTCCCGGAGGGAGGTGAACAGAATAAAAGCTTCATCATTAAGTATCTTCCCAGTAAATGGAGCCTCCTCGTTAGTTAGAAGAAAGCCTCATCAACTAAGAGTTATATATCATACTCACAAATTTCTCTTTCTTAATGTCTATTAAAAGTAATGGCTGGTAAGTGTGAGCAGCCATATATATATATATAAAGCACATACTGTGGCCGGGCACTGTCAACGATATTTTATATTCTTTAATTCTAGTGGACATCCTTTGAGCTATTATTTGCCCTCATTTTGCAGGTGAGGAAACAGAAGTGAAGGGTCAGATCCATTGCCCAGGACCATGCAGCCAGTAAGTAGCACAGCAGGGGTGGTAATCCAGGTTCAAACACAGACTATAACAGGGATCAAAACTACAGACACCGGAGTCTGAGCCTGGGCTGTGGGAGCTGACTACTCAACGCCATGTGAGGTCGGGTTGGCCATTCAGCCTCAGAGCTGGGGCTTCTCTGTCTGGAATGAGGGCTCATGAGGTCCCTGCTTCAGAGGCACGTTGTGAGTGGATGCACTGGTGCCCCAGGTTCACCAAGAGGATGTGGGCGCCAAGCACTCTGCATGGAACCTGACGCCTGGAAACCACCAGATATAGTTCATGGTCCACACTGCAGGAGTGGCTGAAATGTCTCTGTTTTAATCCGGGAGCGGTCCATCTCCACTGCAGAAAACCAGATGCTAAATGACACCGCCACACTCTCCCTGGTCCTCTGCCACTGGCCACACCAAACCTCACTCGTGAGACGCTCCCAAAATCGAGGTCTTGCCCACTGGGGCAACTTCATGTCCACTCTACTTTTCTTGGGTCAGGGTTTTTCTACCTTGGTATTCTGAGCTTTGGAGTCAACTAGTTCTTTGTAGTCGTGGTTGTCCTGTGTGCTGTAGGGTGCTCAGCGGCATCCCTGGCCTCTTCCCACTAGGTGCTGGTAGCTCTCCCTTTATTGCGACAACCAAAAATGTCCCCAGACATTGCCAGATACTCTGGTGGCACAATCGCCCCCTAGTTAGGAACCACTGGCTCAGGTGAAAATTCACAGTGATTTATGAAGCTGAAGACCAAACTAGAGGTTTCTGGGATTCAAAGAGGTAGATTGTCCCTTACTCAAACAGTTCACAGCACTTATTAAATTGAGATGAATTCCCACTGGGGAGCCACGGCAGGGCAATCGACAAATGACCATAGATGGTGAGTTCATCAAGCTCCTGCTACCAGTCCACAGTGTCTCCTAGATTGCTAATTTTCCATTAAAGGAGCCATGCCATTTAATAAGCATTCGGTCACGGCTCCTTAAGGTGGAATGGAAGCATGGGGACCCAGTGAGGGTCTCTTTCACATTTTTAATGAGAGCGACAGCTATGTTCACGCACTCAACATTTATTGCTGCTGCTAAGTCTCTTCAGTCGTGTCCGACTCTGTGCAACCCCATAGACGGCAGCCCACTAGGCTCCCCCGTCCCTGGGATTCTCCAGGCAAGAACACTGGAGTGGTTGCCATTTCCTTCTCCAATGCATGAAAGTGAAAAGTGAAAGTGAAGTCGCTTAGTCGTGTCCAACTCAGTGAACCTATGGACTGCAGCCCATCAGGCTCCTCTGTCCATGGCATTTTCCGGGCAAGAGTACTGGAGTGGGGTGCCATTGCCTTCTCCAACATTTATTGAGTGCCTGCTATATGAAATATCACATATTAAGCCTGTAACAGCACTGGGAAAAAAGACTGAAGTCTTTTATGCCAAACTGCCTCATGGAAGGAATGCTAATTGATTTTCCTAATAGTTACTGAAAACCTACTATGTGGCAAGCCATAAGCTAGGCTCTGGGTAGAACGCGCTGAGAGAAAAGGATGTTTACTGCTCCTGAGCTCTTGAGACCTAGAGTCAAGCCATGGGTCTCCGTGCAGTGTCCTTTGACCAGCAGCACCAGCCTTATTTGCTGTTGTGGACTGAACTGTGTCTTCCCCCAAAGAGATGTCAAAGTCTTAACCCCAGTACTTCAGGATGTGACTTTGTTTGGGAATAGGGTCTCCATAGAGGTAAACAAGATAAAATGAGGTCAGTCATAATGTGTCCAGTATGATGGGTCTCTTGATGTAAAGGGGAAATTAGGACAGAGACAAATGATTTGCAGGGGGAGGGCCATGTGAGGACACACAGGGGAAATGCCCCGTGCAGATAGAGGACGAGAAGATGCTGCCACAATCCAGGGGACACCAGGGGCTGCAGGGAGAGCAGGAGGCGGAGGAAGTAAGGAAGGCGCCTTCCCTGACCCACCAGAGAGCGGAGCCCTGACAGCGATTTGTTCTTAGACTTGCAGCCTCCAGAACTGCAATAGCAGACATTCCCGTTGTTTTCGGTACTTTATCACGGCGGCCCTAGGAAGCTAAGGCACCTGAAAACGTGGGAGAAATGCAAATTCTTGGCCCCCACCCCAGATCAGAGGCACTGTGCCCTGTATGGAGATCGGGCGGTCTGTGTCTTAACAAGGCCTCCTGGGGCTGCTGATGCCCGCTGGAGTGCGGGAGCGACTGATGGAAAGCAGTGGTTCTCGAGACTGGCTGCACGTGAGATTTACCAGGGTGGCCTTCAAACAAGAACAGTGTCTTCGAAATTCTGACAGGGATTCTGATAGGAGTGTTCTAACGTGCACCCAGGCTAAGAATGGCTGGTCCAGAGCGATGTCTGTCACATGCGCGTGTGCAGGTCTCAGCGGGAACGGCGTCACGTGGGAGTTTTGCGAAAATGCAGATCCTGATCCGGCTGGGTTGGCGTGGGGCCTGAGACCTGCACTTCTGCCGTGCTCTGGGCGGATGTCTTGTTGGTCCAGGGCTTAAGAAGTAAGAGTCGTGTAGCTCTAACACTAAAGTTGATGGTAGTAACAGTTTTAAGTTCATAGAAGCATTATTCACAGTTGCTAAAATGTGGGAGTGACCGAAGTGTCCACTGACAGATGAACGGATAAACAAAATGTGGTCTATACATATAATGTACTATTCAGTTCAGTTGCTCAGTCGTGTCAGACTCTGTGACCCCATGAACTGCAGCACACCAGGCCTCCCTGTCCTTTACTATCTCCTGCAGCCTACTCAAACTCATGTCCCTTGAGTCAGTGATGCCATCCAGCCATCTCAGCCTCTGTCATCCCCTTCTCCTCCCACCTTCAATCTTTCCCAGCATCAGGGTCTTTTTAAATGAGTCAGTTCTTTGCATCAGGTGGACAAAGTACCGGAGTTTCAGCTTTAGCATCAGCCCTTCCAATGAATACTCAGGATTGATTTCCTTTAGGATGGACTGTTTGGATCTCCTTGCAGTCCAAGAGACTCTCAAGAGTCTTCTCCAACACCACAGTTCAAAAGCATCAATTCTTTGGCACTCAGCTTTCTTTATAGTCCAACTCTCACATTCATACATGACTACTGGAAAAACCATAGCTTTGACTAGACTGACCTTTGTTGGCAAAGTAATGTCTTTGCTTTTTAATATGCTATCTAGGTTGGTCATAACTTTTCCAAGGAGCAAGTGTCTCTTAATTTCATGGCTGCAGTCACCATCTGCAGTGATTTTGGAGCCCCCCCCAAATAAAGTCGGCCACTGTTTCCACTGTTTTCCCATCTATTTGCCATGAAGCGATGGGACCAGATGCCATGATCTTAGTTTTCTGAATATTGAATTGTAAGCCGACTTTTTCACTCTCCTCTTTCACTTTCATCAAGAGGGTCTTTAGTTCTTCTTTGCTTTCTGCCATAAGGGTGGTGTCGTCTGCATATCTGATGTTATTGATATTTCTTCCAGCAATCTTAATTCCAGCTTGTGCTTCATCCAGTCCAGTATTTCTCTGCATATAAGTTAAATAAGCAGAGTGACAATATACAGCCTTGATGCATTCCTTTTCCTATTTGGAACCAGTCTGTTGCTCCATGTCCAGTTCTATCTGTTGCTTCTTGACCTGCTTACAGACTTCTCAGGAGGCAGGTCAGGTGGCCTGGTATTCCCATCTCTTTGATAATTTTCCACAGTTTGTTGTGGTCCACACAGTCAAAGGCTTTGGCATAGTCAATAAAGCCAAATGGACTATTATTCAGTCTTAAAAAGGAAGCAAATTCTGTAACATGCAGAACATGCAACATGGATAAACCTTAAGGACATTACAGTGAAATAAACCAGTCACACAATTATACATAGTGTATGATTCCACTTAAATAAAGTACTTAGAGTAATAAAAATCATATAGACAGAAACTAAAATGACTCCCAGGGGCTGGAGCGGGAGGAGAATGGGGAATGATTACTTAGTGGGTATAGAGTTTTGGTTTATAAGATGAAGAGAGTTAAAGAGTTGGATGTTGGAGATGATTTCACAGTGCTAAGGATGTCTTCAATACCACTGAACTGTACACTCTAAAATAGCTGAGATGGTTAATTTTGTGTTATGTGTCTTTTGCCACAGTAAAAACATTGAAAAAAATGTCTAAGAAAGAGTGTTGACACATTCTTAACAATACGCAACAGACAGCTGGGCTAGATGTATCTGAACTCACTCCCATTGTCCTTGGTCACTGGACACTAACACGGGCTGCAGGCTGGAGCTGATGGCTGGGCTTAGAGTCTGAGATGAGACTGGGATGTGCATGGGGGAATGATGAGCAGGAGGCACAACAAAGACCTCAGGCCGATGTCAGGGGCAGCCAAGGCGGTATCTGTATCTCCTCGCAATGCTCGGCGCGGTCACCTTTACTGTACAAGTTGGTGTCCTGATCTGACCATAATGCCAAATATTTTTAAGGTCTTTCCCAGGACAAGCAGCCTGAATATCCAAGAAACTCAGAGAAAGAGAATTCTAAGGTCAACGAATGAGCTGCAAAATGATGAGTCGCAGCTGGGCTATCATGGAATTGTATGGACGATGCCCAGCTCTCCCCAAGCTTCTCTGCGATATTCCTAAAAACTGATGCCCAGTGTTTGACTGTCTGAGCTGAAATCTTTTTCTGTAAAACCCATCCCTCTTGGGGCCCGCACAAAGACGACAATTTCCATCTGTAACATGATGCTGGGCAAACAATTTCACCTCTCGAGGCAGCGATTTCATCATCTATAAGATGGGAATAATTTCAGGCCCTCTCCTGCATGAAGCTCTCATAAGTACAAAATGAGTACATGATACACAGAAAGTGATCTGAAAAACAACACCTAGAATTATCACTACGACTCTTCGTGAACCTTTACAAAACAGTTTCATGCTTGCCACTGTGTCTTCTCCCCTGTTAGATTTCTCCTCTCAATTCTTCAGTTTTCCCCTCTTGTAGAGATCCAAGCCTTTTGCTTTCATCCGGACCATCCTTTCTCAAACTGCATTCTAAGGCTAGTAGATCCTCAAGATATTAATAGTAGTTCCTTGAGAAACAAAGCTTGGGAAACACTTTGTATACCAGATGCCTCCCTTAAAGGTTTATAACGTATCTTGGTATAATAAAGGTTCTGAAAAGGCCTAAGCATAAACGGTTGTTTATATGGGTTCGTGTGCATGCCTTGTGTGTGGGAATGTTAAGCTGATTTGATATTTGTGACAGTCGATTATTCATCATCTGATTTAAAACAATTCCATAGACTCTTCAATCAGCAGCTCCAATTCAGTTAAGCCTGGAAACACTTGCACGTGGCTCGTCCTAGCTGAATATGTCTTTGAAAACATACATGTTCTGTGGGACACGTTTCCTTTCTAACCTTGCTCATCTGCTGATGTGATAACTGTGGTTTTCTTTCTGTGCCTAAATCCAAACCGCTGATAAATAATCCCATGACAGTGCTAAATCGACACCAGTCCACCAATCTGCTCTTTCCCTCTCTGGAACCACCACCTTTTCTGCCACCCATCCACAAGGACATCCTATTATCGGAGGATTGCATTCCTTCTTTAAATTATTCTCTCAAGTTTCACTCTACAGTTTGACTATAAATTTGGACTCAATTGTCTGGGTGAAATCTCATAAAAGTCCTTTCAATTGAAGCTGTCTTTTTTCCCTCCACTAGATCAACAGATTGTTGGCCTGTCTTAACTGGTCATTTCAGTCTCGAGATTCTGATTGATTGTCTATGGAGATGCGTTGAGTGTAAACGCTTTGGGCGACACTGATGACTAATGCTTGGGAAACTGTGTGAACCAAAATAAATCTGGAAAGAAATAACCTAAAGTTACCCAGAAACAAATGCATTTGTGCACAGTCCGAGCAACAAGAGCCGAAGCTTCCCCAGTCTCCTCCTAATCTTTATAAACGATTTTCTCCTGAGCCACTTGGCACATTTCCATCACGCCCTTCTGAATATGTATAGACACAGCAGGTAATTTAAGATTGCTGCAAGTGTCTGACAAAAACATAGTGCGTGTTCAACTTGTTTAGGAAACATCTTAATGACAAGCAAAGCAATTTATAGAGGACATATTTTTACAGCACAGTAACATCAACATTTATTATTTGGGCCATAACTGGGAAAGAAAACAGACTTCCCCCATTTAGACAACAAAATTAAATTCCTAGGAAGGCAATAGAGAAATAGGCACAATCTTCAATATAGTTATGGGATAAAATAATATTCTTTTAGAAATATGGTGGAAAACATGGAAAGAATAGTATAATGGCCTGATCAAATATTTCCAAGATATAATTTTGCAGTACAATTCTTTCCAAGGGGCTAAAATTAGATATTATAAAAATTCAAGGTAATCAATCTACTGTAGACATTTCCCCCCCAAGAATGCAACTATACTGGGTAATCATTATATGTACTTATTATTTGCAACTCATTTTCCCCAAAGAATTAATAATGTCTAAGGAGCTTTTTCTTTAGGGTTACAAAGGTTCTGAAAAGTCTTGCAGGGTTAGCAACTTTATTTAGGTTAGGCAGGATGTGGGCAAATGGTTTCTTTTCCTTTTCTCTCCATCTTATTTATATTCCAATTCCTAAGAACTAAACAATTGTATATTTCCAAATGCAGTCTCTAATACACTATATATTTAGGTACTATAAATACAAACCTCTTGGTTTGGAATTTAAAGTTCTACACAGGGAATGCTACTGAAATAAATGTAGGTGGACAACTGACTGGGAGATGAGCCAGCAAGCTGGGGGAGGAAAAGGCAGTGCACTCCAGTGTTCCTGCCTGGAAAATCCCACGGACAGAGGAGCCTGCGGGCTGCAGTCCCTGGAGTCACAAGGAGTCAGACGCGACTTAGTGACTAAACCGCTGCTACCACTGTCTCCGGTAGCTTGAGAAAGTCGTGTGGAATCTGGTTTTGCCTACTTGCTCAACAAACGCCAACCGCACACCTGCTGTGTGGATAGAGCACGCCGTTGGGCCTTCTGAGACCCATCAGATGCAGTGCTCACTCCGCACCCACAGGTTCTCCATATTTGTTTGCTTTCAGTTAAGATGTCACCTTCGTAAGTCCTTCTTGTTACTCGAATCCCTACTGTTGCCACTCCAAAATACATCTTTCCTCAATACTCTTTTTGCCAGCAAACGAGCCAAGCTCCTTCCTTACTGAGAAGGTCGTGACTTTACTCCGTTATGAGCTACCTCCACTTCCACCTCCCCGTCTCAAATCCTACTTGCCCCAGTCAAGAACTGCTGGTGTCGTCCTTGCCACTTGGCCCTTCTGCACCTGTCGGAGTCAATCCCACACAAGTGCTGCTGAGTTTTCCCCCTAGACAGCCCTCAGAGTTGCGCCCTTCTCTGACTCCACCATCAATCAGATCAGCACCTCTCTCTTCTTTGGGACAATATATTAATAGTGGTCTCCTAGTGGGCGTGTTTCTTGCCTCTGTTTCTTCTTAATACTCAAACCAGAGCGATATTTCCAAAGTGCACCTCTCAGTGTGTCCCCCTGCCGCTTACATTATTTAAATAATCTAATGCCAGGCTTATCTGCACCCAAGCTCCTGCTCCTCTCTACGCTCCATCCCATGGGCCTTGCTTCAGTCTTTCGTACCCAGCATGCTCACACTGGCCACAGGAACTTTGCTTATGCTTTGCTTTGGTGTCTCTTTCCAGCCTCACCTTTCTTGAGCTCTCTTTCCTGGAGTGTTCTTTGTACCCCTTCTTGCTTGGTTGNAGGACAAGCAGCCTGAATATCCAAGAAACTCAGAGAAAGAGAATTCTAAGGTCAACGAATGAGCTGCAAAATGATGAGTCGCAGCTGGGCTATCATGGAATTGTATGGACGATGCCCAGCTCTCCCCAAGCTTCTCTGCGATATTCCTAAAAACTGATGCCCAGTGTTTGACTGTCTGAGCTGAAATCTTTTTCTGTAAAACCCATCCCTCTTGGGGCCCGCACAAAGACGACAATTTCCATCTGTAACATGATGCTGGGCAAACAATTTCACCTCTCGAGGCAGCGATTTCATCATCTATAAGATGGGAATAATTTCAGGCCCTCTCCTGCATGAAGCTCTCATAAGTACAAAATGAGTACATGATACACAGAAAGTGATCTGAAAAACAACACCTAGAATTATCACTACGACTCTTCGTGAACCTTTACAAAACAGTTTCATGCTTGCCACTGTGTCTTCTCCCCTGTTAGATTTCTCCTCTCAATTCTTCAGTTTTCCCCTCTTGTAGAGATCCAAGCCTTTTGCTTTCATCCGGACCATCCTTTCTCAAACTGCATTCTAAGGCTAGTAGATCCTCAAGATATTAATAGTAGTTCCTTGAGAAACAAAGCTTGGGAAACACTTTGTATACCAGATGCCTCCCTTAAAGGTTTATAACGTATCTTGGTATAATAAAGGTTCTGAAAAGGCCTAAGCATAAACGGTTGTTTATATGGGTTCGTGTGCATGCCTTGTGTGTGGGAATGTTAAGCTGATTTGATATTTGTGACAGTCGATTATTCATCATCTGATTTAAAACAATTCCATAGACTCTTCAATCAGCAGCTCCAATTCAGTTAAGCCTGGAAACACTTGCACGTGGCTCGTCCTAGCTGAATATGTCTTTGAAAACATACATGTTCTGTGGGACACGTTTCCTTTCTAACCTTGCTCATCTGCTGATGTGATAACTGTGGTTTTCTTTCTGTGCCTAAATCCAAACCGCTGATAAATAATCCCATGACAGTGCTAAATCGACACCAGTCCACCAATCTGCTCTTTCCCTCTCTGGAACCACCACCTTTTCTGCCACCCATCCACAAGGACATCCTATTATCGGAGGATTGCATTCCTTCTTTAAATTATTCTCTCAAGTTTCACTCTACAGTTTGACTATAAATTTGGACTCAATTGTCTGGGTGAAATCTCATAAAAGTCCTTTCAATTGAAGCTGTCTTTTTTCCCTCCACTAGATCAACAGATTGTTGGCCTGTCTTAACTGGTCATTTCAGTCTCGAGATTCTGATTGATTGTCTATGGAGATGCGTTGAGTGTAAACGCTTTGGGCGACACTGATGACTAATGCTTGGGAAACTGTGTGAACCAAAATAAATCTGGAAAGAAATAACCTAAAGTTACCCAGAAACAAATGCATTTGTGCACAGTCCGAGCAACAAGAGCCGAAGCTTCCCCAGTCTCCTCCTAATCTTTATAAACGATTTTCTCCTGAGCCACTTGGCACATTTCCATCACGCCCTTCTGAATATGTATAGACACAGCAGGTAATTTAAGATTGCTGCAAGTGTCTGACAAAAACATAGTGCGTGTTCAACTTGTTTAGGAAACATCTTAATGACAAGCAAAGCAATTTATAGAGGACATATTTTTACAGCACAGTAACATCAACATTTATTATTTGGGCCATAACTGGGAAAGAAAACAGACTTCCCCCATTTAGACAACAAAATTAAATTCCTAGGAAGGCAATAGAGAAATAGGCACAATCTTCAATATAGTTATGGGATAAAATAATATTCTTTTAGAAATATGGTGGAAAACATGGAAAGAATAGTATAATGGCCTGATCAAATATTTCCAAGATATAATTTTGCAGTACAATTCTTTCCAAGGGGCTAAAATTAGATATTATAAAAATTCAAGGTAATCAATCTACTGTAGACATTTCCCCCCCAAGAATGCAACTATACTGGGTAATCATTATATGTACTTATTATTTGCAACTCATTTTCCCCAAAGAATTAATAATGTCTAAGGAGCTTTTTCTTTAGGGTTACAAAGGTTCTGAAAAGTCTTGCAGGGTTAGCAACTTTATTTAGGTTAGGCAGGATGTGGGCAAATGGTTTCTTTTCCTTTTCTCTCCATCTTATTTATATTCCAATTCCTAAGAACTAAACAATTGTATATTTCCAAATGCAGTCTCTAATACACTATATATTTAGGTACTATAAATACAAACCTCTTGGTTTGGAATTTAAAGTTCTACACAGGGAATGCTACTGAAATAAATGTAGGTGGACAACTGACTGGGAGATGAGCCAGCAAGCTGGGGGAGGAAAAGGCAGTGCACTCCAGTGTTCCTGCCTGGAAAATCCCACGGACAGAGGAGCCTGCGGGCTGCAGTCCCTGGAGTCACAAGGAGTCAGACGCGACTTAGTGACTAAACCGCTGCTACCACTGTCTCCGGTAGCTTGAGAAAGTCGTGTGGAATCTGGTTTTGCCTACTTGCTCAACAAACGCCAACCGCACACCTGCTGTGTGGATAGAGCACGCCGTTGGGCCTTCTGAGACCCATCAGATGCAGTGCTCACTCCGCACCCACAGGTTCTCCATATTTGTTTGCTTTCAGTTAAGATGTCACCTTCGTAAGTCCTTCTTGTTACTCGAATCCCTACTGTTGCCACTCCAAAATACATCTTTCCTCAATACTCTTTTTGCCAGCAAACGAGCCAAGCTCCTTCCTTACTGAGAAGGTCGTGACTTTACTCCGTTATGAGCTACCTCCACTTCCACCTCCCCGTCTCAAATCCTACTTGCCCCAGTCAAGAACTGCTGGTGTCGTCCTTGCCACTTGGCCCTTCTGCACCTGTCGGAGTCAATCCCACACAAGTGCTGCTGAGTTTTCCCCCTAGACAGCCCTCAGAGTTGCGCCCTTCTCTGACTCCACCATCAATCAGATCAGCACCTCTCTCTTCTTTGGGACAATATATTAATAGTGGTCTCCTAGTGGGCGTGTTTCTTGCCTCTGTTTCTTCTTAATACTCAAACCAGAGCGATATTTCCAAAGTGCACCTCTCAGTGTGTCCCCCTGCCGCTTACATTATTTAAATAATCTAATGCCAGGCTTATCTGCACCCAAGCTCCTGCTCCTCTCTACGCTCCATCCCATGGGCCTTGCTTCAGTCTTTCGTACCCAGCATGCTCACACTGGCCACAGGAACTTTGCTTATGCTTTGCTTTGGTGTCTCTTTCCAGCCTCACCTTTCTTGAGCTCTCTTTCCTGGAGTGTTCTTTGTACCCCTTCTTGCTTGGTTGCTGCTGCTGCTGCTGCTGCTGCTAAGTCACTTCAGTCATGTCCGACTCTTAGTGACCCCGTGGACTGCAGCCCACCAGGCTCCTCCATCCATGGGATTTTCCAGGCAAGCGTACTGGAGTGGGGTGCCATTGCCTTCTCCGTCTTGCTTGGTTAACACTATCTTATTCTCTTGATTCACCCCACATACCATTTCTACAAAAAGGCCTCCCATGACTTCCTTGTCAGGCCCATCTATCCTGCTATTGACTCTCCAGGAACCATGACCATCTCTCTCTCAACATGTGTCATTTTGGTTGGTATCATTGTTTGACTAACGTTGGTCTTTCCTACTAGATAGATAGTAAGCTACATGAAAACAACACACGTTTAGATTTTGTTCATTTTTTTCCTGCATAGCAACCAGTATAGTTTTGGCTTATACCATATACCTAGAAGATATTTATGGAATAGATTTCTTGATTCATAATGCCACAGAGATCCATGGCTATTCATGGATTTTATGCAAGTGCTTTGCTGGGTGAATTCCTTTTACTGACCACTCTAAAGAAAGTGAGCCAAAGCTTGAATGCTTATTTCTTTTTAGTTGCTCCAAACACTTTCTATGCCAAGCACTGTCCTAAACTTTGCTTGCATACACTCATTTAATCCTCACAGCACTCTAAGAGATGGATGCTATCGTATCTCCATAGTATGGATGGGGAAACTGAGGCCTATGTGTTAATTAACCTGTCCAGGATTATGGAGGCAGTTCAGCATCACATTCTTACCACAATGCAGAATACCACAGGCTAAGGGCTCAATAAATCCTTGTAGAATGACTGACTGACTGAGCAGATGAAATAGCAAAGCTGGTCTCACAAAAGCCACAGCGCCCTAACAGTTTTTATTTTGCCCACTTCTCCTGGTCCCTGCTGTCACACACACACATCTCCACCTTGGCCACTTCTCACTGGAACTATCAACGTCTCCCTCACTTTCCTTCCTGCATCTGCTATTCCCTCTGTCTACCTCAGTCACCTGCTGTGTGGTCAGAGTGTCTTTCAGAATGCAGCCAGACCCATCACTCCCCTTCCTGAGATTCCTTCCTGCTTCTCATTGTCCTTTGGACACTGACCCAGGTGCCCGTTTGGCCGACAAAGTCCATGGTGGGTGTCTCTTTCCAGCCTCACCTTTCTTGAGCTCCCACAGGTGACAACCTCCATCCTGTCCTGGGGACTTTGTAAGTCTGGGCCTCTGCCCGGAGTACCCTTTACCCTCTGCTCTCCCAGTTAATTCCTACTGGGTGTTCAGGCCTCAGTACTTCTGGAGGACTGAATAACGACCCCAACAGTATCCAGGTCCCAATCCCTGGGACCCGGGAATGTATCTTAGATGGCAAATGTGATTTTCCTAAGGGCTGTGACCACATCTGTATTTCACCAGAGGCATCACTTTCTTCACATTGTCCTATACTATCATCCTTCACGTTGACATTTTGGTCTTTAATGACCTTGTGTGAAGGGGAAATGCTCAATCAGTATTGATAAAATCATGGGTCTGACGAGCCAGTCAGCTATATGTATGTATTTGCTAGTTCATCTTTAAATAATTCAACTATGTGCACACGTGTTCCTTGCAACACTAGTCACACCCGTCAAGAGGCAGACACAGCCTGAAGAACGGATGAGTGAATACGCAAAGGGTGGTTCATCCACACTGTGGAAAACTTTTCAGCCATAAAAAGGAGAGGAAGACTGCTTCGTGCTACTACATGGGTGAACCTTGAAGACACTGTGCTCAGGGAAAGACGCCAGTCACAAAAACTACAGACTGTGTGATTCCACTGATATGAATGGCCCAGGAGTTACACCCGCAGAGAGAAAGGTGGCGGACGGTCCCCAGGGGCTGGCGTTGGGTGGGAGGGACAGCCATGTAACGAGTCTTAGGTGACCCTTCGGGGTGGTGGGAAAATTCTGGAACTGGACGTAGGCGGTTGATGCACTGACTGTTCCTGAACTGTTCATTTTAAAGCGATTGATTTTATGTCATGTGAATTGTACCTCGATCAAAAAATAAGTACGCCACTTTTCTTTCTCAACGGAGTAATACTTCTTTCACAGCTTCCACAGCTGAGGAAGCAGTGTGCCCCGTCTGCTGCCCTTCCTCATCTTGGGGTGCTTTCCCCAATGCACGTGAGCTGCTACACATGCTGAAAAGCCTGCCGACTTCATCTAGAAACACCAAGAGGGAAACCTGCCATTCTGTCTGTCAGCTTCAGGCAGGAGGAGCTGAAGGAGCTCTGATCGCGTCCCTGGGGGGTGGCCCGTGAGAAAGCTCTGCCTCGGGAGTCAGTGTTTATCTTCACTCGGCCGTGAGATGGGCAGCCGCGGTGGACTGCTTTTCTGAGCACGTTTCAGTGCAGTGAACACGGCAGGAAGTGGGATGCCCTGTGGAGGGGATGTCCTCCGCGTGCCCCTCTCCAGCACCACCCCCACGGCTGTTGCCTGCTGATCTCCTGGCATAAGGGAGGGTCCAGGCAGAGCCTTCTGCTTCCTCTCCCTAAAGGAGCAGCCTCCAGGACAGGCAGTCCTGGCGGCGGGCAGAGCAGAAGGATGATGGCAGTCCTTTCAGACACACGTGCATCTTTTGCGTGCGGGCAGTTACAGTCAGCTTCCCTTCTAGACACTCCGTCTCAGGGGTTTTTGTGTTAGAAACAGTTGGTGGCAGAAGGCCTGGGGACTGACCAGCCACGCTGCTCAGATGCAGGTGAGGCTGCTGGCTCTGCCCTGGGCGCGGCTGCAATTCCATCTGCTGGCGGGGTTGGCACCAAGTGTGGCTCCGGAGAGATTCATAGGGCTCAGTGGGCGTGACCTCTCCTGCCAAGGAGCGCGGAGGAGGACTGCTCAAGTCCTGGCCAGCTCGAAGACAGATGATCAACCAGTCATCATGTCACCATGAATCCACAAACCACCCCCCCCCCCCCCCCCCCCCCCCCCCCCCCCCCCCCGCCCCCGGCC
>SJYA01002434.1:1250144-1274898 GCA_006410615.1 Neotragus moschatus | reverse complement strand
CCGAGACCCCCCACCCCCCCCCCCCCCCCCCCCCGGCCGGCTGCAGGCACTGTGCATGGTGCTGCAGAGACAGTGGTGGATTGCAGTGATGGGTGAATGCAGAGCTTCTGGTCTCTTTGGGAAGACAAAGGACCATTTGTTCACTCTGAAGCTCTCTGTGTCTAGTCAAGACTGTGGGCAGGTTAAAAGACTGTGGAAGTTGGTTGGAGGAGGGGCTGCAGGGGAAGGCGGGTGCCGAGCGCTAGAGGGAGTAGGTTGACAACGTGTGTCCTGACAGCCCATCACCAGCTTCACGCAGGTCACATTTCCGGGTCACATAGCATTGGGTCCTCAAGGAGAAAGTCACAGCTCAGCGAGGACGCGAAGCTCAAGGTGGGCTCTTTATCCCACGGTCCTCATTCGAGGATAACAAAGCGACTTCAGACACTCAGCTGGAAATACCAACCGAAGGTTCAAGAAAGGGCCCGATATGAGACCCATAAAAGCTGGCGCAAGGTCGGCTTGATGGTGACTCCATAAAATTCTCGCAAGGGAACCCTGCAGAGCCTGATTTTATAGTCCACTCTTTGATGGTATTTCTCAACTGAGAGCTTCACTGTCTTAAGCTTTAGTTGAAAGTATTTAACCTACTACAAATTACCATGAATAGCACCGAGCTGAACACCCCCAAAATGCTCATCTCAAATATATGAACCTCTTCACGGGCCAGCAGGAGCAAGTGGGCAGAGCTGTGGGCTGGATGGACAGGTGGTGACGTTCACAGAAGCTTCTCCCTGCTGCTGAGCAGCTGTATCACACGCCCCCTGCTGGCAACTCCAAGGAGGCGCTGGATTCTTTCTTGCCCCCTTTAAAATGGCCTTGAGCCACCCTTGGCTCCTAGGTTAGCTAGAACTGAATTTTCAACTTTCTCTTTAGTGATTTTAGTAATGTTACCTTATTACTAATACAGCATTAAAATAAATCTAAGAAAAACATTAGCTACAATTCTATAATCACCTAACTGGATAAATGTTTCATTTATTGACATGCCTTTTAATCTTTTTTTTCAATACGCATATTCTTCTTTTTCCTTATAGATAGTCATTTTATAGACAAATCTGGAGCACTATGTCATGAGTCACTGTCCTTTTTTCTTGTTTTTAAATTTTTTTTAGATTTAAAATTTGTATTTGATTATTTATTTTCACCAAGGCAAATGAGTTCCATTATTATTGTTGTTGAAGTACAGTTGACTCATATGTTTGGTTTTTTAAATCAACAGTAGTACATATCACCCATGCCTTTCACTGTCCTTACAGAATCCTACAAAAACCTATACAAGGGCTTTTCGTGATTTCTACAAAAAAATGGTATGTACATTTCTCTACTCAAGCCATAAACAGTTCTGGGCCAGTAAATCAGAGATATTAAGGTTATTTCTTAATCCAATTCATAGCTCCTGGAATGAATGTAACACTGCACTGTGGATGAACATTTAAGCTTGGATTTTTTTGCACCTGGAGAAAACAACGTTTCAGCAACAGCATTGGGTATCTGTCCTTAAGTACTGAGGTTTTATGTTTTTTGGATGGCTTCCCAAAGTAGAATTTTTGGGGAAAAGGCAACGCCTATTCATCATTTTAGTATAAACAGCAAGAGAAGCTTGTAAGTGACACAGCAAGGATACAAATCCATGTACACTGACCTCCAGAGTCTACAATCCCAGCCATTAATACTATGTGACCTCTCTCACTACTGAGATGTCCAACCAGAGTTGAACTTCTCAAAGCAGCAAGCCTGCCTAGATGTGCAATGTTCAAAGAAAGGCAGAGGGATTCATGTGGAGGGTGGAATGACCTCCATCTTTTCTTCGAATCTGTGATTTTCACATTCCCCAAAACGAATTCACTGTACTATATTCTGGTGGGCCAAGCAATTTAGATATAACCAGCCTGTTAGTAACTAAGGATGAACATTCTTGGGACATTTCTCAAGATGACTCTTGCTAGTTCAGCAATTACACAGGCACAATTCCTCAGATACAGTGAATAGCAAAAGAAACTTGGAGAAACTCACTTTGATCAGTCTCTATCTAAAACCAAAGCTGAACCATAAATGGACTATTCAGAAATCAGGATGAAAACAGTAGCACATGCAGCATAATATTTTTTTTTCATTGAGTTGCATTTTTTAATGTTGTTAAGTGCAATTATATCTATGCACCAGTTGGGATATCTAGAAACAGATCTTATATTTACAGCAGTAAATCCCTTCTGAAACAAAATTCATGCCCACATATGTGTGAATGTAAGTGCTGTCACAAAGGCTTCCTAGAATAGCCTGTTAGAGGCTTTTATTTTTGTAGCACCTTGAAAATGAGCCTCGCAGGAGCTGATGCTTCACTC
The DNA here is from genome assembly GCA_006410615.1 of Neotragus moschatus. Taxonomy (NCBI): domain Eukaryota; kingdom Metazoa; phylum Chordata; class Mammalia; order Artiodactyla; family Bovidae; genus Neotragus; species Neotragus moschatus. The sequence goes on along the minus strand of SJYA01002434.1, from coordinate 1,272,514 downwards.
GAAGCCCCACAGAAGGGTAACAGGCCCATTCAGACAGCCTGACTGCAATAGGAGACATGTCCCTAAAGAGAAGACATTAATGGAAAAATCATTTCACGTTTGCATTTTTAATTTTGCAATTTAAAATCTCTCTAAATACACTTTCCCCTTTAAAATGTGATTAACCCAAATTTCCCCATCTTTATTAGGGCAAAGAGACGGTTATAGTATTCCTTTTGGAATAGCAGCAGAAGCATTATTTAGATTTAAGGAAAAAGGCATGGATGAAACTGTAATTAAACTGAATATGTTTAGTTATCATGGCTATTAGGAGGATTATTAAGGAGTTTGTGTGAGTTTTGAGTATGTAGACAGAAGTAAATATGTGTATGTGTGTGGTGGGGAGCCTGCTCGCGGCTTCTCGTGTATGCGTTTAATTAAAGGCTCTGTTTGAAGCTGCAGAGTCTAGCTCTGGCACTCTCAGTAAACTCCCTGTGAGTCCTTGGGTAAGTCACCAAAGCCACTGGAGTGAGGTCACGAAGATTTCTTCTGGTTCTCATCAACAACCCCTTCTCTGGGCTTCACGGCTTTGCAAGGTTAGTATTATGTCCCCCATTTAAAGATGAAGAAATGATGTTCAGAGGGCTGGGGCCTTTGCCAAGTAAAATGGAGCAAAACAGAGACACAAAACTCGTGCCTCTTTGGTCTACTTACTATGCTGGCTGTAAGTCATGTCTGAAATTTCCACCGCTCTAATTGTAAAGGACTTGTAACAGTGTGGTTACACATCTTTGAATCTATTTCTGTATAAACAAACTAAATTAGTATCCACTTCTTGGCCAGGCCTGCTATGAATATATTACTCATGCATATTACATGCTGATGTATTCTTCTAATAATGCATTATTCATTCTCTTAATGGCACATCATGCAAATCCACAAGAATCTCTATGAAAACAGATCTACTGAATGGGAAGGTCACGATAGATACAGTGACGCCTCCACTCTGTGGTCTCCATTCTGTTAATTCCTACAAACAAAATAATACCCAGCTTCTGTGGGTGAGCTGCCTGGTAAGTGGTTAAGAGCTGTGGTCTGAGGATGTCGGTTGGGAGGCGCCAGTTACGCTGGAGACTGTGGTTCAGGAGGCTTTCCCTTTGGCCTGGGGCAGAGATAGCGACCTGCGCTCCAGGGCCTCGGTTCAGGCTCTGGCTGTGTCATCTTGCCAGGAATGGGGTGCTCCTAGGAGCTGAATGGCGTCAGACTCGAGTATTGAAATGGGGCTTGTTGTGGCTCTGGAGAAGTGCGCACAACTGGGGACAGTGGGGAATGTAACACAGGGCCGGGGTTGGGGGTCAGAAAGGGCTTCCTTGGGGAAGTTACTTTTCAGCTAGAACTTGAAGGGCTATTATAAGTTAGCCAGGTGAGGATGTAAATGAAGAAAGTTCTAGGCAGAGGGAACAGCACCTGCTCAGGTGAGTCCAAAAGGGGTTCAGTGCTGGTGGCAGGGATCATTTTAAAGAGATAATAGTCATAGGGTGGCTGGTTCCGGGGTGGAGTTTTAAAGTGCTGAAAAAAATTATTTAAGTTGTTGGGGTTGAGTTGGGTGGAATCTACAGGTAGGGCCAGATGGTCTCCATGGGAAGTCTCCAAACAATGAATGGCCCCAAAGTTGGAATCCAGGCCACCCTGATGCCCTTTGTTACCACTAGAATTTGGAGAAGGTCAGACCCTGACAAGGGCTGAGAAGTCAGGGCCATCCAACTGCTGATGACGATGGACTCCACGGAGTGTTTACAAACCAGTGTGCTCAGCTACTTGGCTGTACTTCTTTATTTTCATTTATTGAACAGTATAAAACTAGACATTTATTGGGCACAGACCATTTTTTGTGTTCCTGTAACTCAAAAATGGTTACATTTTAAAAAATGAAGTATTTCCTGCTTCCAGTGTATACCAGAGACCAGGCCTTGTAGGCACCCTCTGAATTATTAACACTCTAGCTGCATATTATGCCACGGAACTTTCTTCCCCAATGCACTTTATTACATACACTTGTCTTAACTTTTGACAGCCCATACCATGAATTGACATAAGATGGAAGTGTGTGCTCCATCGGGTAAATAATAGATGACGGAGAAAAATGGCAGTCATTTTGACGGGAACCATTAAGATGGATCTTGAAGCAAGCATTATTGCCTTTCCACGAAGACTTGAAAACATGGAGGTTGTCACAGAAGGGAGGCAAACAGGGCAGGCCAGGAAGTCACTTCCTAAGTGGGCAGGGAGCTGGGGCACATGTGGGCTGCTCACTCCCAGAAAATCACGTGGAGTACAACAACGCTTGCTGAGCATTGTCTCCAGCTGGTTCAACGACCTCCCAGAGTGGAACTGTTATCCTCACACAACAGGTGAGATGTTGAAGAGCCAAGAGGTTGAGTTAGTTTCTCAAGGGCAGTGAGCTCAAGGTCAGAGGCAGATGCAAACTAACCAGGCCCATCTGGCTCTGAAGCCGTCTGGTACTCAAGGAAAAACCAACAGCTGTAAGAACTACCCGGTCACCTTCTTTTCGGTAGGTGGCTGGTCTCTCCACACACGCTTTAGATTGATTTCTGCAATATCCAGCTGCACCAGCCAATGATCGTGTCAATATTTGTGCAACTTTTACATCCCTTTACACCTGACGGGGGGCTTGGGCAGTATAGTCATCCAATTCTCTCTGGAGACCGTGGGATAAGCTGCCTTTACCCAGTGTTTTATTGATGCTGTTGACACTGTGAAGTGAAGGACACTGAAGAGGGTCCCTGGACATTAACACTAATATTAGCACAAGGATTCAGGTGTTTTATTTTATTTTATTTTTTAAGATTATTGGCTTTTCCATTTTTATTTTGTTTTTAACTTCAAGGAGTGAAGAGTACCCTCTCTCTTAAGAGGGTTCCCAGTCACACATGGGGGATGATTACTTTATAATTTAAACTATAAAGCCTTAAAGTTGGAAGGGACCTGAGATGATGAGAAATAATTACTGATTGCCATGACATAAGGAGGCACATGTAATAATTTAAAGGTAATATGTGTCAGAAAAATGCTGGCTTTCCACTGAAGTGGCCCAATGGTAATGTGCATTTCCTACTTGGACATGTTCTCTGAATAAGTGGAAGTGTGTTGCTATAAAGCATAGGAGTAAAGGTTAGAATGGATATTAGACAGATATGGCAAAAATTATGAAGCTGAAACTTTAAAAGTTGGTATTTGGGAGGTACTTCCTGTAATATACCACCTTGCTGGGGCAGCCCATCCCCCTTCTTCTGAGGGATTTTCCTCACTCGGATGGAGACCCTGAGCTGGGCAGTCACGTGGCAGAGCCCACGCCTTTCTCTAGCCAGTGCCCATCAGTACCCTCCAGGCTCTGCCCTGTCAGCTGCAAAGGGAGCCAAGGCCCTCTGGCTCTGCAGTTGATGATGCTACACTCCTGTGAGCATTCCATTAAACCCTTCCAAACACTTTTACAGACTGGGAAGCCGTAATCAAAACTGGCAATCGAGCAGCTGTCACTTTGGCAAAATTATATGCAAATAAGAACATGGCTCTAACGCCATCACAGAGTGGATGTGTTGTGATGTCATCTAGACGTGGATTATCTTTTCTTAAACACATCAAATTCAGGGTCTCCAAGACCAATGACAGTCACATCTGTGTGACCACTATCCAGATCAAGACACAGAACAATCTGTGCCTCAGCAGGCTCTCTGCCACCCCCTCCAAGCCATGCTGGTGTTTGTTGCCATGGATCTTTGTCTGTTCTCGAACTTCATAGAAATGGGATTGTTCAGAATATACTCTTTTGAGTATATTCTTTTGAGTATTCTCTTTTACTCAACATGGATCACACAGTGTTGCCCATGTTGTGGGCCATTCTTTTCATTACTGCCCGTTTCACTTTATCTACCTGTCTGCCTACCAGCCACCTTTCTACTGTCAATGGACATTTCTATTGTTTCTAGATGGGGGCCATTACAAAAAACACTGCTGAAGCTATTTTTCTGTGTACCTTTGATGGACATTAGCTTTCAGTTCTCTTTGGGGACATTTTAAAGAGATAATTGGTAGGTTATAGTGTATACAGTGGAGAAGTCAGTGGCACACCATTCCAGCATTCTTGCCTGGAAAATCCCATGGATGGAGGAGCCTGGTGGGCTGCAGTTCATGGGGTCACTAAGAGTCAGACACGACTGGGCGATTTCACTTTCACTTTTCACTTTCGTGCATTGGAGAAGGAAATGGCAACCCACTCCAGTGTTCTTGCCTGGAGAATCCCAGGGATGGGGGAACTTAGTGGGCTGCCATCTATGAGGTTGCACAGAGTCGGACATGACTGAAGCGACTTAGCAGCAGCAGCAGTGTATATAGATATTTGGGTTTTAGTACATATCACAGAACACTTCCAAAGTGACTCTATGTATGCTCCTATCAGCAATATTCTAAAATCCCGGAGATTTCCCTGGCTATCCAGAGGTTAAGACTTCATCTTCCAATGAACCAAGTGTGGGTTCGATCCCTAGTTAGGGAGCTGGAATCCCACATGCTTAGGGGCTGAAAAACCACAACATGAAAAGCAGAAGCAATATTGTAACAAATTCAGTAAAGATTTTTAAATGTTCCACATAAAAAAAATTAAAAGAAAAAAGGGATCCCAGTTGTCTTCAAGTGCCAGCACTTGATAATGTCAGTTGTTTCCGTTCAGCTTAGGTTCGCATTGGTGTCTTGAAGGTTTCCGAGCCTAAGCCTCCAGACTGTTTTTTCCAGTTGCTTGCTGTCTCGCCTCACCTGAATCCTTTTCTTGTGTATTTCAAAGTCAGCATTGTCAGCTGAGGACTCACATCTCCTTTCTGATCATTTTCAAATCTTCCTCTGTCCCAGCTCCAATAAATTCCCCCACAGCTCAACTCCTCGTGCATTTTCAGTTGCTCGTGTTCCCTGCCACTCGCTTTGAAGGGGTGTACCTCTGAAACGTTTCCTGTGTTGGGGTCCTTCCTCTTCCCTCTCCCGGCCACCTCTGCTCTCCTTCAGCCTCCATTTCCTCTTGCCTAGACCATTTTAAGTTCAAGAGAAGATGTTTCTTTAAACAGCCCCTTTCAGACATTTTAGAAATGGCTTTGATTAATTTCCTAGACCACTTCTCTGGCTCCTGATCAAAGGGTCTATAAACTTGTAACTGGATTAGTCTAATAATCAAGGTATTATAGTTAAAGTGGCGAATTTTCTCTTTGTTAGCTCACTAAGATTCCTTCAAATGAGGAATGTAAAAATACGAATTGAAATTCATTTTCATAGAGGTTTTGTGCTTTTGAAGTATTGGCTCTGAGGCCATGTGACAGTTCTTCTGTAGGCTCCAAGCAGGGGCTTGTTTTGTGGTCACATGTCGCAACCTGTTTCATAAAGGCCCTTGGTTATTACTGGGCTCTAATGCTGGGCCTGGGAAACCTGTATGTCTCATCGGTTTTTCTGAAGTCATCTGGCTGAGATAAGACCAGACCCCTGGCTTTACTATCCTTCTCTTCGTAGAAACTTGTCTTCCAATCTAACTAAAAAACCTCGGATTTCCCCCAGATTTGATGGGCTTCCAGGCCATGATTTAAGGGCAGTGGTGAAGGTTAGTGGCTCTGGGACCTGGGATCAATGTTTGCAAACTCCAATATGACTAACTTGAGGTGTGGGGCCAGTCGCCTCAGTTTCTTGGTTTGTGGAGTTGGAATTGTACCTGCCTCAGAAGGCCATTGTGCAAATTCAGTGAGACAATCTGTCTGAAGCCCACTTAGTGAGTACTATCAGCAATTTGACTATTATTATTTTTAATGCATCTATTACTTTGCTCCTGATCATATTACAGACTCTCGGCAATTCTCTCTCTCCTTTGTGTCTTTTCTGGATCCATCTTCAAACCTCTCAACAAGTCTGTCTTGTTTCCCAGACTCCAGTTGGACAAGGGTAGTTGGTAACTTCCTAGTGGTAATCCACATGCTCCCTCACCTTTCTCACCCCCTTTCAGTTATCCTGGGCCATGTGACTCCTTCTAGCCCATGGGGAGTGTCACTTCTGGGTTGAAGCATTTAAAGGCTGGTGTCTAATACCTCAGCTCTTTCTTCCACTGCCATATCTACCAGGAAGGTCATGTGCTCCATGTAGCCCAAGTTGGCAGAGCGTCTGCCAGCCTGGTTCCCTTGTAACTGTGTGGAGCAGAGCTCCCCAGCAGACCCATGATGGATGTGGAGCTTAAGCAAGAAAGAGCCTTTGTTGTGTTATGTCTACTAGAGCGGTAAGCTTGTTACTGCAGCATAACCTAGTCTAGCTCTGACTAGCACACCAACTGTGCTTTTAGATTGACAGTCTGTTAACGAGCCTCCTCTCGCCAGGCTACATCCCTAACTGTCCTGGAGAGATTCTCAGGTGGAGCCTGGCCCACTCTCCCAGGACCCTCTGAGAGCCACCCTTTGAGCATCTTCTCATATTAGAACTGATTGTGCCCAGTGACAGATCTGGTCACAGCTAATGACTCTAAAGGGTTTTTCTGGAATCACTAAGAGGTTCTAGGGATTCACTTCACCTTCACCTTTGTCAGAATTACAAGACACTCAACCAGTAAAACATGATAGTCAAATGTATCTAGACTTCTTTCAATTCTTCAAAGATGACAGCAATATAAATTCACTGATCCCTTTATCTGTAATATTTTTTGCTCCAGTCCCTACCATTCCTTTTACTACCTTTCCTGGCTAATAAACTTCAAATCTCAAAATTAGTGCCATTTCCTCCAGGAAGCCTTCCTTGATTTCCCAGCTAAGTGAGGCTCCATCTATTGTGTGCTCCCAAATTTGCCCCAGGTAACACTCAGAGCTTTTGCATTTCTTATTTAAAGTCTTCTCTTCTAAGCTATCAATTCTGTGATAATGGAGCTGCTGCTGCTAAATCACTTCAATTTAGCACTCACTATACATTCATATCCAAATTCTGCACCTGGAAGAGAGTAGGTGGCTCAAAAATTATCTACTGGTTCATAAAAAGGATCTGCCTTTATAAATAGGAGGGAGAGCAATGCAGAGAACTGCCTCCTTCAACATGTTAAGCCACGTTGAGTAAGCCAGCTCTCACATTAAAATCTCATATCTAGAATGAGATGGCCCTCCTTTGAGATCACCCGTAACTCATTGTACTGTAAAGAACTGTTTCCGCAAATTGCTTTCTACAGAGTTTAGTTCCATTTTGAAAATGTGAAATAAAATCAGATCCTTGGTTTCTTGACTCTGCCTCATCTATTCGCTCACTGTGGTACTGGCATGACTTTTATGAGCTAAAATTAGTGGAGTATTCACAAAGAGAAATGTCACGCAAGCATGGCTCAAGACCTCAAAATTACAGAGATTTCTCCCAAGTCAGGATAAAAGAACCTTAACACAGCAGTGCTCTCTAGACAGTCTTGGTGACAAATTCTTTTGGCTTTTCATTCTTTAGTATCAGGAAGAAAATTTTCCGTGGAGCAAAGTTTCTACCCACCCCTCCGAGTCAACAAGTGACAGGAGCTATCAGAGAACACCCCTCCTGTTACACGTTTTCATGGCAACGATAACAACTTGACACATACTCCTGTAAGGACTTGAAAAACCAAGGTTTAGAATAAACCACCAGGAGCAAATTTCGAATTAATTTTCTGGGTTGTAACAGAAATAGAAGCAACTCATCTAATACAAAGAGCATGGAACAAGATAATGTTACACCCACATATATCCGCTTTTCATTTCTTTTATTTTTCCTGGTGTGTGCACACATACATACACGTGCTCACATATACATATACACACACACAGTTTTTTATGCTACAGAAGGGTGTGTGAATACATTATAAAATTAAGTCATTAATTTATTTTATTTCTAGACTAAATGAATGCTTTGCTCGGTGTATTTTTCACTCTTTCATTCACTCGACCAAATATTGTGGCTTTTGGAAAAAGAATGAGTCTTTTTTCAACCTGCATATAAAACCCCAGTTCTCATATTTTGGTAATATCTTCTGTTTTGACATCTAAGAAGTTCTAAGTATTTGAGAAAATTTGCATTGCTTTTTAACACTGAAAACTTTGACAAGTGGGGTAATTTTCTAGTCATTCACCCCCGTGAATTTAAACTGGTATCTTTTCCTAGCGTGCATCAAGGGAAATTACAATACAGTGTAAGGTTTCTCTCCTGATTCCAGAACTCGTCTCTAGTGGTGTCACTCAAAAGACCAAACACATGCAGACATGAAATAAGAAGCAGTCCTGACTGTTTATTACTGCTTGTTAACTCTTCCCGAGTCCATAAAACGACGGCGACACCCAAGTTACTGCAGAGACAAGAGCAGTGCTTAGATGGAGAATGCCGTGTAAATGAATTTTGTAGTGGTTGTTTCAAAGCTAATTCAGAATCTAATCAGAGAGGCTCAGAGTTGGTTAGGAGAACCCTTAAAAGTAATCAAATCCAAGCAGCGGATGAGGTATGAGTCCTCACCTGGCAATGTGGCGATTCTTCTGGAAACAGAGCCGAGAAGCGTGGAATGATTTGCTCGAGGCCTCTCCAGCTGACCTGGGGACAGTGAGCACAGGAAGATGTGCGAGCCTGGGCGAGAGGCGGCCTCTCTCAGCCCACGTTGCTACACGTCCAAATGGGGCGCATGAGTATCCTAGCACTCCCGTAACAAAGCGCCCCAAGCTGGGTGACGTAAACAGCAGACATTTATTCCCTCACAGCTCTGGAGGTCCAAAGGTGTCAGCAGGATTGCTTCCTCTGGGAGTTTCTGCGGCAGGGTCTGTCCCGGGCCTCTCTCCCAGCTTCTGGGGTTTGTTGGTGACCCCAGTCTTCCATGGCTTGTGGCCATCACTCTATCCATCCATCTAGACATCATCCATCATGTCTTCAGATGGCATTCTTCCTGTGTCTTCTGTGTGTGTCTCTTTTTAAAAAGATGCCACCAGTCCCATGGGGTTTCAGTCTCACCCTAATCCAATGTGACCACATCTAATACATTTGCAAAAACCCTATTTCCAGATCAGGTCACATTCTGAGGTTCTGGGGACATGAATTTTATGGGACACTACTGAACCTGGTGGGGAAAGGGACAATGACACCCACCGCACAGGATGGTGGTGAGCATTGAATGTATGTAAAAAACATAAGGGAACAAAGGGCAGCGGCTGCCACATAGTAAAAGCAAGATCCATGTTGGCTGTGTTAGGAATTGACTCTAAGCCAGGTGGTATTGCTACACAGCACACAAGATAATTTCATTCTAATGCTGATGCTTTCAGCTTCTGGTGACACATTTTTAACCTCTAAGACGGTTCCTACTCAGCATATGAGGGAACTTTTGGCCCAAAACATTCTCTCGTATTTCTGCCCTTTAATTCCCTAATTTTAATCTAAGTCTTCGTCAGTTATTTAGAGATCAGAGAAGGGCTGGCAAAAATCTGATTTTTGTCGCTGAACCAAAGATAAAAGAAATTTGTCTTGTCCCTTTTGGAAACACTTCCCAGGTAAAGGGGACCTGACACTTCAGAGCAAGCAGCATTTTTTGCCCTCTGTTGTCACCCTGTCCTCCGGGCATCCTGAGGGCAGGCTCTGAGGGACAGGCTGTGGGGTTCGGGTTATATTCAGACCTGACCGTTTATCTTTGCTTGATGCTTTGCAGCTTGGGAACAAAGTAAATCCAATCCAACTTACTTTGTTTCAAAACCCATTTCCCATGGTACTAGCAGGCATTAGAGGCTCAAACACAATTCGTGAATTGTTTGGCCAGCCTAATCCTGGAGCTTAACATGAAGTTCAACTGAAAGAGATGTGGGCTTTTCTTTTTTCTCATATTTTTGTCCAATCTGTGAAATAGTTTCTGGATTTAGTTTCTGATCCTGATTTTTCAGGATCAGAGTTGAAAATCTTGCTGAGTTTGATCAGTGGTTCTGTATGGGTTGGCATCATCTGAAGGTTTCTTGAAGCCACAGGAAGTCCCATTCTGTCTGTAAGTAGATGGACCAGCATTCCAAGTGTGGGAAATGAAACACTGGCGGTGGGGACATCAGTGTCCGGCCTCGTGCCCTTCCACAGGCTCCATGGAAGAATTCTGGAAAGGATTTCACAACTACTGTGGTCCTTCTCTCTTAAAATTCCTTATTCCCGTCTGTCAAGGTACCTCTAATTTCCTGATAGCATTCTGAGAAGTGGAAACTTTTGCCAAAGAAACTTATTCTCTCATTGGCCTGTTGTGTATTTTTAATATTCCATTAGACTTTGCCCACTTATCTCTATAATTTCAAATTGTACTATATCATTTAAGGGCTGCAAAAGGGATTTTCACAGGCAAGTGCAGTACAATTGTGGGATGGTGTGTTTATCAGTTTTCTCAAAAAGTCATCTAAATTCACATTCCGCATTCTAAGATCTCTGCCATGTTCTTCATCTCGGAAAGCAAAAAAATTACACACATCCAAATATCACTTCTAATATGAATAAAAAGTGTTCTCCACTTTATCTATTCAAAACCAATATCCCTGAAGAATTCAAATATCTCACTCTTTTTATTTCTTACAAAATAGCCTCAGGAGAAACTCATCTCAGCCATCCATTTCGAGGGCTACTAGGCTGAGTGGAGAAATCAAATCCCATTTGTAAAACAAAACAAAAGCATTAAAAAAAATCCTTTAAAGTTGAGTTAATGATAGACATAAAGGAGACGTGCCTGTAAGGATCACACCAGGGTTCCACTATTTGGGCCAAATTCCTGCCACCTTGCCATCTACCAGCAAGGTATGACCCCAGGCAAGTTATCAACCTTTGAGCTTAGCGTCCTCATATGTACAGTGAAGAAAATAACAGTCCCTCAAACTCAGAGGGACTCAGAGACAAACTCAGAATTAAATGAGAATTCATGGAGAGTATTTAGCCCAATGACTGGCTCATATTGAATCTTCAATAAAAGTTAGCAATTCTATTTGTAGTATTACTTTTCATTGCCAAATAAGGACTCTTTGATAACTTGTTTCATATTCTCTGATGTCCTATTCTTTGCCTTTATACGATTTCTTCCCTCTGCCAGGAAGTCTTTTTCCCTCCTTTCCCAGAGACTTTCTTACTCTTCAAGTCAGAGATCAGCAAACTACTGCCCATGGGCCAAATCTGGCCCACCATCTGCTTCTGTCAATAAAGTTTTATCGGAACACAGTCATGCTCACTTGTTCATGCTATGCTGAGTATAGCTACTTTTGTGCTATAATGGCAAAGTTGAGTAATTACAATAGAGGCCATGTTGCCCATAAAATCTAAACTATTTAAAATGTGGCCTTTCACAGACAGAATTTGCAGATCACTGCTCTAACCCCTCAACTCAAGTCATCCCATTTCAGCCATCTTCCCCAGTCCTCTGAGATAAAGTTACGTCTCTGGCCACACACTTCCCTGGTCTCACATATCACTTGGCTATAAAGAAGCATCTCTACACCTGCCTCCCTGCTACACTGTGTGAGCACCATGCAGGTGGGCATCAGTTCTCACATCTTTGAAACCCCAGGCCAGGAGGGCAGAGACCTTCAGAGAAGGCAGGCCCTGAGGGGTGGAGGAGAAGAGGCTTGAATGGGGGGACTTTGGAATCTCAGTTTCCAACGGCAGTCAGGGAAGGGAGAACAGAAGGCTTTAGAGATATGTACATGCTACACACACACACGGACAAGTGTACACCCCTCTGTGCTCACAGCTATGCTCACATGTACATACTTTTGAATAAGCCAGTAACTCCAAGTACCCATTATCGGCAAAGCACAAACTCACACAGACAATTTGGGTCTTCAGACCTGTGAACTAGGACTGCCACCTGCCCTAACAGTGAACTAAGGATACTGTAGCCATCAAGCCGTCACATTACCACCACCCCCAGCTGGTGAGCTCTGAGGAACTCAGGATGGAAACAAGATGCCCGCCACCCAGCAGTCACCTGCAACAGCCACCCCCGACAGTGCACCCTGAGGGGACACAGGATGAGAAAACAGAGGACACTGGCCCCAGATAGCTGAGGTGCATATCAGAAGAATGACCTCAGGGAGCCCAGACCTAGCATCTTCCTGCTAATTTATTAACTTGAGATGGCTTGCTCTCTTTAATGAATAATAATCTTTCGATATTCTGACTATGTGGTCATTTTTTGCAAAGGCTCCTGTTTATCTTGGCTCCCTCTGTCATGCCCATCACCTCTTCAGAGCAGTCCCTCAGAAGAATCTGAGAGTCCTGTCTCCCGGGCTTGAAGTTCTAAGACTGTCTGCCAGATAAAGCATAACTCTCAATTTTTAGGTTGTGCATTTTTTTTTTCTTCAGTTGACGCACCTCAGCCTTACAGGTGTCTGTTTCATGACATCTTAAATATAGAGACCAGGGGTGAAGGACAGATCCAGCGAGCTTTCTGATTTCCTGTTGTTCTCCCAGAAGCAGACCCTAAAGACAAGGACTTGGGTGAAAATAGCTTATTCAGAAGGTAATCCCAAGAAGCACAAGTGAGTGAAGAGGAGGAGTGAGACAGAAAATAAGAAAAAAAAANCTCAGCATTGAACTCTTGAAACTCTCACAAAAAAGTGACACTTTTCATTCATTTTCATTGATTTTCCAATTTCAGTTAAATTATGTTGATCTTTTTTTATTTTTTTTATGTGTTGTGGCTAGAAAGGCTTAATTCAACTCCCATAACTATATAGTTGTAATTTAACAAACACCCAAATGACAGGGTCGTGAACTTGAGACATATTGGTACCCCCAAATAAACCTTAAAAATGCTGTGATCTACTATATTATCATTCTGTTTTATAAATAGAGACAAAACATTTTCTAATAGTAAAAACAGAAGGTGAGATAGAGAAATCACCATTTCATCTTTCTCTTGCAAGAAGAATTTGCAAGTGACTTTGGGAGAATTAGGGGTTATGGGAAAGCTTGTGTGCGTGCGTGTGTGTGTGTGTGTGTGTGCACATGCACTCTTTCACACACATGCTAGATGGGGGATAAAGGGAGAATTGGAAAGTCTTTACCTCCCTCTGAAGAACATAGGCAATAACATCAGTCAGGCAATAACAAAAATAAGGAGGTTTGGAAAAAGAATGGGAGACAAAATGGAGGAAATGGACTTGAAATGTTCTTTTTTCTGCTTCCTATTTTTGATTACAAACCATTGCATGTTCCAAGTGACAATCACAGTTTTAAGGCAAATTGCATTCTCTCCCTTCCCTTCTAATAATTCCCCGTGTCCAGCTCCAGCTTCCCACCCTTCACATGGAAGATCTTACTGTCATCTCCAACTCATTCTTACTAATATGTCAAAAAAACACACTTAGGAGTTTTGAGAGTACTGAAACTGTGCTAGGCAGTGGCCAAACAAACATGCAGGTGATCACAGAATCTCTGTTCTCAAGACATTTTCTGGCTAGGCCAGTGGTGCCCACTAGAACTTTCTGTGATGGTGGGAACAGTCCACCTGTGCCCTGGTCGGTACAGTAGCCACTAGCCACACGGGGCTCCTGAGCACTTGAGATGTGTCTAGTCTGATGGAGAAACTGATTTTTACATTTTAACTTCAAGAATGTCAATTAAAATTTAAATAACCATCTGTGACTAGCTGTTATTGCGTCAGGTCTAGACCAAGTGGAAGAGGACACTGGTTAGAGAGAGAGACAAGCATGTAAAGGAGCGCGTGGCAGGTGCCAGGTGAGGCTGCAGGTAAGAGCAGTCAGAGACTGCAGGAGCAAGAGGCTGTGCAAGGCCCGGGGCGGAGCTCGGCTTCCCAGAGACGCGGGCGGGTCTGACCCAGCCTCTCCGGAGGAGCTACAGTGAGGAAACAGGAAGGAGGGAAGGCATTTTAAAATAAAAAACGCGGAAGGGAAAATGCGGTACCCCACAGGGAGACCCAGCGCTCGTCCCGGGGCAGATGGGCTTGCAGAAGTCAAGGTGACTGTCAGGGGACAGGCCATGGGACGATGTCCTGCTGGGAACAAGGGACCCCGGGATGGGGGCAGATCCGGGTGGCTGGTGACGCAGAGCACCCCCAAGTCGGTTGGCATCTTCCTGTGTGAAGGGCTAAGAGGCTCTCTTATGGAAGGGAGCCTGGCCTGCGGCGGGCAACAGGGTGGCCCTGGAACTCGGAGAAAGTCCAGGACCAGGGGCCACGTGCAGTGGGACGTAAATGGGCCAGGAACAACACCCTGCTAAGTGGGGCAGCTGCCACCGCCTCCCCCTGACAGTCACGAGTGGTCTGACGGATCGTCCGTGTATGGAAACTGGGCCCCCGATTTCCAGAATTTCTGATCTTCAGAAAGGCTGGGAATCGGAATTAAAAAAAAAAAAAAAAGAAAAAGAAACATAAAGTTGAAGTATTTTGATATGGCAACTAATATGAAACTTTAAAACACCCTGGGCCAAAGCAAAGAGCCGGCATGTGGGCTGACTCAGCTTGTGGGGTACCTGTCTGTGGCATGTGAGCTGGAAGACGGGGAGATTCCTACAGGGATGGCCTGGCAGGACAAGAGCTGAGGCTGAAGGAGAGGCAGGCTCCGGAGCGCGCACTGGCACAGGCAGCACAGGGTCTGAGAAGGGGGTAAGCTGAAGCCACCGGACTCAGTGACAAGGAGATGTCAGTCATCTCAAACAGGCACCTCCCTCCCATCCGCCCCTCGCTCAGAGCGGAAAAGCGAGGCAGACGGGGCCCACAGCCACAGGGGCCTCGAGAGTAAGTGGCAGCTGAGCAAGCAGCCGCCAAGCTGAATAAATGCAAATGACCTCAAAGGATGTGACTTTTTCCGTGTGCACTTTCTGGGGTCACATAACATGTCATCTCCCTGACCAATTTCCCCCATCCAGCCACAGGTCGATATCTCATTGCCGCTCCCACGATATGGACGGGGCCATTGATGGAAGCCCCACGTCTTCCCTCTGTGAGAGCCACGCTCGATTCTTGTGAAAAGGAAGTGGTATGTCTTTCAGCTCACCTCCCGGTCCAGCAGCGCAGGTGACACAACGGTGACAATGTCTCCTTTTTCGGGATCGATGTAGAACATGTTGGGAGATGGCTTGTCAGGCGTCTGCTGACGGATATTGTACCGCAGGAGGGCATTATCCGTGGCCGGGTCGTCCGCATCAAAGGCTGTCATCCGCATCACCGTGGTCCCTGAGGGGGCGAGACAGAGAGCATGTGATGGTCACTTGGGGGACAGTGATGGGCCAAGCCCCTCCCCCACCTGAGCGATGGCCTTAGAGGGATGTGTCAATCACTTTCCAGATTATAAAAAGCAAAGCCTTTCCCGGGCTCCCTTAGGTTTTAGCTTCCCTTACCCTCTCTCCTCCATCACGTTAAAAGACCTAAAATATAGAAAAGAAATGTTTGCTGTTCAGCAGATTGACAGCTTAATTTTTCCTTCCGCTGATATGCTGTTTATTTCCATGGGTTTTCATCCCATTGTGGATGTGGCTCTGTGACAATGGCCTTCCCTTTAACAGCTCTTATTGAGCGCCTACCATGTGGGGGAGGGGACCCTGGGCTGGGTGCCAGGGAAATAGAGGTGCACAAAGTCACATTCCCTGGGGTCTGGCAGGTCAGCAATAAGCAGCAGAGAGAGCATATGTGAGACAGGGCGATGTGAAGATGGAAGAGAGCANTGCTGTTTATTTCCATGGGTTTTCATCCCATTGTGGATGTGGCTCTGTGACAATGGCCTTCCCTTTAACAGCTCTTATTGAGCGCCTACCATGTGGGGGAGGGGACCCTGGGCTGGGTGCCAGGGAAATAGAGGTGCACAAAGTCACATTCCCTGGGGTCTGGCAGGTCAGCAATAAGCAGCAGAGAGAGCATATGTGAGACAGGGCGATGTGAAGATGGAAGAGAGCAGCCTCATCTAACCGGGGGCTCAGGAGAGGTCCCGGGTGCAGGCAGGGCCCAAGGGCGAGTAGGTGTAAGGGAGGGGAGGGGGAGGGCCTCAAAGGGAAAGGCANGCAGCAGAGAGAGCATATTTGAGAGAGGACGATGTGAAGATGGAAGAGAAGCAGCCTTATCTAACCGGGGGCTCAGGAGAGGTCCCTGGTGCAGGCAGGGCCCAAGGGCGAGTAGGTGTAAGGGAGGGGAGGGGGAGGGCCTCAAAGGGAAAGGCATCGCAATTATTTCTGGTTAAAGGGAACCGGGAACAGACAAGACTTGAGCACCTCTGTGCACAGCCACAACGACTTGGGTGTTGACAAGTGATTTTGTGGGGATGTTCATGGTGAGTCTGAGAAAAGCTGGGAAACGACCTAAACATCCAACAACAGAGGAATTGCTAAAATGATGGCATTCCCACACTATGAAATATTTTGCAGCAGTCAGAAAAGGTTTGTAGATTTAATGTGTTCTAAGAGGAGGGGCTCTCTAAAATTGAAAAATATCAGGTTGGGGAATGTCACCCACAGGATGCAATTCATGGGTTCGCAAAGAGTCAGACACGACTAAGCAACTGAACTGACTGACTGGCCCACAGTATACCGTCATTTTTGTGAGCCTATTAACACACAGAAAATTCCACAAATTTTATGCATGTATTTTTTTCAGGTACAGTTTATGTCCATAAAAGGATAGAGGAAGGTCTATAAAGGTGAACTTCACACTGATTTTGGTGGCTGAACTTGGGCAAGGGGAGAGGGTATTGGGAATAATGGTGACAGGAGAAGATGATAGCCCAATCTCTAATGTTTTGATCATTTTTACAAGGGGGATGTAGTTTTGAGATTAAAATTTAATTTAAAGGGATCATGGTTATAAACACCAATAGAAGCACAGGCTAGAACAGAATCAGGCACATTTGCCTGCTGTCCTGACAACTGTGAGCCTGGGTGACCTGCTCAACTATAGATTTCCACTGTAGTTTACTCTGCTATGAATATAGGCCCCACGTCCCGATTCTAAATCCTCTGGGCGCACAGCATGGGGGCAGCCTGGTACTGCTGAAGCGGTAGAGCTGTGGTTCCCAGCAGGAATATCCAGGAAATATTCTAGCTTAACGGAAACACAGAGTCCCTCCAGCTTGGCTACCATCCTGGTGTTCCTTTCCCTCTTATAACAGTGCTTCTTGCACAGTGAAAGCCGGTTTATTCTTTCCCATAATTGGAATCAGACTACGAACCATCATGTCTGAACGATCAGGCAGAGCATCAGAGTATTCTCAGGTAGGGTCGGTTAGTTCCACAGTCTCCGCTGATTTCACCAACACTGCCTTAGGCCAGATGCCTCTGGACATGTCTGCTACCCTAAGTGTATCTCTGCCCTTTGCTTCTTTGTGAAACTGTCACAGGGCAGGCCTCAGGGTCCAGGGTACGAATAGCAAGTTCTTGGCACGTGCAGCAGCCTGCTCCCTGGCCCCCTGACTTTGGGAGATGGCAGCAAGCCATTTGGTGGTTGTGTTCTATTTCCCACTGAGATGCTCTGTGGGATCAGGGTTCTGTCTCTGCCCAGTGGTCCAGGCAGCCACTCCAGTGTCAGCGTGAGTGTGAAGGGTACACGCAGTTGCCTTCAGGGTCTAGGAAAACAGGCCTACTTGGGGGTCTCTGTCAGAAATCCGAGGCAGCTTCCAGGCCCACATCTTACCCTGGGCCAAGCTCACTGCGCTCTGAGTGGGCAAGGCCTGGAAGGACCGTGGATGCCAAAAGAAACAGTCTCCAGTCACGTACGTGTGACCTGCTGCCTTGTACTTCATCAGTGTCTAATGAATGCTTGACTGATGGAATCCGCGCCCTATTTAATTTGCCATTAATTGAAGTTAGAGAGGAACAAGCGAAAGAAAGCATAAAAGAATGAAGTCATCACAGTTTGCGACTGTCATGGCTTCATAAGAAGGGGGAAGAAAAACACCTCTCAGGTTGATGAATTTTTAGTATCTACCAGGCCATTCATTAGTCATGTCATTTTTCATCATTAGTTTTTACAGACTTGACAACATGGTATATGATAGATGGGTTGATATGACATGGGTTCTATCCCTGGGTCGGGACGATGCCTTGGAGGAGGAAGTAGCAACCTGTTCCAGTGTTCTTGCCAGGAAAGTCCCATGGACAGAGGAGCCTGGTGGGCTACAGTCCAGAGGATCACAAAGAGTTGGACACGACTGAGCATACACACACAGCATGGTATGATAAAAGGCTATTCTGGAATATTCCCAAGGACAGACAGAAGATGCTTTTTGTGTTAGTGGATCATTAGGGAGCAAGTGACCTGATACTGCGCCCTGCCTTGGTCTTCGCCCAGCATGCACGCGCGTCTGGATTCACTTCTGAGGCCCGCCTCTGTGGGGCAAGAGCGCCACTTATGCCATCTACACAGGTCTGCAGCACTGAAGGAAGCAACCTTGGCCTAGGTTCAGTCATGGCTGACTGTGTGAACTCGGGCAAGCTAGCCAGCCTTCCGTGAGCCTCGGTTTCCCCACGCGCCTGCTCCTGACATGAGGATACCAGTAACACTCCTCTCTCTGGTCACTGTAAGGAGGGCAACACAGGACTTAACTTGGTGCCTGGTGGGCCACTGTTCAGAGGTGGATGTCTTTGTCATCGTCCTGCCCTGGCCTCTGAGCCCATCACGGCAGTGCAGACAATGGCCTAGGATGGACGAAGGAGCTCAGAGTTGAGTTGTCCATGGAAACTGGCCCCTGGCATGACAGGAGTCCCGGCATCCATCTGTTCCGAGTTACCCTGCCTCGCCCGCCCCCTCCTGTAGCTCCCTGTGGCCCCTCTCCCCAACCTGGCTTTTAAAAGTGCTTTGCTGAAACTCTCTGGTGAGTTCAGGGCTTTTGAGGGCATGAGCTCCAAGCTCTGACGGTACCGTCTGTTTGGCCTCATTGTACGTCGGGCGCTTGAACTTGTGCTAACTCTACTACCTCGTCCGCTGTTTCAGCGTGTGGATTTGGGTCTGTACTGTGGAGATCACAAATCTATACGAACACAAACACACGCGTGCGTACACACACAGACACACCCGCACACACACGCGGCAGCCACCAACACTTCTCCGTGTGGTACTCTAATCCTCCTCTAGGATCAGGGCTCCATCCTGAGCCCCGCCTCGATGGGCCCATCATCCTGCCCTTGCCCACTCCTCCCCAGGGGTGGGATGGTGATTTCAGTACTTCCATGTTCTGTAATGGCTGGAAAGCCTCCTAATCCAGCATTTCCTAGATTGTTTCCAAGAGACCCTAGTTCTGTGGGCTCAGCGGAGAAACCCATCTGGGAAATACCTAGGAAGCGCAGTTGAACAGGTGTCCCTCCTGAAGGAGTCCTGGCATCCTTAATAAGCAAATGCATATTGTGACTCTCCAAGAGAGAACGGAATCTGTAGCATTTCCCAAACTTCTCTGCTGATGGAAACTCTTCATTTTAAGAACATCTTTATGTGATGGATCACGTTGTCCTAAATCTAGCTTGTGGGGGACACAGACTGTGTTCTGTTCCTATTTATAAACTTGGTGGCTGACACTCAATAGGTCCTCCATCAATGTCCTTTGGGTAGAATTGCATTCTTACAACTCACTGTCGCTTTGACTTATTTCACAGTGACTAGAAGTCCTGGATCACTTGTTAGTGAGAAGAATGGACAGCGCTGCCTGGGCATTTTTCATAACCTGGTGTGCTCCTCACTGCTCTGAGTTCTTTCCCATCTAGAGGCCCTTATTGGACCTGGATTCAATAGACACACACCAGTTCCAATTTCAGGGCTGATGGCCAGCTGCTGGGTGCCNTCACTTGTTAGTGAGAAGAATGGACAGCGCTGCCTGGGCATTTTTCATAACCTGGTGTGCTCCTCACTGCTCTGAGTTCTTTCCCATCTAGAGGCCCTTATTGGACCTGGATTCAATAGACACACACCAGTTCCAATTTCAGGGCTGATGGCCAGCTGCTGGGTGCCAGGACAGTTGTTTCAGTGTCTCTGGATGGCCCCGGTGCCTCAACCTTGCCCAAGCCCCAGTCCTGGACTTGGAGAAGTGCTTGTTCATTTCCACCGTCTCAGCGGCTTCTCATCCGTGCTCCTCTTGTGCCTGTGCATGCTTCCCAATGGCAGAGATGCGATAATTATACGGTAGACACACATGCAGGTCCTCCGCATGGTACATTTCTGTCTTCTCCCCCATCACAAAACTCTCCCAAGTGTCAAAATAAATGATAATCACTCCATCACTCCCAGAACCAGATGAACCAGCAGCGGTCCCTCCAAAGCAGAATAGAATTTCAAGCTGTGCTGGCTGAAAGCCTCAAGTCGGGCCATCATTTCCTTTTGTCGAAGGGCATGGCTGCCAATGTGACAGGCTGATAAACCATTAGGAGAGTTTTGTCTTGGCCCAAAATCCCCTTTTTCTTGGCTGTATTTCTCTGATTAAAGATAGGTGCTGCCGGTATCATGACCTTGAAGCTGGTATTTGAAGTTTTGCTTCCTTGTGATTTCAGGCACAGTCACACCCTTGAGAAGCAGAGCGCAGATCTGAGGGTAAGGGGCTGTTTTCAATCTCCAGGAAAGGTCAGCCAGCCTCAAGAGTGGGAGACTCTGAAAGACAGCTCGCTCTGTCTGTCTCACAGGTGACAACATCCTTCTGTTCTTGACATTTGCTTGCCTTCATCCCTGAACATTTATATGATCAAAAGTGTCAGACTCTTTTTTTTTTTAAGAAAAAAAAAACAAAACCAATATTCCTGTAAGTGAACAATATATGGAGACGTGGACATTCAGGTCTGTATTTGGCACAAGACTTCTGATAGCACGGTTGAAGCAACTGTGTGCTTTCCAGGGATGCAAAATGTAAAAACTGATGTGATCAGAGACGGCAGGCATCACTAAGTGTCGGAAGGGAAGCCCTTAGACTCTTGGCACCTTGACTTGTTCAGCAGGTAAGAAGGCCACAGATGTATTGCGGGGGCACATAAGGTCAGGCTGATGCTGGTAGGAAACTGATTTCTGTTGAAACCCTTCAGGCTGAAGGGGTTCTGGGTATCCTGATACCAAACGCCCAGCAAGCATTCTAGACATGGCATGACAAGCAGGCCAGTGTGCAGGAGGCTGAGAGCATTCCAGGACAGCCCTGGGCAACCAGAATGGAGGTGTCACCCTACCGGCAAAGTTCTGCTTCCAGATACAGGCATATCTCATGGTCTTGACTGTCCCAAGCACAAACATGCAGGTTGCTCCACTGTGATTTCAGTGGCCCCAAATGTCCAACTCCCCTCACCTGTCAACCAGCCTGCAACTACTTTCTGACCACACATGTGGACACAGCCCAGCTCTCTCCTAATAGTCCTTAATAGCGAGGAAAGAACCAGGAGAGCAAATGCAGGCAGAATAGTGTTAGAGGCACCGCTGAGGATGTGGCCTGTCTACTATCAAATCCTACCCCACCGAGAGGCATCTAGGCATCCCTGGGCAAACTCCTTTACATGGCGAATTCTCAACTTTCTCACTTACAAAAGAGCATCTCCCTTCACTGGCTGTTGTGGGCCTCAAACGAAATAATGCAGTGTTTCTCAACCTTTATTTTTTCATGTCAATCCACAGAGAACATTTTCAGATATGTTTTTTTCTTACCAGCCATCCCCTGCCATAGATATTCATGTACATATGATGGCCCTCTGAGGACCACAAACCACTGTAATAGTTCATGGTTTTAATACCCTTCCCCTCCAAGTACTGATTTGCTCCCTCTTGGAGGTTACAGTGACCCCAAAGGGAATGAATAAATTGAGGAATATAAGGTCCAATGGCTGGACAACGGTAAACACTCAAAGAGTTGTAAGTTTTGTTGATATTCATATTTACTGCTGCAACTCGCAGCTCAGTTCCGGGGCCCCCATTGCTGTGTATGATGGTGGTGAGTCAGACGTCTTGTGAGGCCCAACCACCCAGTGCAGCTCTAGCTGTGGGATTCATGACCAGCATCTCGGAAGCGAGGGTTAATTAAACTCTCGTAAGGAAACCATCCCTCGCTTTCCTTAGATAGCCTCGAAACGCCTGTTGAGCTCGTGCATGCATGAACCAGCTTCCTCTGGTCTTGTCAACGTTTCCATGTACATGGGAATTAACAGGGAAACTGTCTAGATTAGTTGACAAAAGATACCAAACCAGTCTGATAGGTATCCAGAGGCAGCAGCACTCTGCAGTGCGTGCTTTCCTGAAAAACCACCCGAGGAATGAGTAGTAAATAATGTCTTACTTTCCCATTGACCTGCATTAGCACTTCAGACCTGCTTTATCTTCATTTGAGGGGATGTCCAATTGCAAGCTGCTCCTCGTAATTCACTTTAAGTTTCTCTGCTTATCTCCAAAACACTCTACTAGCGGG